>WBNM01045752.1:460526-611931 GCA_013399055.1 Ramphastos sulfuratus | reverse complement strand
CCCCTCCTTCTCTTTTCCCCCGCCTTCTCTTTTTTCCCTCCTTCTCTTTTTTCCCTCCTTCTCTTTTTTCCCTCCTTCTCTTTTTTCCCTCCTTCTCTTTTTTCCCTCCTTCTCTTTTTCCCCTCCAGTGCTCTGGCTTTATCACTGAAGTTTAGTTTTAGTTGTTTCTTGAGAACACAATCCTTGTGTGAACTTAAAGGGTATTTCTGAGTGTGGGAACACTGGGTGCTGCTTTTCTTCTGGGGTAGCAAAGGATCCAGAATGCCCTTACAGTAATTTCAAGATTAAATTGTGTGGTTCAGTTAAGCAGGCAGTTTACAGCTCATAGTGGAAATCTGTGAGTTTACAGATCACTCACTTTCTGAAAAGAAAGAAAAAAAAAAAAGTAATCCCAAGAAGTAGCATTGCAAACAAAAAAAAAAAAAAAAGAAAGAGGAAAGTTGTTTGTCCTTCCTGAAGGAGCCAACAGCTGACAAGGGCTGCAGCTTCTGCCTTTTTGTGTTTGCCTTTCCTCAGTTTTGTACCAAAAAACATCATCACATTTGCAAGAGAAGTGGGTTTTTGAGAGGTACTCCTTGTGAGTGTGCAAAAATGCTTTGTGTGCCCATGCAGTTATATTTTGGAGCGATAAAGAAGTAAACAGTGCTTTGTGTCGAGATAGTGAGGCTCTGAACTTGTGTAGCACCACCAGTCAAAAGACCTCAGATGACCTGGACAAACAGCAACGCCCTGTGAAACACAGAAATGGTAATATCTCTATTCTGCAGGCAGAGAGGTGAAACATCCTTAAAAGCCATGGCATCAGTGCCAGGGCTCGAGGAGTAGAATGTGAGTACCTTACTCCAGGTGGCATTAAGTCCTTGGAAGCATTGAGTCTTGGGTTTTCAGAGCAGCCTGGGTGATTTTGGAGGGGATTTTTGTTGGTGTTGCTTGGGTTTGTGTGATTTTGGTTTTTTCCCCCAAACCATTTTGTCTGAAGTTTTTGCAGTCAGTAACTCAAACTGGATCCCTGACACAGCTGTGGCCTCATGCAGCTTGCAGAACTGGGTCAGCAGCATCTCCTCCTGCCTGGGGTTTGACTAATACCTCGCACACTGTTCTCTGGGCTGTTGTGCTGCTTGCAGTGCCACCAAGGAACACAACTCGCTTTGTCCTTAACATAAGGCTTTAGTGCAGGCAGAGTTTGTAACTTTGAAATTCTGGTGAAGAAACAGCTAAAGAGGTATCAAATTAAGCCTCCTGGTCCACTTCGATAACCTCCTAAGGTGAACTGCCTTCAGGGGGTTTTCTTCCTTAGAAGTCCTGTGGTGTTGCTGATGATCAAGATAGGAATCTCAGCAGCTTGCTGCAGCTAACTCAGGTCAGTTCTTGTTGCTTGTTTTTCTTCTGCAAACATTTGTGGGGAAATCATGGAGGAATACTTTGTTCTCAGGTCTGCAATATCCTTCATTTAAATGCACAGTCACACAAATAAAACAGAGTTTTTGACTGGGCAAGGACACCAGAGGACACCATTCTGGCCTTCAGCAAGGCAGTCGAGTGTCTCTGTCGTCAGTCTCCCTTCTCTGTCATTTGGGGTCCCAGGCTTGATGACATGTCAGAGGCTTCTTGAATAAACAAGCTGCTTGGGTCCTTGAATCCCATCCCCTAATAATTCATCAGCAGCTCATGGAAAGATTTCACTTGGTGATGGTTTTTTTTGTTAGTTTGTTTGAACATGTGTCCATCAGACAAAGAGAAAAATGTGCTGGGGCTTTGTCACTGTTTTCTTCTCTGAAATAGCTCTTGTGACAGTATCAACAAGCAAACTGTGGCCTTGTTCTTGAAAGAAAAACAATTGGTGTTACAAGCACTGTGCACTCAGCTGTCCCAAAGTCTAAACTGTGAAATAACTGCTGCATTTTTCTTCAGAGAAATATCCTCCTCCTGGGAAGGTTGCAGGAGTGTAGATGAAGAACAGGAGAAAACCAGCATCTGTTTCAGGGCTGCTTAGGGATGTGTGCTTCAGGATGTGACAAGTTAGCCCAGTGCATGGAGGTGGTCAGCCCAGGGCAGCAAAGAGCTGGGTGCTCAGTGAGACCCTTGTCCCTGTGTCTGGGGTCAGGCACCTTGAAGCTGGTAAATGTGTTGGTAAATCCTCTGGGCTTTGTTCCCCTAAATGTCCTTGCCCGGTGTTTGTCCCCTGCCTTGTCCTTCACAGGGAACATTCCTTCTTCGTGGCACTCAAGGTGGGGGGAAAGTGGAACCTGAGATGTGTGACAGTGACCCCCTGAGAGAGATGGTAGCTCTAGTCTTCATTTTAAGAAGGTATTGTGGGGAATTTCTCTGCTCAGTTTTATTCAGCCTTTTGCTTCTGTTCTCTCCAGAGCCCCATGTCAGGGGCAAGCAGCTGTGCCGCAGCCCTTGCACAGCTGGCACCACAGATCCATGCTTCCTGACTGTGCTGCTGCACCCAGGGAAGTTCCCTCTGTACCCTCACAACCTCCATCCTCCTTCCTTCCCTTCCTCAGCCCAGGCTTTGTCATGGGAGCTGTGGGATTATCATCCTTGCAGCTCTCTTCTGGGCAGCCATTGTCCATCCTCTCTTCACATTTGCACCATCATGGTTCCCAATGCATCTGCTGCCCTTTGCCCAGTCACCTGCCAACCTGCCAGAATTATTCTGGACCTAAACGTTTTGTTTTGTTTTTTAAAGTCACCATTGCCCCCACTTTTCTTATTTTTCATTCTTCTCAGTGAATATATAAATGTTCTTCAAGTAAATTTACATAAGCCTCATAAAACAACTCCTGTAGTTAGGACACCAGAGACCTAATTGATTTCCTTCCCCACCATCTCCCTACATAACTTATGGCCAATTAATTTTTGTGCCTTGGTTTTCTTGAGTGTCAAGAACAAAGGAGGGAAAGGACAGGCATGCAGAGTGTACAGCATGTGCTCTCTAAGTGTTTTAAGCAGTACAAATGGAAATGTGTGCATCCAGAAGAGATGAACAACATTTACTCTTTATTGTTAGCAGTGCTGTGTTCCTATCAAACAGGAATTCATGTCAAACGAGCCTGGTGCTGTCATGCTCCCAGTGCTTGGTTTCCCTGGGATGAGTGTTTGCTCTGATAATATTTCTGGCTAGTTGAGCAGTTTGTGCACTGTTATCTCTGATGTTCTACCACGCTGCTGGCTGCTCACTGAGCAGTCTTACAGGGCTTGACGTTCAAATTGTGAATTCATATCTGAATTTCCCCCAACAAAGATTAGGAGCTTTTCCATCTGCAGTTGATTCAGATTAGTCAAGGCTTTCCTCACAGCACTAGCACGGATTTTCAAAGTGATGAAGGTCTGCACCAAGCTGTGTGGCACAGTCGACTTGCTAGAGGGCAGGGATCCATCCAGAGGGACCTGGACNAGGTTGTGGCTGCTCCCTCCCTGGAGGTGTTGAAGGCCAGGTTGGAGGAGACCTTGAGTGACCTGTCCTAGTGGGAGGTGTCCCTGCCTATGGCAGGGGGTTGGAACTGGCTGAGCTTTGAGGTCCCTTCCGACCTTACCATTCTGATTCCAGTCTTTGCCTCGTCTCTTATGCTGTGTCCTACCTGAAGAAACTTCTGTAAAACACAGCATTAGTCAGTAAAACACAGCTGTTTGTGAAGTTCAATGTAACTGGCAGCTCTGGTTATTTGAGGATGGAGAATTGTGAGGTTCTAAAGAGGAGAATGAATGTGTACAGCAGTTGGAGGCTGTCAGGAACTGTTAAAATACTTAGTACAGTTTATTCCAATGTCCTAACTTCCCTTCAGCACACACACCGCTTGCGAGAGAGCCTTGGGGCCCCAAGCATGTATTTAAAGGAATCCCAGTAAAGAATGAAACTGCTGTAGCAGTGTAGCACTGCTGCTGCAGCACCGAGACCCTTGTGCAAGGTGCAAAAAGAAAAGGTCATCTTCAAACCTGGAAGCACCGCTTTGGCTGGAGGTGTTTCTCAGTGGCTGTGCCTACCCAGGTGAGCTCTGCTGCTCACCTCTGCACTAGCTGCTGTGGGTCAGTGTTGTGCACTTCACGCAGCTATGAGCCGATTTCTGCCCAGACTCCCTCTTTTGACTTTTAAATAAGCCCAAGTTGCCAGCTGTACTTGCAGCCCAAGTGCACAGCTGAAGCAGAAGCGGTTTCCCACTGCTGGGGTATTGTTAACCACACTATGCAGCAAATAGTTTCAACTCTCCTAAAACTGCTCTGGCTTCCTGTTTGCTTTGTGGTGCAAATAAATGTGGTCGGGTTGGTGAGCTGGTTTGTTGTTTGTTTATCCCATAGCCCAGAAAGTGGTGGGTTGGAGAGGCTGCTTCCAGCCTTGTCTGCAGCAGTGTGGAGTGAACGCAGCTTCCCAAGTGGCACCGTTGGCTCTAACTGCCAATGTCTGTGTGGCTCAGGACACAGGACCCAGGAGGAGACGTGGTGGTGTTGTCTCCAGGTGCACACTGGCAGTTGGAATCATTCTTGCCAGGCAATCCTGTAAATACCAAGACGCTGTGGTTACATTGCTGGCTTGTTGATGTACTCCTCCTCTCTCGGTCTTCCTTCCTCCCAAAGCTGTCCAGCTGCCTCATCCAGGCTCTGAGCATCAGCTGAATTTCTCATGAAGCAAAGAGGTGTAGAGAAGGGATATGGGAGGGAGGTGATCAGGAGCTGTACAGCCAGTGCTTCCAAGCTTGGCCAGTGTGGAAAGGGTCTGGAGATGGTAGGCAGATGTGCCAGAATGACATACCTGAGCAGTGAAGGGAGGAAAGTGCCCCCAAAAAGATGTCAGGATAAATACCAAGGGATGCAAGTATGAAAAACTGAAGTTTTATGACAGATTGATCAGGAAAAGGCTGTTTTTTTTAAGAAAAGGGGCATGAAAAGAAAGTACTCATGTGACACCAGAAGTCACTGGAACTGGGGTACAGCCAAAAGATGAAAAGACAAGCACACTTGAGATTTGGCCCTTAACCCTAGCCAAGCACTATGGGATTTTCATCCCCCACCCACAGGGACTCTCCCTTCTCTCCTGTGAGCTCTGGGTGCTCCTTGTCCTGCAGACACTTGCACCCTGAGCCAACAGTTCTGTGATGCAGAAGGTCTGAAAACAGCCCTTTCCTCCTGTCCATTTGTCTTCCTACTGCCTGCAGGTTTGTGTCACCCCTGGGTAGCCCCAGTGCGCATCCTTTGCCATCCAGTCCCAGACAGGAGCCCATTTCATTTTCAAGTGCATTCGTTTGCACACAGCAAATCCTCATTGTTTGAATGGAAGTCAGTTCATGTTACTATGTCAAAAGCAGGTTTAGACACCAATTGTTCTTCTTTGCCTGATGCTTAGCCTGGAGCCAAGCTGTTATCGCAGCGCCGAGCCCTTTTTGTTATCACTGCAGGGGGCCGCAGGGGGGTCTGCACCAGCAGGAGTGTGGAATCATCTTCCTGGCAGACTCATCAGAGCAGGTGGCACGAAGGACATGTCCACAGCGTGGCATGAGAACCGAAGAGCTGGGAACACCAAAATGAACCTTTCAGAGTTTTCTGAACAAGAGGGGGTACATTTCTAGCAGATTGGCATGGCATGGAGTTGGTGGTTTGAACTGGCAGGTCTAGCACATGCCTCATGTTGGATGTATTTGAAATGATGCTGCAAGGCTGCCAGTGGCCCTCTTAGCAGTGCATGTTTCAAACACTTTAGTGCTGTTTCACTCTTGGTAACACAGAGCAAAAACAACCTTTCCCTCCTGTTCTTCCTGGGAGTCTTGGATCTTTAATTCAGCAGGTTGCAACCCTTTTTCGGATTTTCAGTTGGTTTTTTTTTTCCCCCTTCCCTGTGGTTTCTGTTGTCCAATTTCTCACAGGCCATGTGGGCAAATGTCCTCTAAGTGTTCACTACAGTCCTGTATGTGAAACTTGGAAGTGGTGTATAAAAAAGCTGTTGAAAAGGGGAAAAAAGAATTTAAAAAAAATAGCAGAAGAGAAACCAGAATTCCTGTAAACAGTCTGTTAAAAATATCTTCAACACATGTCAGGCCTGGTGGTTTAAAATAGGCAGTTTCTGAGCTTTAAAAGGTCACATTAAGACATGATAGTAGATTCACATGGAGTTGAAGAATGAATGTTTCAACAGTCACGCTTTGTACTGATGGTAAGATATCTCTGCTGCCAACTAGTAGTGTTCAGGGGGAAAAAAACCCAAAAACCCATGAGTTAGATTGCAAGAATAATGAGCTTTTCTTGGATTATAACATGGGGGGGGAAGAAGGGAATTTATACCTTAATCACATGCCTTCATCAGCAGAAGCTTTAGGGAAAATGGTGATTCTGGGAGTCACAACATTGCAGGACCAGCTGGCATAATGCACTAAGGCTGAGCATGGCCTAGACCAAGAGTGGTTGTTTCCATGTGTTGGGCTGGAAGAATGAAAAACATAAATCCAGGTCCATGATCTCATTATTGGTGACCAAAAATGCAGTGAACACTTCTCAAGAGCAAGAGTTGTGTGAAGAGAGAGATGTTTTTTCATGTAGCAAATGGTCTTTGGGTGTCTAATTGCTGCTGAAATTTTAATGAGACAGAGGAGATTGTCTTTGAACACTGGAAACATTTCTTATCCCCATCTGCTGCTTTGGAACCACCAGCTTGCCATGAGGAGTCAGAAGGATGCTGTGTGCAGAAAGGTGATGGCATCCTCACAGGATGCCTGAGAAGTGCCCAGTGCTTGAGGCACCTGGAGCCTCTGGTGGGCACAGAATCACAGAATGGTCTGGGTTGGGAGTGACCTCGGAAGGTCATCCAGTCAAATCCCCTCTGAAGTAAGTAAGGGCATCCTCAACTAGACCTGGCTGCCCTGAGCCCTGTCGAGCCTCACTTTGAACGGTTTGCAGCCCGGGTGGGTTCCCCCTGCAGCCAATGGGCCTGTTCAGCAGGTCGGGGGCTAACCTGGGTGTCCTTGGTGCCAGCACAGAAAGGTGTGCTTGGTTCTCTTCTCTGCCGGGACTAGCAGGGATTGGTGAAACAGCAGCAGCATTCCCTGATCCTCCTTTGGGCCCCAAGGCTACCATGCCTGCCTTGGAGGCATTTCTTGTTATTTCCCAGGTCATCTGACACTCTCCTGTGGGATTTGTGGGGTCCTCTGCATCCTTATTGCTCACAGGTTTTCCAGATGAAGAAAGAACAGCATGCCTGAGATTGTCAAAAGGAGCCCTTTCCAGGGAGGGAATGAATCCCAAACCATCCTAAATCGCCCGTGTGAGCAGTTTTACATATATGTGTCGATTAGGGCCCACCTTCAACATTTCGCTCTGGTAGTACCAAAGCCACTGTCTAGTGCCACCAGCATGTGGTAGTCTTCAGCTCTAATGCTACCAGAGCTGCTTTCTGGTGTCCCCAGCAGAGTGTCCTTGCTGTGTGCATGATGTCAGCTGTCTCAGGAGCACGGCAGCCATGTAATGCTTTGGCCATTTCGATCCCTGGCTGGCAGCACCGATTGCTCCAGGCGGTGTTGTGCTGCCCGTGGCGATCTCGCTGTGCACGAACCGGTGCTGCCCAGGTTACTGGTGTGCAGCTGGAGCGACCCGCGCGTTGCAGCAGGTGGCTGCTGCATTGGGTTACTGGGGCACGATGCCACCTCCCTGCAGGGCTTGCAGCGCTGTGACGCACCACTGCAGCAGCTGCACCCTTCCTGGGGCCCGGGGCGGGATGGCTGGCGCCGGACCACTGGTGCGGGGCTCAGGTGCGCGGCTGCGTGCCCCGGGCCGGGGTACTGCGGTGCAGGACTGCCGGGGGCTGTGCGGTTCCCGCTGGCCCCACGCACTGGCCGGGTCACGGGTGGGCGGTGCGCGCTCGCCGGCGCCCGGCCCTTTGCAGTNGCGGCCGCCACGGGAGCGAACAAGCGCAGGTGAGCGCCGAGCTGGGCCCTGGGGGACGTGGCCGGAGCCGGGGATGGGAGCGGGGCCCGGGGCTGGAGCCGCCGCTGCGCATCCCCTGCCGCGGCCCCGGCAGTCGCGGCCCGGTTCCCGCGGGTGCTGGGTCCGCGTTCAGCTCCGGCGGAGGCTCGCTCGGTCCTGCTTCTGTCCCCGTGCTGATTGCGGCAAATCCCAGTGACCGCCGGAGCTCCGGGAGCTGCTCAGGGCAAGGCACTTCTGTTCTTTGCTCTACGGACCCGGGCGTTACGAGGCGAGGCGGATGGAGCTTGCTCCGCTTGGGGCCAGCCCTTGCCGTGCCTTCCCCCGCAGCGGTAGAGGTGCTGGCAGCAGCGCTCCTCACGGATCCAGCGGGTGATGGCAGCGCTCGGCCTGTTTTCGGCCAGGAACTGGAAGGCAGCCACTCGTGTAACCTACTAATGAACGCCCACGGGGTGCTGGTGGGATCTTGTCCTTGCTTTCACCCGGAAGGTTTGGGTTCTGGAACCTTTTCACTGCGACCAGAGTCACCCCGAGATTTGTGGGTGCTTGGCAACATCTGGCAGTTTGTACCTCGGAGTTGTGGTGCCGGGGGCAGTTGCTCACAGCGTTGTGTGATGCTCTGGTGGGTTAGCTTTTGGGTTGTAGGTTTTGGGAGGGCATCAGGAAGTTCCTCCAGAGCGTGGTGGGCTGTACATGCTCCAGACGAGAGCCTGAAAGTAAAAAGTTGAATGCAGTAGTGGAAGGTCACTAGAAACACAGTGGCTTGGTTTTCGTTTTCATCAGCAAGATGCTTTTGGACTTCTGCAACTGCCCACTCATGAGAGCAGTTGAAAAAGACTAATTTCAGCAATTTCTTCAGCCAGAAGCTTTTATTTATCCTAACTTCCTCCAGCTCCCAGGCTGTGTCCATGTTAGCAGTAATAATATCAAGATCCAAATCACCGTGCCAGCAGGTAAGAATTGTGCCATCCTTCATGGATACTCTTGTGCACGTTAAGAAAACTGAAACACAGAGGAGTCAGTTTGAAGTCAGGCACCAAACAATTGTCAGGGTTGGGAAGGGAACTTTGCAAGTTGTCAGTTTTCAAGCTCTTGCTTTCACCCCTGAATACACTTTCCCACTCGATGCTTCCTCAGACAGTACTGAAAGCAGGGTTGACTGACTGTGAGTTTGCCTAAAAGGCTGCTTGAAAGTTTCCCCCAGAGAAAGGCTCTCATGCTTTTCTTACTGCTTGATGTTCCTCTGCCTCTCTGCAGTGATGCTGTTTTACTTCCAGAACGAGGCATGGCTTTATAGTTCCCTTCCTCTTAAGTTGCTTTACCTGGGTTCCTCTCTCCCTCCCTCTGGCCATTGTTTGTGGTTGGACCTGAGCTCCTGCTGAGATGCAGCGATGATCTATCACTGATGCTCCTTCCCTGGTAGTTCCGGAGCTGGGAGCCCCACAGAACTGCAGCCTGTTGTTATCACCCTGTGTACATTCTGCTTTCCTATCTCTTCCCTTACTGACAACCCCTTTCATCATCAGCCCTGCACACAAACAAGGTTAGCTCCAGTTCAGATTACATTAGTGTAGTTCTGCTTCCCATTACTTTTCTCTGTGGGCCTGTTCTAGGGGCGGGGCTGTGCATGTGTAAGGTGGGCATTGATCAGTGTAAATGCTGAAGGTGAAGGAGCCTTTATGGAATAAAGGGAAAGACACAAGCCAAGGGATTCTTTGGATCCAACAGTTGCTCAAAGCCTGAGCCTTTAGATTCCACATAGCCAGAACAGTCCTTGGGAGGTGGAAAAAGCTGTGGTATTCTGCTGACATCTTGATGCACAGCAGATGCAGGTTTATATCTGCCCCTCTGGTAGGGAAGGGGATGCTCTGTAGTGTTTTGGAGGCCTCAGGAGTTAGATGCCTGCAGTTTCATCCCTTCCCCAGGTACCCTGGACAGATTCCATTGTGGATTGTACAACGTGTAATAGCTTGTGCGAGCAAAGTAAGGAGTAAAGGTGATTAATCAGGGCCTTAGAAGTCTCTAATAAAAGGCATTATCAAACCAGTATAACTGTGTGTCTGCTGTCTAGAGCTGGAGGAACAATGAACTGCTGCTGGAAGAATGAATGAATCAGTGCAGGGGTTTGTGTGGCAGGATATGAGAGATCAAATCTGTCCTGTTAATACCACCTCTAAGATGATGCTAGCAGGTATTCAGGAAGGCAGCAAAGCCATTCTTCTGGCATAAAAGGCTGCTGCCAGCTGAATGCCCAGGCTCAGAGTCACTCTTGGCAGGCTGCAGGCAACGGTTGCAAGTTCTCAGCCTGCCTTGTTGTGGATCCTGTAGGCTGGCCAGAGCAGTCGGTCTGATGTGCTGTGGTGAAGATCCCTGCCCAGCTGGGGTGCATGGGGCACCACGGCAGACTCTTGCACCTCTGCAGACTGGCAGTCCCTCAGGCTGTGTTTCTAGCACCTCTCACCAGTGCGTGTTTGTTTTCAGATGAGTAAAGAGCCAGGTTGTCGATACTTGTCAGCAGGCAGAGCTGCAAAGGTCAGCCTTACTGTGAGCTTCTCTGGTTTGCATTCACATCACGGGACTGGAGCCTGAATCAGGGTTTTTTAATGTTATGCCACAAGGGAAGCAGATGCAGCACGTTTTTTGTGTGATTAAGTGGCTGGCACCTGGGTCTGAGTATCCAATTAGCCCTGCAAGGAGGAACTCCCCTTCAAAACTCCCACATGCAGGCACGGTTCAGCGTGCTTAGGGGGAGCTTTCCCAGCCTGTTCTGGGAGGGGAATTTGTCCCCACCAAACAACCACTTTCAGAACACTCACTGAAATGGATCTGTGCCTGTGAGAGCTTAGGGCCGGGTCAGATCTGCCTTGATTGTGTGGTGAAGGCACATCAAGCACCTGTGTGAGTGACAATTCCCAACGTCTCCTCCCCCAGCAGAGTTGATGCCTGCAATGAAAGTGGCTTCCTGCCGTCTCCCACTCAACACACATCAGCCCTGAGGTCTGTGCCACTCGTTTCTTACGAACTTGCAAGGCGTTTTTGCAGCCCTGGGGTTTGGTAATAGTGTCATCTGTGGGCGTCGGAGCTTCCGTGTCTGTCTGATGCTGCAGCCTCAGAGGTTTGTAGAATGCTGCCCCATGTGTGAGTTTGCAAGCTTGCTGCTTTTTCCTCTCTTTCAGTAGCTGCTCTGTATTGTAAACACAGAGCTGCGGCTGGTCAGCTGCATAAGGGGAGGTTTGTGTGCTTTATGTTTACTCCTGGGTTGTTAAGTAGCCACTGGGTAATTACAACTGTGTCTGCTACCATCTGCATAAATTTACCTTTATGTAAAACTGCTTATTCCTCAGGCTGTGTGAGCTCAAAACATCTCACCTGCCATTGCTGATTTTGTGCCTGTGCTGGTTAGATGGCATCCAGTGATGCTGGGGTCTGTGTCCTGGCAGGCTCATGCATGGACTAGTCCCATGTGCACATCAGCTCTGCTTCGGCCATCTCTCCTCTCTGGAAAGATGCACATTTGTGACCTTCACACTGATTAACCATAGAATGGTTTGGGTTGGACAAGACCTTAAAGATCATCTAGTTCCAACTCCCTTGCCACGGGCAAGGGCACTTTCCAGTAGACCAAGCTGCTTGAAGCCATGTCCCAGCTGGCTTTAAACAGCTCCAGGGAGGGGGCATCCAATAATGCAAGAGAGTGAAGCAGTTTGTATCTTTCCTGCAGATTGCTGAGTTGAGGAAAAGAGAGGAGAGGAAACGGAGGACTTGCCTACATCTGAAACCTGCAATTTGTGTCTCATGATTATTTTCCTCCAGATGGTACCTACCATGGGGCAGTTTTTAGGTCAGGCTTGTGTACAAGCAGTCCAGCAGACAAACTGCTGCCTGAGCTGAATGAGGAGGTATTTGAGGCCCTGTGGTTTCCTCAAATGTTCTGTGCTTGCTTCTAGTTCAGGGGCTACCTGAAGTTCACAGAGGGATATACTCAGCCCTCACCAGGGCCAGGTCTTTACCTTGCGTCTGCATGTCAGTGTGACTTGGTTGGCTGCCCAAGCAGATCAGCTGGCTGGCCAGTGCTGAGCTCTGTCTCTCTCAGGTGGAATGTGTGTGTGCAGCAGCTGTAGGTGCTTTGTGTGTTCTGGTTGTCCATTCTGCTTCTTGGGCAGCAGTGTACCTGCCTTGCACTTGAAATGGGGTTTGGAAGGTTGTGGGAAATGTGGCTGGTGCAGGGAGGAAGAAGCATTGTAGGAAGATGTAGGTGGGGGAATGTGGAAGAGTTCTAGAAAAATGTTTTGCGGTGTATTGGAGGAGGCAGAGTAAGGGCTGGGGGTGTCTTATGGCAGAAAGTGGGGGGCTACAGCCCTGTGTTGGTAAGCAGGAGCCTTCGATAGCCTCTATACCTGCTTGAAGTTGGTTCTGTGGCTTTGCATCCCGTTGAAACAGAATCTTCTGTCTTGGCCTTGCTTGCCCTAGCTCTGGGAGGTGTGCAAGTTGTGTGCAGTAGACTAATTTCTGTCCAGTGTGGATTGATTAACTTGAGCCTCAGGCTGGCAGGCCTACAGGTCAGAACCATCACATGGGATATTTAGCAATCATCTGTCTACCCACCAGGATGAAAGTCTGAGGTGATGCTGGGGCTTTTAAAAATCAACAGCTGCAAGGGGGAATCCTTTTTATAAAGACTCCTGCAGTGATGTCTCTCAAACAACCCTGGCAGCATAAAGCCTGCCCAGAAGGAGCAATGCTGCCTTTGGCTGTTCTCAAACAGCAGAAGGACCCTGGGAAAAGGGAATTGTAACTCACCAGGTCGGCACAGTGCAGGCAAAGTTACAGTCTGCAGAACTCTCCTCCAGTTTCCCAGCACTAAAGGGAAGATGACTGTGGGGTGGTGCAGAAGTATTCATCTATGCAGAGCTTGCTTGTTGTAGAAACTGTCACATGCAAGGTCCAGCCAGTGGAGCATTCTGGATTTAGCAGTGGAAGGGGGAGAGGTTTGGTAAACAAAGTGTTAGAGAGAGTGCAGGACCAGAGTGGTTCTTCGTGTGACAGATCCACCCTAGGCTCTGTTGGAGAAATCCCTCTGCACTGGGAGACAATCAGTGAGTTTGGAAGGACCAGGATACTGTGCACCTCAGACTTGACATCGTAATGCTGATGGCTTAGGTAGGTACTTGGTGCCCCTTGGGATGTGACACCAGCTAGAAATCCTCAGCAGGAGGCAGTTAAGCCACTGTTGTGTCTTCCATCCCTGCCGGCCAGTAGAGGGGTGGTGGTTGGCTGCTTTGCTGCCTGTGGGAGAGGCTGGGGTAGCTGATATTCTAGAACTCACAGGGTTTGTTGTTAGTGGGCAGAGGACAGCTTGTTTTGCTTTATTCAAACTTGCCTGCCTGCCTCCTCCCCCTTTCTCTTGCCTCCCTCTCGAGGCACATGGGGCTGTGGTCTCTGCATCCGGCCTCTGGCGATAGAGCCTCTGTGCTGAGGAAGCAGGACAGATAAAGCAGAGCTCATACTTCTGGGAATCCTCCCCTCGCTGCTGCTGGGGAAGTGCTGTGCTCCCGGGCACTGCCAGATAAGATGCTGGGCTCCTCCTCATGCCGAAGCTGGCAGCAGGGCTTCATGGTTTGGCAGCCCCAGCTCTTCAGCAGCTCACTGCTCAGCCTCTTCCCGAGTTTGTGCGCTGTCTGACAGCTGCCAAGCCACGTTTGGAGTTGTGGATGAGCAGATGTGCTGGTTTTGTGGACTGAGGGCAAGTGGTACTGGCAGAATTGCTCAGGGCAGGCTGGCAGGAGGCTGAAGCCACAGCAGCTGTGAGCTGTGGCTGGGTGAGCACCCTTCAGGCTGTGCCACTGGCATGTGTCTCTGCTGACCTGGTGGGAGAGCTCTGGTAGTGAGAGGGAGTTCAGGTGATGAGCTGGTTCTTCTCCTGAGGTGGGTGAAAGGAGTTGGAGCCACTCATCTGTCTCTCACTAGGAGCTGATGGGAACAGTTCCAAGCTCTTCCTGCACATGGGGACATCATGTTCTGCTGTCTGTCACCTGTGAAGAAAAGTGGAGATGTTCACTGCTGTGATACCTTGCTTGTAGGCAGATCACAGGTCACAGAACGTTGGGAGGGACCTCTGGAGATCATTTTGTCCAACCCTGCTGCCAGAACAGGCTCACACAGAGCAGGGAGCACAGGATGGTGTCCAGGCAGGTTTGGAGTGACAAATGGATGGAGTATGAGGGTTCCTCTGCCTTTGGTGTTATGTGTCTTTAAGAAAGGAAACACACCACCAGCTTCTGCTGAGTGCCTTTTGGTTTAGCTGTTCTTGTGTGCACTTACCCTGTGCTTGAAAACAGCACTGTGTACCTGCTGGCCTTCAGATCCTTTTTCTTTGGATGTACTGAGCATAAACTGCAGAGCCCTGCCAAGTGAGTGGATGCCAATGGAATTAGCAAACTTGTTTTCATAGAATCACAGAATCATTTAAGTTGGAAAAGACCTCTGAGATCATCAAGTCCAACCAGTGTCTGACTCTAGAGTTTTGATTGTCTCAGCCTTAGGTTTACTTTTTTCTGTAATTGTGAAGGGGAGGGGGATACAGTGGAGTGGGTGTGTAGAAATGCTTGTGTGCTCAGAAGCAGTAACTCCTCTTTCTCCTTCTTGCAGACTGGAACTGAGCTCTGGAAAAACAAAGTGGAGCTTGGAGCATGTGGCCTGAGGATTGCCTTACCAAGCCCGGGTAGGGATGGACTCATTGTTTCTGTTGGCTGCTTGGTTGTAGCTGAGCTATCAGGACAAGTGCCTTTGGCCTCAAGAGAAGATAATAGTCTCATTTCTTTGTCAAGTGCAGCTGTTCATCCCAGTCTAGGAAGGGTTAGGGAAAGGTTGCCCTGAGGTAGAATGAAATGCTATGGCAAGAACACCTCTGGTTGAGAGGCACTGGACTGGAAAGCTGACCAAAGTGGGCTGCTAAGCTTCCTTTCTTTGAGTTCTTTTGCACTTGGACTTTCTACAGAGTCCAGCAGAAGTCTGAGGATCTATTATGCAGTCAACAGCAACAGACATTCTGCCCTTTCCTTGCAGGTGGTAGCTAAGAAGTGAGCAGAATGCCCCCAGGCATTTACTGCCCTATGGAATTCTGGTCCAAGGGGGAAAACCAGAACATCCAAGTGGACTTTCTACTGCCCACAGGCATATACTTAAACCTCTCTGTGTCCTGCAATGCCAGCTTGGGCACCATCAAGCAGGTAACAGCCTTATTCCAGTCTTTATCTGCAGGCTTCTGTGATGAGGATTCTGTTCTTGGGGAGCACCTGAGGAAGTGTGCTAGGTCTTAACTTAGTGCAAGTGGGGTTTCTTCTCTGAGGCAGTTCCTTGGGCTTCACTCTGAGAACTTTGCCTTTGTGGCAGCCTCTCTACCCACTAAACCCATGTCCAGCCCCTGAGACTGAGAGCAGCAGCATGCTGGTGGGGTCAGGCTCAGTTCTCTGGATGCCTGTCCAGTCTGGTTGGTGAGAGTAACTATGGAATGAGGGTAGATCTAAGTTGGCCACCCAGGGCTTGTGGGTTGTGTGAGAAGCAGCCAAATGACTGCAGATCCAGGAGTGCTGTGAGAAGGTTTGGCTGGGAATTGCCTTCACTGAATGGTCTCTCTCAGGAGAGTGAGGCTGTGTGGTGAGAAGAGGAGGTTCTAGCAGTGCAGTGGTAGTCTCACCCTGCTGTTGTTCTGGCCCAGGTGGTGTGGAAGCATGCTCAGTATGAGCCCCTCTACCATATGCTCAGTGACCCCGAGGCCTATGTCTTCACCTGCATCAACCAGACAGCAGAGCAGCAGGAGCTGGAGGACGAGCAGCGGCGGCTCTGCGACATTCAGCCCTTCCTACCGGTGCTGCGGCTTGTGGCCCGAGAGGGAGACAGAGTCAAGAAGGTTATTAACTCCCAGATCAGCCTGCTCATTGGGAAAGGTCAGTCCCCCAGCACTGGTCCCACCAGCAGCCTGCAGGCTGGTGCCTGTAGTGGAACGTGCTGCTGTCCCAGACAGCCTTGCTGCCTGTGGAATGGTGATGGAGCTCTGCTCATGCAGGTGATGAATTGGCAGGGTTGGTCTCTGGTGGGTCTGGTGAGGGAGCTGTGTGTGCAGACACAAGAGGAGTGATCTTACCTGCTTGCAGAGGGCTGTGCTAATTGGGTGGATGCAGTTGTATGGTGAGTAAGTGATTGCCGGTAGCTTGGGCTGACTTCTCCTTTGGGCCAAGTACTGAGTGTGTGTGCAGGAAGATTGTTTCACAGACACTTGGTTGTCAAAGGCTCCTTTCTCTGGGCACAGGTGCTCATTTTGCCTTTCTTTCTTACTCCCCACTTAGGTTTGCATGAGTTTGACTCTGTGCAGGACCCAGAGGTGAACGATTTCCGCACCAAAATGTGCCAGTTCTGTGAGGAGAGAGCAGCAAAGCGGCAGCAGCTCAGCTGGGCAGCCTGGATGGAGTACAACTTTCCCTTGCAGCTGGAGCCCATGGCCAAAGGCCTTGGGACTGGCCTTCTGCATACCCCCACCAAGAACATTTTTGTCAACATCAAGTTCCAGTCTGGTGGGGTAAAGCACAAACTTTTCTGTGCTGTTTAACTGCTTTGTGCTGTCCCTTTGGGAGCCTTTGAGTGTTTGTGTGTGGGGACAGTGTTGCCATGTGTTCAGTGTGCATCTCCAGATTCCTTTGCCTGTGGAGATGGTTGGGAGGGAGACACTGAGCCTGCAGCCAAAGGAACTGTTCCCTTTCCTGATCATGTGTTGGCTGTACTGATTACCTGGTAGCTCAGGTTGCTGCACGTACTTGTGGTGGAAAGCTGTTTGGGTAGGAGAGGAGCACAGAATCCAACACGTGCCTTTCATTTTGAAACCCAAGAGCCTGCTCAGCTCCTGCTCAGCAGATGCTGCTTGCAGGCATTGGTTTGTGTTGCCCACAGGCCCCTGTTCTTGCCTGCTACCTTTGGTTAGAGTTATTCTTGCATGTTGTGCCAGGGCACAAAGGAGGCAGAAGGGCCTTGCAGAGCAGTGCGTTTGAGCACGGTGACCCTGGGCACCTTCTACCTTGCTGGTGGAATGAGATGGGGAAGACTTTTAGTGACTTAGCAAGCACATTACCTGGTGATTCTGCTTAAACTGGACTTGGAGTTCCTGATTTCCAGCCTTGTGCTTAGACTGCTGAAACAAGCTCCTGCCCAGTTTGGCAAGCACCCCTGCTTGTTTGCTAATGTGTGTGGGTGCGATTCTGCCTTCCTGTCACCTGCTGTCAGCAGCAGGAATGTTGTTATCTATCTGCTGAGCTACTGCTGCTTCTTGTGCTGGTTTCAGCCCTTTGCTGGCACTTGACAGTGTGTGCTGTGTTGTTGGGATTGCAGGAGAGCTTCACTTTCCAGATCTCTCCAAAGGAGTTCCCCATCACACTGATGAGCTATGCTATCAAGAAGCAGGCTACTGTCTTCCGCCACGAGACACCAGAGAACCCTGAGGACTACACCCTGCAGGTGAATGGGAAATGTGAATATCTCTATGGGAGCTACCCCCTGTACCAGTTCCAGGTGAGCCTTGTGTCTTGTTTTGTTAAAGGGTTTGTTGCCATGTGGCCTCCTCTTCTGGGAGGGTAGATTGAGATGTGTTATCCTCTATGCAGGATGCTGCTTAGGGATGCTTCCAGGAACCAAACAGGTCCTTATCTTTTGGGGGGATAGGGATCTAAGCCTGTCCCTGGGTACCAGCTGCTGTATAAATGCATTTATAGACTATGATTCTGTTTGCTTGTGTGGTGGGCTGGGGGTTCTCTTCCTGAAAGTTGGACAGGCAATCCCATAGCCTGTATTCCTCTGGCTGGGAAAACTGCTGCTGGGAGTGCTGAGTCCCTCTGTGTTTTCCCTTAATGCAGCCATTTGAGTCTGCTGATGAAATGCCAGCTATAAAAGGCACTTCATATTCTCAGACCTGGCAACATGAGTAGCAGGTTTATAAAGCAGGAGTTGCTGTGTCCTCTCCTTCCCCCTTCCACCAGTTTCTGCTTCAGCCAGCTCTGATTTTCCTGTCTGCTCTTGCCTGCTTGGCTCTGAGACCTGTGCTGACTCTCTCCTCTCTTCACAGTACATTCGCAGTTGCCTGCACCGCGGCCTCACGCCCCACCTGACCATGGTCCACTCCTCCACTATCATTGCTATGAGAGATGAGCAAACCAACTGCATTGCCAGCCCCCCAAAGATGGCTGCCAAGCCCCCCCCGCTCCCTAAGAAAAAGGTAAAAGGGGAGAGTGACCCAGCAGGGTCACCCTCAGCTCATCCATTGGTGGAGATGCCGATCTTGTCTGGGAAGAGCAGATGATCCTCCCTGCCCCTCTCAGGACAGGTTCCTAGCAAGGGTCTAAGAGGGGAATTTCCAGTCAGCCTTCCAGCTCCCTCCACAGCTTCTCTGGTTGTCACAGCCTTCGTGCTGTCCACCTGCATTGCAGTGCTCTGTTTTGTTGGAGCAAAAAGCACATGATGAGGGATGAGGTCTAGGGCTGGGTCGAGAAGTCTTTTGTTGCATTTATTCCTGATCCCAACCCTTTCCTCTTTCTAGCCCAACTATGGTTCTCTCTGGTCTTTGGAGCAGTCTTTTTACATTGAGCTGGTGCAAGGCAGCAAGGTCAATGCAGATGAGAGAATGAAGGTAGGCACTGACTCACTCTGGGGTTTTGGTTTTGTGTGTTGGCTTTCCTAGCTGCATCTGTCCTGTGTGTGTGGTGAGGAGAGCAGGGGCTGACAGCCTGCTCTCACATGATCCTCCACCGTGCTTCATTCAGCCTTTGGGCAGTTTCTGAACTACAGCACAACAGGAAGGGGGAGGGAACTTGCTAGCCAGCAGCCCAGCAATGCTTTCTTAGAAACATTTCCCCTGCTAAGGTTTTTGAGCAGCAGGCAGAGCTGCTGCCCTGTGGTAACACAGCTTGACAGCAGTGTGGGGAGGCAGAGAAGCCTGCAAAAGCCAGAGGAGGGGAAATCCAGCTCTGAAAAGAGAGAATGGTGGGAGAGGTGGTGACTGGTACAGTGAAGGCAGAATGCAGCAAAGCCCTGGGATTTGCAGCTTATTTGTCATGAAGGGGGAGCAGGAGAATGAGAAGGGGAATGGCTGCCCTTGGAGAAAAGGAGGACACAGGGCATGAAGACATCAGGGACAGGGGTGTTCTGTAGGGCAAGGCCTGCTAAAAGCACAGGCAGTGAAACAGTTCTGCCCAGTGCTCCATCATTTGCAGAGGGCTTCAGGGGAGACTCCTGTGGCTGAGTCGTCAGCAGCATTGGAACAGAGGGTAAAGCTGGGGGTGAGGTTGGCTTTTGGCTGTGCAGTGATCTGGCAGGCTGCAAGAGGAGACTGCAGGAAAATGTGCACCCAGAGACAGGTCTGGATGGGCTCTGCACTGCAGGCCTCTGCTGGGGCTCAGCTGTTGGCAAATGCCTTTCTCCCGCGGTGCAGATCTGACTCCCCTTTGGCAGAACCACTTGCCCAGGGGTCTGCTCTGCTTTTTCAGTGTGACAGCTTCCTTAGCTCCTGCAGCATCTCAGAGCAGGGTTTGGTGTAGATATTGCCTGGCTTTATGGGGTGAGACCCATAAGACTCTAACCAATGGATTGCCCAAGCCTTTTGCAATGATTAAGCAGCTCTTGCAAGTCTGCATGAAGGAAATAGATAACAATGCCCTTGCTAACTACCTGAAGGGACATTGTGGAGAGGCTGCTGCTGGTCCCTTCTCACAGGTGATTGGAGACAGAACAAGAGGGAGTGGCCTCAAGCTGAGACTGCGTAGGTTTAGATTGGACATTAGGAAAAGATTTTTCACAGAGAGAGTGGTCA
Source organism: Ramphastos sulfuratus (assembly GCA_013399055.1). Classification (NCBI taxonomy): domain Eukaryota; kingdom Metazoa; phylum Chordata; class Aves; order Piciformes; family Ramphastidae; genus Ramphastos; species Ramphastos sulfuratus. Next base: position 592,175 of record WBNM01045752.1, on the reverse strand, counting down.
GGGACTGGAATGAGCTGCCCAGGGAGGTGGTGGAGTTACCAAGCCTGGCTGTGTTTAAGGGTGGTTTGGATGTGGTTTAAGGTGAATCTTGTAGAGTAGGGTTATAGGTTGGACTTGGTGATCCTGAGGGGCTTTGCCAACCTGGATGATTCTGTGATTCTGAAGCTGAGTTGAGGAGGGTTGAGGAACTTAATCTCTGAACACATTGGTGAGGAGGCAGTAGTGCACCCTGTTCAGCAGAGTGGATTCCCTTCCCACTCCTCTCCTAATCGTGTCTTCAGCGAGCCCGCGGATTCATGGCACTCTCCTCTTGCCCCTTCCCACAGCTGGTGGTGCAGGCAGGTCTCTTCCATGGCAACGAGATGCTGTGCAAGACAGTCTCGAGCTCTGAAGTGAATGTGTGCTCAGAGCCAGTGTGGAGGCAGAGGCTGGACTTTGACATCAACATCTGCGACCTCCCCCGCATGGCGCGGCTCTGCTTCGCCCTCTACGCCGTCATCGAGAAGGCCAAGAAGGCTCGTTCCACCAAGAAGAAGTCCAAGAAAGCTGTGAGTAAAGCCAGTGTGGGACTGAGCCAGGCTAGGGGCACAGTCTGAGCCCAGTGCCCTTTGCTCTCAGGAGAAGACTTGACTAATAAAGTGACTTAGATCATGATAGCCACGAACTGCCTCAACAGGACCAGCGAAGTGAGGCGTAGCTGCCTGTGAGAAAGGTTGTTTAAATGCTAATGCCTTGCCCAGAGAGACCAGTGAAAAACACAGCCAGCATCTGAATGCACATGAAGGGCAATCATTTTGTGTTGCTGTCTCTCTTGCTGTTACACAACTTCCTTGTTTTGTAGTTGAGGTTAAACCATCTTCCCTGTTGCATCTTCTTTCTAGTAAAGTCTTTCATGCAACCCCCCAGTGGAGGAAATTAACAGCTAAAAAGGGGGAAGAAAATGAGGAATGGAAACACTGGTTACAGCAAAGCTTTAGGTGAGGTGAAGTGAAAGTGCAGAATCTTCATGGTTACTGTTCAGATGCTGCACACTGAGGACTGAAGGTCGCTTTGCAGGCTCTTACCATTATGAAATCACTTTGGAAGCTCTTGTTTGGAGCTTCTGAATCAGGTGCAGTGGCATTTCTCACTTTGCTCACCTCTATTCCAAAACTTCTAGGCCATTTGTAATTCAGTAACTGAAAGTAGAGCTAATTGCAGCCTGAAGTTGCTGGTTTGTGGTGTAATTGAGTTGCTGGTTTCCCACTGTTGTACCTTGCACACGATGCCTGGCGCCCTTTGCATGTGAACAGTTTATGAGCAGCAAATGCATTTGTTCCCCTACAAATCATTGTTTCTGCAGCCACAAAACCACTGCTGACATGCTTTAAAGAGGGGTTTGGTTTTGCCAGCTTTACCAGAGCACAGAGAAGTGAGGGGCTGATAGATGTGATCCGAGAAGAGTTTAGTCTCAGCTCTGTTAGCTCCTTTTCATTGCTGGGTGGTTCACTGTGCTTTGGTTGGCATCAGTAGGGATCTCAGTGCATTAAGCAGCAGGCAGCCCACGAGTCCTGCTTGTGTGAACCAGTTTCTGGGCTGGAGACTTCAGACTGGAAACATTTTGAGGCCAGGACCAGGATCAACATTTTTATTGCTGGGTTTTATTTTTTTTTCTTTTAGAACTTAAGAACAGGAGAACTCCAACTCCTGTTGGAGGCTTTTGTCAGGCAGAATCTCTGATTCATCCACAGGCTGCGTGTTTGCAGTCACACTGAAATGATGTTCAGGTTTGAAGTGGTCAGAAGGAAATCTCACTGCTCTGATTGACACAGACACATCAGCCTGGTTAGCTAAGAGGAGCTTGTTCATGTTCATTTGTGTTCTGGTCCTGGGCAGAGGTGGATGTGTTCTCGTGAGTCCTTGATGTAAACCACAGTATTTGCTGGGACTGAGCAGCACAGGAGAGGATTTTTCCACAGGGTCAGCAGTGAGTGAGGTGCCCAGATCCCATTTCATATGCTTGGTAAGAGGAGGGTACAGTCAGAGTGCCCCCTGACTTCTTTGGTTTTGATTGATCATCTTTTTAGTTGCCTCGCTGACAGGACTCAGGGGTTAATTACATGCACATTGTTTGTCTGTGCAGACTGACCAGAGCAGAGAGCTGGGCCTAAATCATTTACTACCACAAAAACAGGCATGCTTGCAGACTGGGGTGAGTCAGAGAGTTGGTGTCACCCAGAGGGTTGGCTTCCAGTGTTTTTCTAAGTCATGCAGGAGATATTTCTGTCCTTACCGTGCTGAATCGTTGCTTTGCTGGACCTGATCTGCCAAAAATCTTGCCCTGTGTTTTGGCAGGCTCTGTGCTGTGGTTTGCTGTCGTTGACTCTGTTAGGAAAGGTTATTGCTGGTGGTGGTGTTTTGTTTGGCTTTCCCTTGTGATCTAGAAGCTGATGTCTCAAATGGGATTTTACTGAAGACACTTAGTCTAATCAAATCAGCTCAAAGGTTTACAAGGGGCCACTTGGAAAGGATTGGTTTTGGCAGGCTGGAGGAAAATGCTGGCTTTGCTCCCTCCTCCAAGTCCTTTGGTGTACCTTTGGGGTAAGCCTGGTCTGTTCTCTGGAAGGTCTCAGTGGAACAAGATGTCTCCCTGTGGTTCCCTTCAAGTACTCACTTGTGGGTGCATCTCACTGGCATTTTGCCTCACATCCACTTTGCAAGTCAGTTTCTGCACTAGCGTTTGTGCGAGCCTTGGTGTTCTCTGAGAGCCCAGCAAAGTGCTGCCACTGCTGAAACTGTTGTATGAGGTAAACTGTTCCATTTGGGGACCCTGACAGCAGGAAATCTTAGGTCAGTCGTGGAATATGTCTGCCTGCTCCAGTGGCAGGGAACTGGGTTACAGCAGGGAGGGAGTTCTCTTTCGTGGCCATGTCCCAGTCACTTTACTGCTCGAGTCTCCCACCTCCAAAATGAGACTGGGTTGGACTCGTGGGATTTATTTTGGGGTGTGTGGTGGAGGACTGGCAGCATACAGTTGGGTTTCTGTAGATAGTGTTTATTATTGTAGAGAGGAGCCAAGCCTTTTCTTCACACTATCAGATCCATCTAGCACTTTGCCTGGTTTCTGAAGTTGACAACTCCCTGTTTCAAAATGAAGGTTCTTCTCCCTCCCCTCAAACTGTGAAATGTGTGTCACAGCTTCCTCAAATACCCTCGAGTGTAGAGTTGCAAGACCTTACCAGAAACTTAGAGATTCTCCAGCTAGGCAGAAGATTTGTGGGGAGTGTTTGATGCCATTCAGCACTACCCAAAAGACCCCAGGTTGTGACATGCCAGAATCCGCTGCCGTCTCGCGCTCCCATTTTAGGAGAACTTCAAAAGTCAGACTGCCAGAGGTAGTGCATTTGCAGCACCTCCTGGATGAGGGACTGCCTACTTACTCTCGAATGGAAAGTACCTGCCTGTAGCATTCTGTGTAGCAATTTCCAGACTTGGAAAACATCAGGATTGTAGAATTCCTTATTCCTGCCTACTGTGAGGGCTGCTTTGGGCATGGGAATATCTCAATATCTCACTTTCTTGTTAAGTCTTCTCTTCCCTTCTTCCAGCATTTGCAGTCACAGCAGCCAAATGAGCTTCTTCCTTTGCTTTGCAGGACTGTCCCATTGCCTGGGTGAATGTCATGCTCTTTGACTATAAGGACCAGCTGAAAACAGGGGAGTGCTGCTTGCACATGTGGTCCTCCTTTCCAGGTATGTCAGGAGATTGAGCTTCTGTATTGGTTTGTGTCTTGAGTGACCACCACAAACCAGGAGGCTCCCTGCCTTCTGCATTGCTGGCCAGTAGCTGCAGGAGGGGCTCTAACAGTTCAGGCTAGCAGACCTGGTATGGTTACCTCTCTGTGCTGAGATGGCATCCAGAGCCCTGCCAAGATGTCACAATGTCCACCTGGAGACCAGTGCCAAGTGGCATCCCTCAGGGGTCAGTGCTGGCACCAGTGCTGTTTAACATCTTTGTCAGTGCCATGGACAGAGGAATCAGTGCAGCCTCAGCAAGTGTGCAGCTGGCACCAAGCTGTGTGGCACAGTCACTTGCTAGAGGGCAGGGATCCATCCAGAGGGACCTGGACAGGCTGNGAGGGTGGTGAGACACTGGCACAGGTTGCCCAGGGAGGTTGTGGCTGCTCCCTCCCTGGAGATGTTCAAAGCCAGGTTGGACGAGGCCTTGAGTGACCTGTGCTAGTGGGAGGTTCCCTGCCTATGGCAGGGGGTTGGAACTGGATGATCTTTGAGGTCCCTTCCAACCTTACCATTGTATGATTCTATAAATGAAGGCCTCTTTTAGCTTGGCAATGGATGTCTGACATTAGAAGGGTGCTGCTGTTTTGCATACTGCAGCTGTGAGAGGTCAGCAAGACAAAGTGAGCTGCTCAGGGCCAGGCAGTGTCCAGTGAGGGAGCTGGGAGCTGTCTGTGCTCTGCTTTCTGGAGCAAAGCTTCCTAAGGTTGGTGGTGATGAGTATCTACTTTGCTCTCCAGACGAGAAAGGGGAACTGCTGAACCCCATGGGCACAGTGCAGTGCAACCCCAACACGGAAAGCGCAGCAGCCTTGGTCATCTGCTTCCCCAGCGTCGCTCCGCACCCTGTGTACTACCCCTCCTTTGAGCAGGTAGGGCACATGGACACCTCCTGGGGGGCACAGAACTTGCCTGGCTGGGCTGGGGCAGCAGCACTCAGTGCTGCTGTCTGCTGGGCAGCTGTTGACAAGGAACACAACTTGATCAATAGATACCGTTGCTTGGAAATAGGACTTCTTCTCCTAACTGTTGGGCCTTAGAGTGAGTGCTTCTCCAGGCTGTGAGTTGCTGAGGTGAAGCAGCTCTGAGATGAGTGTTTGTTTGAAAAATGGGTTTACCTGAGCTGCTTTCCAACTGCAGGCAGCTTTAGGCTCTATAGGAAGGAAGAGGAATAGAAGGGGAAATGAGTGAAAGTAGACAGCCTCCTCCCTTTCAGCAGAGTGATAATGTGCTGTGTGGTGTGGGGATTTTCCATCTGTCACTGGCCAGACAAAGTGGAAGAGATGTGCCTGTTACAGGAAAGAAAGGAGATCTGCTCTGCCTGGGACATACAGGCAGGCTCCCCATGCTGCATGTTCTGGCTCAGCAGTGTGAACAGATTGTTCTGGTGTGGAAGGTGGCTTGAGCAGTGCTGTCTGCTTGGCAAACCCACACCAGCTCCAAGAATCTGGAATGGCTCCTCTTAGCCTGGAGCTCAGAGACCCAGAGCCCCTGCTCTCAAATGATATGGGTGTGGGGATGTGCCCTGTTGGGGGGAAGGACTCACCCAGGTGTGTGCCCTTTTGAGGGGGGAAAGACTCATCCCTTCGTTCTTGTCACTGCCAGGGAAGGGGCCCTGTGGCTTACACCTGTGAGTGGAGGGGTCCTGCTGAGTACATGACCTGTCCCTGGGCTGTGAAAGGTGTGATTGCCTTCTCCAGAGGTGGCAAATGACTGAAGTCTAATGCAGGATGAGTGCCTGAAGTGACAGTGAGCTGGAAGGGAACGAGGAACCTTTCTCAGACTCTTTATTTGTGTCCTAGCTGCTGGAGTTGGGGAGGAATGGAGAACAGCTGCGTGCTGCAGCAGAAGATCCTGAGGAGGTGAGGCTTCTGCCAGCAGTTCTGCAGCTCTGTGAGGCTATGTGCAAGCCTGCTTTCATAGATCAAATTATATATTTCCATCTTGCCCCCGACCAGCTTCTTTCAGCAAAGTGGGTCATGCCCCAGTCCTGCAGGCCCCCTCTGGGCTAAGCAAGTCCTCTGGGTCGAGACTGAGCCTTGTGTATGCTCTTTCCTGTGATTCCCATGAGCAGAAGCAGCAGCTGAAGGAGATCCTGGAGCGCAGGAGCCACACGGAGCTGTATGAGCATGAGAAGGACCTGGTGTGGAAGATGAGATATGATATCCGTGACCAGTACCCACAGGCTTTGGCCAAGCTGCTCATCATCACCAAATGGAACAAGCATGAAGATGTTGCCCAGGTGAGGATGCTGGCCTTGGCATCTAGGGCCCCACTTAGGATCCAGTCTGCATTCTTCCTGTGGTGTGTTTGAGAGGGCAGCCTAGCAGGGGGCGTTTCTCAGTGTCCCTCTGCAGGTGAGTTTTGCACACTGAGGCTGAGGGAGATTTTCTGTTCTCAACCAGGCACTGCAGTGTGTGCTGAGCAGTACCCAGCTGAGTTGAGGTTTGGCTTTCCTGGGCTCCATTTGGCTCTGTGCATTATCCCAGACTCATTATTGACTGACAAGGTCTTGCCAGCAGCAAGAAAAAGTCTGTTTTAATTTGTGACAGATTTTAGGATCAGGACTGGTGATTTTTAGCTGATAGTGAGACACCAGCAGTGAATCTCTTCCACCAAGAGCATTAGACCTCAGTTTGGGATGGTGCCTCTCTACTTCTAGAGCTCTGATAGGACCCTGCAAAGGTCCCTTTTTGATCTACATCATTATGCTGCAGAAAAGTGCTCTTCCCAGGGAGCTTCTCTGACTTTTGCCTATGGTACAGCAAAGTAACCCTGCTGTGGACTTGGATGGCTTCTCCTGTCAGCCCTGCTAAAAGGTTTGCAGACACCAGATCAAAACCCATCAGTCCAAACTTGCTCTGAGGCATCTATAAATAGTGACACTCTCCCCAAAAAGGAGCTGCTCTTCCATCAGTGGAAATTTTAGTTTTATATCCATTGACACAAAAACTTCTTTTGTTTTTTGGTCTTTTCTTTTTCCCCCTTACAGATGATTTCCCTGCTTCAGACCTGGCCAGAGCTGCCTGTCCTGAATGCCTTGGAGCTGCTGGATTTCAGCTTTCCTGACCGTTACGTTGGTTCCTTTGCTATCAACTCTCTGAAGAAGCTGACGTGAGTGTTCCCCGCGGGGGAGCGGCAGAGCCCTTTGCTATGTGCCTGCAGGGCTCTGAAGGAGGCTTTGTCCTCACAGCTTCTGCAAGTACACTCGTTGCAGGGAAGTGAACTTTGTCTTTTTTTTTTCCCTTTCTGTCCACAGGGACCATGAGTTGTTCCAATACCTGCTACAGCTTGTTCAGGTGCTTAAGTATGAATCCTACCTAGACTGTGAATTAACCAAGTTCCTGCTGGACAGGGCCTTATCCAACCGCAAGATTGGCCACTTCCTCTTCTGGCACCTGAGGTAGAGAGCAAATATTTGAGGCTGTTTCTCAATAATCAAGGGAAAGCAGCAGCCACAGTTTGCTCATTGCTCTGGCCAGCACAGCAGTATGTATAGATGCCAGGGTATTTATGGACAGGCTGTTGGCTCTCCTTTAGCTGGTGGTGGCTTGCACTGGTGGGATTTCCTCACCCAGGGTGATTGCCAACACCCTGAGGCTGCTGCTTTGACTTTGGGAGCCTGACCAGGAGTCATTTCAGGGGAACACAACATCTTTGGTTTGTTATTTTTCTCTCCTGTGGTGATGGTGATGAGATTAGGTTCTATTTTCAGAATTGATATACACACACACACATACATGCCTGTGAGTTGAAATTTACTTTGGACATCCCTGGCCACCTGCCATTTCTGAGCCATAGGTTCTGAGCTGTCCTTGCTCCTTAAGTGATGCTCTCAGGACAGCTGTTAGGAATTTAGTCATCCAAGAGGCTGTGTCATGACTTCAGGCAGGGTTTTTCTACGTCACCTGCTGGGGTGGGTGCATTTTTATTTCCCTCTCTAATAGAATCTAAGCAGCAGCTAACATTCTGCACCCTCCTCTCCCCTCTCCTCATGCTGGCATGAAGGCAGAATTACTCACTTGCTGCAGTGAGTCAGAATTGCTTTAGCCTCTTTCTTTCCCCTAGGTCAGAGATGCATGTTCCTGCAGTTGCCTTGAGGTTTGGCCTGATCCTGGAAGCATACTGCAGAGGCAGCACTCACCATATGAAAGTTCTGATGAAACAGGTAAAAAGTGCTTTTAGCCTTATGGTTAACTTCCCTCTTGCTTTGGAGCTGGTTCTCAGCTGTTCAGCCTTTCTAGCTTCATGTTACCATTAATACAGGTATTGTACAACTGCCTTTTAACTGCTCTCTTGCTTTTGGCATAGCCTGTAAAGAGCCTGGAGTTTCCCAGCACATGTGACTTTGCTCATCCCTTACTCACCCACACATGTCCAAAACTGCACTGTGTGTCTAGGAAGGGTTGAACTGCCCAAAGACCCTTGCAGTGAGTGGATGTGATTTAGCAGCAGCTGACTCAGTTGCTGTGTGGAGGCAATCCTGCTGTCTGCCCAGTTCAGAAGTGGACAACTCATCTATACATGAAGTTGTATCTAAGATGTGCCCACAAACCAGTGCTGCTTCTGTTTTGGAGCCTCTCTGGCACTTTTGCATCACCAGGACTCCCCAGGAGCACTGAAGGCAGGGGCTGTGTAGGTCTTAGTCTCCTTTTTCTAGCCAGTGCACCTTACTTCCTTTGGTGCTTGGCAATGTGCATTATTCCTAGTGCAATCCCTCAGTGCCCAGCAGAATATCCATCATTGTGGAGCTCCCTTAAGCAGATACTGAATTTGTTTTGTTGCACTATGTGAAATTGCCACAAGCTGAAGAGACACAACCAAGGTTTACATTTCACAGTAGATTTTAAGAGTTTTTTTAAACTATCTCTAGGAATTCTCCACTTGCTAAACCTGTTTCATCCCTCCCCTTTCTTTTCAGGGAGAAGCACTCAACAAGATGAAAGCTCTGAATGACTTTGTAAAAGTGAGTTCTCAGAAGGCCACCAAGCCTCAAACCAAGGAGATGATGCATGTGTGCATGAAGCAGGAAACCTATCTTGAAGCACTTTCCCACCTCCAGTCGCCCTTGAACCCCAACATTATCCTGGCTGAAGTCTGGTAAGGATGATTGTTGCATCTCTTAACTGGTGCTGCAGGCTCTGTGCAGCAGCAGAGTCAGGCTGCTGGTGACCCCAAAGGTCTCCTTTCTCATGCAAGTCACCAGATGCTGTTGCATGTGCATCTTAATGGCCACTTTTTAGTAGATGGAAACTCTGATGGCACTGGCATTACTTTTCCTTCCTCCAGTGTGGACCAGTGCACCTTTATGGACTCCAAGATGAAACCTTTGTGGATTGTGTTTAATAATGAAGAGACAGGTGGAGGTGGAGTGGGTATTATTTTTAAGAATGGAGATGGTAAGTCTGTGAAGAAAATATTTTCCTAAGTGTAATAGTCTTGAGTGTTTGTTGTGGTGAGTGGGCTTAAATGTGGGCCACTAAAATGTTGTTGGAATGAGGAACATCAACGTGTTGGAGTTTAACAGTGCTCTGGAGATGTAACAAACTCTCCTCTCTGTCACTTGCTGCCCTCCTCATTAAGACCTTAGGACAGCAGCAGCTGGATACTGTTGCACAGTAAAAGGAGACCCGAAGTGAGGGCTGAAAGAGCTCCAACAACCCAAGCTTGGTAGGGTTGGAGTGGCTGCTGCTGCCCACTGCTGTGTCCAGGTGGATGCTTTCTGAAGTGCTACATTGACTGCTGTGGGGAGAGCTTTGGCCAAGTGTTGCCTCAGTGTGGGTGTCCAGGCTGGCTTTAGACTGTTACTGCTCTGTGCAGTACTGCTGGACCTGACCTGCTTCAGGGGCAGAACAAGAGCCACTTGCAAGGGCACAAATGGAGGAGAGAAGAGAAGCTACTTCTGACCCTTCTTTTCCTTTGTAATGCTGCTCAGATCTTCGTCAGGACATGTTGACTCTGCAGATGATCCAGTTGATGGATGTCCTGTGGAAGCAGGAAGGCCTGGACCTGAGGTGAGTAATGTGCAGACAGTTGTCCTGCTGCAGTGATTTGAGGCCATTTTTGCCTGCAAGCTTACTGTGTCCCCAGCAGGCCTGTTTACTGTTCTGTGAGCAGCCAGTCAGGCTTTGTGGTACTGAGGAGCAGATATGGAATAGATAATGGCAGAGAGGGGAAAACTTTAAAAGTCAACACGACCCAGTTCTGGGCAAGATTTCAGTGGAAGGGTTTCTTTCATCTCTGCAGGATGACCCCTTATGGCTGCCTCTCCACAGGAGACAAGACTGGACTGATAGAGGTAGTCATGCATTCAGACACCATTGCCAACATCCAGCTGAACAAGAGCAACATGGTGGCCACAGCAGCCTTCAACAAGGACGCTCTGCTGAACTGGTTGAAGTCCAAGAACCCAGGGCAAGTGGCTTCCCTTTTACTCAGTGCTGCTATACTGCTTCCTTCCACCTAGAGATGAGTCTTCTGCTTTGCCTAGTTTTTCCCTTCAGTTAAGCATATCTCCAAGCAGTCCAACAACCTCTGTGGCTGCCTCTCTGCCTGGCCCACTGGCAGGCATGACAGGGATCTGTAGGATCCATTTCTTGAGCAGAAAGTGAGGGGTCTAGGTTACTGTCTGCAACGTTTTTGCTAACCTAAGGTAGCATTGTCCATAGGCTGGATCCAAACCCTGATGGGTGCTGTTACCTTCTCCAGAGAGAGGCAGCATGGTGGCAGCTGGAGAAGAGACAGAAAGAGTAATGCCAAACTGGGGGGTTAAAAAAAGCAAGTGGCACAAAAGCTGTGTAGCTTGTGTAGCAATACATCAGGGCACCAACAGGAATCATTCCAGCAGCTCTGTCTGTGGAGCTCTAGAAATGAGTTAATTTAGTTGAGACTGAACCATTTTTGCTGAGTGTGGACACAGCCCTATCCAGACCTCCAGTTACCAACAGCTGCCACTGCAGCTGAGGTTTGTGCAGCCCCTGGCGGGCACTGCAGAAATTCAGACACAGGTCTGCAGCTTCGCATGGGGGAAGCTGTAAAAAGAGCTGCTCCAGTGGTGAAGCACTGGTGTTCAAAGTGTCCACATTGTTCTCACCCTCTGCAGTGATGCCTTAGAACAAGCTATAGAGGAGTTCACTCTCTCCTGTGCTGGCTACTGCGTGGCCACCTATGTGCTGGGGATCGGCGACAGACACAGCGACAACATCATGATCCGGGAGACTGGACAGGTATGGGACTCACTGCTGCTGTCAGGCACTGCAAGAGGGGCATGAGAGCTCCTTAGCAATGGACAGATACATCCCAGAGCAATCCTCCTGCTAAGAAATGTACCTCACCTTCCAGCCCAGAGGCAGAGTGGACAAATACTCTCAGTAGCTTCTATCACCAAGAGGGTAAATGCAGTTTTGTACCTTGAATTGCAATTCTGTAAGCATGGCTGCCATCAGCTGCTGCTCTTAACACCCACTTTGGAATGGCAGTGCAGCAATGTGTACCTCTCAGACCTAAATTGTGTGCAGATGCACACCCAAGCATGTACTTATCAAGCTGCAGACTCACTTGGCTTCAGCAGAGCCCCAAATCACTTGCAGTTGCTGGGTGAAATCCTCGGCCTCTTATCCAAGCTGCTATATTTAGAGATTCTGCCTGGGGGGGGGGGGGGGAAATGTTGGTTTATTTGTTTAGCTTTAAAAGTGAATGCTGATGATCACACTGTGATCATCACTGTACTGAACTGATTCCCTTACTTCTGTGTTCTACCAGAGCTACCAGAGTTTGCATCTCATACACTGGAAGAGAAAGGGCAGACCTAGGAAAAGAAACTCCCTTTGCCAGCAGGGCATGTACCAAACCACCTCAGAGTTCTGGTCAAGGGAAAAGTCTGGCCTAGCTTTGTTGTTTAAGCCTAAAGCAGCCCTGCACGGGGCAGTGCAAGTAGGTCTCCTGCAGGTCCAGTGAGATCAGCTGGTCGGTTAGTTAGTTAATATTTGAAGTAAGAAATTGACTGCTGATGTTTTGAGCCTCCTCTCTCAGCTGTGTGCAGCTGCCTGCACTCAGTGCATAGCAACTCCCCCCTACAGCTTATCCCCATCCCGAAAGCACTCAGAGAAACCTGGGAGTGCCTTTGGGGTCACAGCTGGGACAGAGACACTCTGTGTAACATTTGCTAACAAGACAGCACTGTCCCTTCTCCCGGAGTGCCTCTTGTCCCCGTGAGCAGCTGCTGGGCAGGGAGCTCAGAGCCCTTCCTCGGTGTCCAGCGGGGGGAGCTGATGCCCTGCGCTGGGCAGCCTCGGGTCTGGGTGCCCAGGGCTGACAGCCGCTGCCTGCCAGGCTCTGCCCTGCATCCTCCTCCTTCCTCGCACTGTAAAGCAGAGTAAGCTACACCACAGCCCACCTCAGCAAGTAGTGTGGTGTAGCAGCTTCTGAACTCACAGCTCCTCTTGCATCCATGCACTGTCAGGAGTGCAGACTGCAGAGGGTGGGTGCCCATTTTAGCCCTCACGACACTAAGGCTTTAGAAGAGCCAGGAGCTCCTTCAGCAGGTACTGCAGAGCTAAGAGCCTTTGCTGCCCTAATCACACTGCACAGGGTCTTGGCCTCTTTTCCCCAAGGACTGCCAGGGGACACCTCATTGTTCTCAGCATCTTTTGAATTCAGTAGCTGTGAACTCAGCACTGATCAGCTACAATAGATACTCTTCTGAAAACTTTTTTCCCCCCTCTTCGTTTTCAGCTGTTCCATATTGATTTTGGTCACTTTTTGGGGAACTTCAAGACTAAATTTGGTATCAACAGAGAACGAGTTCCTTTCATCTTAACCTATGACTTTGTGCATGTCATCCAGCAAGGAAAAACTAACAACAGTGAGAAGTTTGAGAGGTAAGTGTGAGCAGTTCAGCTTGACTGGAGCTTTTTAACCTCTGAATTTCAGAGCATATCTACCTCATGACTGCCTATACACAGAGAAGTACAGAAATTATCCTCTGTCTGTTGAAGATGGGGAAAGAGCTTGGCAGTCATCAGCCAGCAGGGTTCAGGCTAAAACATAGTCCTGCTTCATGGACTGGTACAGCTTGCAGCCTTCATTCCTTTCCCTCTTCCTTCCTGAACAGATTCAGGGGTTATTGTGAAAAGGCCTACATGATCCTGAGGCGCCATGGTCTTCTCTTCCTGCACTTGTTTGCACTGATGAAAGCTGCTGGCCTGCCAGAACTCAGCTGCTCTAAAGACATTCAGTATCTAAAGGTAAGAGACTCAGAGCCCAGGTGGTTAAAACTGACCTTGTAGCTCAGTGTGGAAGGGTATACAGCTCTGAAAATCAAGAGCTGAGAGCCAGTGTTCGTGTGCAGGCCATCAGAAATGCCAGGTGCTGGTGCTCAGGAACAGATGTCTCAGCACAGAGGCAGGCAGTAGCTACCTTGTAGAAGCAGCTTGCAGAAGAGACAGAGCTCTTTGGTTGGGTGCTGATCCCTCTTCCAGTTTGCCTCTTAAATTCTAACAGCCTTGGCCCTGGCCAACTGTACAAGAGCACTAAGGCCCCTGTTTCCCTGTGCCCAGCATGCTAATGGGGTGCATGTGCTCATGAGAAAGCAAGCCTCATGCAGCCACAGTAATTATTGCAAATTAATGTCTGCTCCTTCCTTCCTTGGTTCTCCTTTCAGTGGAGTCATTTCCTAGTGAGTAAACATCCTCGCAGTTGCAGAGTCGATCGCTCAGTTGTGCTTTGTGAGGCCACACTGAGTCCTGCCTCTTTCCTTCAGGATTCCCTGGCCCTTGGGAAGACAGATGAGGAGGCACTGAAGCACTTCAGACTGAAATTCAACGAAGCCCTGCGAGAGAGCTGGAAAACCAAAGTGAACTGGCTGGCACACAACGTTTCCAAAGACAACAGGCAGTAGAGCAGCAGCAGCCCGCACCCCTGCTCCCAGAGAATGTAAAACCTGCACTGAGGCCAGCAGCTGCAGACAGGTTTGTAAAAACTGGTGAATGTTGCTGTGCTGAAGATCCCCCACCTGTGCTCCCAGAGCTCAGACATTCCTGCATGACTGACAAAGTGTTGGGCCTGTCATCGGCTGCCTCATCCTGTCTGCTGTAGGGCTGTGGGGAGGAGAGGCAATAACATCACTGCAGTGAGAGGGAGGGAGGTACTGTGCCCCTGTCAACGTGTTAGGCTTCAAACACATCATCTAGTGGAAGAGTTCAGGCAGTTGTAACATCCTCCCAGTGTGTTAATGTGTGTAGTTCTATTTTCTTGGAAATACAGCTGAACACTGAGAAGCAATCACTCCTGCAGCTCTTGTACCATGCCCATCTCCTAGGGCCCCCTCCTTGCAGCTCAGAGGCATTAACTCCACCACCTGACTGTTCCTCCTACCTTGTTTCAGTGCACACCAAAGTAGGGCAGCTTAAATCCCCACTGCAGCCAACCTGGACAGAGTGGTTGGTTCTGCATTGTGGCAGGGTAAGAATATCTCTGCTGTCATCTTACTGCTGGAGCCCAGTGTGGTCTGAACCTGAACTGGGTGGTGCAGTCAAAACCCTGATGCCTGGCTTGGGTTGGCCACTGGGTTAGGTACTTTTGTTTGCTTTCCTGTGTCAGATTTCAGTTAAGGCTCCAGCAGTTCCTGGGTGGGGTGGTTTGTTCTGAGCCTGAAAAGAGGAAGGTTGGCTTCTCAGAACTGGCCTGTAGTGTTGGTTGCCACACGTTCCTCCTGCTGGGGTACACTAGAGCCAGTTTGCCACCTGCTTTCCCTGCAGTGCCTGCATGCAGGGCCCTGGCCTGAGCCTGCTTCAGCACTGGGATACTACACTGACAGTCCAGTGTCAGCCAGGACAAATGGCACTGGTCTGTGCCCAAATTCTTTGGCCAGTCTGCATTCCTGTGTGAGGATAAAGGGGTGCCAGGCCAGTGTTTGGCACTGAAACACTTACAGTAAGTTGCATCTCAACTCTTGTCTTAAGATGTTTTTATTCCCTCTTCCTTTCCATATTCTTCCTCCTTGCAACCACAGTACACAGCTCCTTGCCTGTTGTTAGAGCTGGTGTGCAAAGACTGTGAGAGCTGGTGTGCAAAGACTGTGAGAGCTGGTGTGCAAAGACTGTGAGGGTTTGGCCAGGGAGCAGGCTCTGCTCATCTGTGCTGGTTCCCAAATCAGGACAGAACTGTCTGCTCCAGCCTCCCCCCTCCTCCCTGCTGCCTCTGTGTTGAGCAGGGTCTGCCCCACCTCCCACAAGGTGCTGTAACCACTCCTGTACCTCGTGTGTCATATTTCTGTCCCCAGCTGGTGTCCTCACCTGGTGAGCAGTTCTGAGCCCTGCAGCTGCACAGGGACAGATGAACAGGAGCCACTGCTGCCACTCTGCCCCACTGAGCATAGTGAGGTGCACCAAGCAGGCTGCAGCTCCTGCTGGGAGAGAGGTGGTGTGGTTAGTACCTGCTTCCTTCAGCACTTCCCTGGGGGGCTTCCTTCCATTTTCCCCCATCAGGTTCCTGAGGTGCAGGCATTCCTGCTTTGTAAGGAAGAGCACAGTCTAATTTTGCAGGCAGCCCTGAAGCTGGAGCCTGTATTTGATCAATATACCCTTAATAAGGTTGAGCAAGTTTCTTTTAACTCACAAAATTGTCTTTTAAAATCCTTTACTTAACTCTTTCTTAGGCAGGTTAGAAAAACCTCCCAACCCACCAGGAATTTCAGATCCTGTTCCCCAAGAGACATTCATTGGCAAAGGATGGGCAGCTCCCATGGGAATTAACTGTCATGGCTGGTTTGAAATCCCCACAAACCCAGCATGTTTAGAACAGACACTAAATAGTATTTTTAAAATAAATCTGAATGGTAAGATTTTTGCATCCAACAGAATTCATACCTGACTTCTGCCCCTCAGCAGGAGGAGACACTTCTTACAGTGAGGGTTGCAGAACACTGGAGCAGGCTGTCCAGAGGGGTTGTGGAGTCTCCTCCTCTGTAGTTTCCAACCCACCCTGGATGCATTCCTGTGCAGCCTGCCACGGGGTGATGCTGCTTTGGCAAGGGGCTTGGACTCAATCTCTGGAGATTCTCTCCAACTCCTAAGGTTCTGTGAGACTCCTGTACTTTAAAACACTGATGCCCTGTGCTGGCTGTTTAAATCCACCAGGTCAGAGGACAAGTTCAGATCCATTTGTTAGCTAAGCTAACACTGCCTTCAAAAAAGTAACTTCCACCCTAAGTGGAAATGAAGAGCAGTTAGTAAAGGTGTTTCATATTCCATCCACAGAAATAAACCCTTCCCTTGCCCCCCTTACCTACAGGCAGGAACTCAACTCTGTTTCTTTTCATCCCAGATGTTACCAAGCCTGTTCTGTACTGGTCTGGAGGTATTTGTATAAACCAGGTTGCCTCACAGCATCTGCTACTAGAAGCAGCAATTCTGTAGAAGACCATTCCTACTTTAACTTAGTATCCCCCCTGGAGAGCAACTTTTTCTAGGCTGAATGTCAGAAGTGGCCAGCACATGCTGTGTGATCCACACTAACAATAAGGAGCACTGAAGAAGGTTTGCAGCAGGTAACTTCTGGCTGTAAGTTCTGTGTTAGCTCAAACAGAAAGGTGGCTTCGTGTCCTCCTGTGACTCTGTGACAGCAACACCAGGGAAAGGAGGAGATAAATGTGCACAGACAGATCTGCAGAAAACAAAACACCATCTGCACTGGAGCCAGCACTCCAGAGCTGCTGCTGCTGCTCCCAGAGGTCAGACCCAGAGAAACCTCCTGAAATCTTTCAGTATTGCTCAGCTCTCTGCACTAAAAATTCTTTTCAGTGCTGTGGTTCTCTTGAGCCTCGAGAATTGCAGGGAATGGTTTTGGGTTTCAATTTTAAATGAGTCAGTCCCTATCTGCAGGCAGAAGTACAGCACTGCAAAACTGAGCTGCTCAAAAAATGGAGAGTAAACCATCAGGCATTTGTTTTAGCTGTTGGAAGTATTAAAAGGATAATTTTACTTCCTTGAGCCAGATTATCACAATTTAGATTAGGAGCAGGAAGATGCTTGGATCTCTCACACCCAATTAAACCATTACTGTAGGGACCTGAGCAAATGCCATGTGCCAGCTGCTCTACCACGAGAGTCTGTGCCCTCACAGCAAGATGCTGCTGCCACTGTGTCACTCACCTCCTTTTGTCCCCAGAAAAGCATCACAAGGCCCTTTCCCAGTTCCCATGCACACAGGGAGGGTCTGGTAAGCACTGCCTTTGTGCATCAGACCTTTGTGCTGCCTGCCTTCTAGGACAAAGCTTTCACAGGGCTCCACCATTGTCCTCTAAGGATTTGATGCCATCTTTTGTCATTCTTCAAGGGCTTTTGAAGAGCAGGATTTGTGGAGACCAAGATTCTATATATGGTGCATACAGAAACTTGCCACAATCAATGGCATGAAGGTTGGCAGGGATCCTGCTGAAATGCTAAACAGAACTGCAGAGAGGAAGGCAGGAGCCCAATATTTAACCTTTGTTTTGATATTAGAATAAATACTG
Source organism: Ramphastos sulfuratus (assembly GCA_013399055.1). Taxonomy (NCBI): domain Eukaryota; kingdom Metazoa; phylum Chordata; class Aves; order Piciformes; family Ramphastidae; genus Ramphastos; species Ramphastos sulfuratus. The sequence goes on along the minus strand of WBNM01045752.1, from coordinate 574,887 downwards.
AGCAGTGCAGGATTGAGCTCTTTGCATGCTTACCAGAGAGAGAACAGGGCTGCAGCCTTCTAACTCACTGCTGCTCTGTGGGGACAGGCAGACATTTATGATTCCTCTGGAGCTGCTATGCCCAGACTGTTTATTTGCAACATTCCTTGTTGCCACACAACTTTACTCCATTTCAGAGCACAGTTAAAGATTGCTGCCTCCTTAACCTAATTTATAGAGCAAAAATATACAAAAGTATCAGGCCACATTAAGCAGGGATGCTCTGAAACCACAGCTACCTACTCAGTGGTTTGTACATTCTGGTGGAAGGAAAATTCTGTAATGTAAAAGTATTTCCCTTCCATGTCACCAAGTGGGACTCCAGGGTCCTGCCCCCACGCAGCAGCAATGCTCTCTGACCTTGCAGTCTCCTCAGTCACCCAGTGGGGACTTGGTTTGCAGACCTGCAGCAGCTGGCACCTGTTGGTAGTTCCCAGGGTACTCCCAGACAGCTCGAGCCCTACTACAGTTTTACAGCAGCACAAAGCAGCAGTGGCTCCTGACATCTGTCCTCCAGTTTTGGAAGTGCAATAAACCAAAGTTGTATGAACTCAAACTGCAAGACCTGAGCAAGCCCAGGGGTGTTTCTCCACCCAGCACCCTTCTACAGGCAGGTTACTTACTCCAGAGAATTGACTTACCAGCAAGAAGTAAAGAGCTGTGAGGCAGCAGCTGGACCTCCTTCTGTGAACACCACTGGAATCACATCTGGAGTGAAACTCTGATGGCTCTACTGGGTCAGCAAAGAGCCTCTGACTCCAGATTTACAGAGCAGCAGCAGCAGCTCACCTGACAGTTTTCAGCAAGTTGGATTGTACTGCAGAGTGAAGCTGAAACCATTTTCACAAGGCACATTTCATTAGAAACAAGCAGCTTCTGGTTTTATAAATATGCTCAAAGGGACCTCCCCTTTCTAGTCTATTTATTTAGAGATGTTCCTGTGATTATTTTTTTTAACTCTGTACAAACTGATTGTGCTTATTCTGTTGCCTTTAAAAAAACAAAAGAAGTATTTTTTTAAGCCAAACCATGGTTCTGTATGAAGAGAATGTTTACATGTTTAACTTCTCAGTTGCTTTAGGTACATGTTTTGTAAGTCAGAAAATAAAGATTATTGATAAATTGCACCCAGGTGCTGCTGAAGTCTTCCTGTGCTTGACAGAGAGCAACAAAACCACAACAAAACCCTTCCACTGCCAGCAGCAGAGGCAAATTAACACACAGCTCATTTAACTTGATTCAACTCAGTAAGAAATAAATGCAAATCACCTTTAGAACCAGAAATTTATTGTAGCTTATAGACTTTCCAAACTGACCTGTTACCAATATACACATCTGAAAAGTTATACCCACAGTGGCTACAAACTGCATCAGGACTTTTACCACCTTTCAGCATTACCATTAAGTCATGATCAGTTTTGGTCTAAAATACAGCAGCTACAGCAACAGTATATGGAAGGCTTAAGTCTTCTACACATTAACACAGGACAACTGTCAGACATAAGTTAAAAGTTTCCCAGTTTACTTAAAACTAGCAGTTAGATACCACCAAAGTAGTCAAAACCATTTCCCCATTTTAGAAATCTAAAATTTGACATAAAAAAAGCAACCCCCGAGGCGGTGAAGCTGCTCCTGTGGGTTCCCTCCCTGCTGCTCCTGTGGGTCCCCTCCCTGCTGCTCCCGTGGGTTCCCCTCCCAGCTCCAGCTGCCAGTGGAAAAGGCACTCTGCAGTCAGGCATCGCCCCGGATCGAACCCACTGCTGGAGCCCACCTCACACAGCACTGGCTGAGGGGAGCTCTGCTCTGGAAATCACAACTAGAGCACGGCTGGGTCGCTCCTCATCCTTCCCCCCTTTGCCTTCCAACCCTTCGTGCCCACCCTTTGGCCTGCTGCTTGCTTACCCTGTGTGACAGGTCCCTGCTGGGCCCTGCCCCTAACCAGCTGCTGGGAGATGTGAGCTGTGCACCTGGAACAAAGGCAGACTACAGACAAGAGCAAAAACTGGAGCTTGCTTACCGTGCTGAGGAGTCAGTGGAGTCCTATTCTCCTGTTACAAGCAAAACAAGTTACTCTTTAATCCATCTCCAAAGGTACAACTCGAGGAAGCAGATACTCAATTATGTGAGGCTCTGCATAAGCCCAAATGAAGTGGCAAAGAAGACCTGACAGAAACTGAGCACTCTCCACCATGGGGGCATCACTTCCTTCTCGTACCTGTCAGCTATTTCTTAGCAAAGTCTTTTGCAAGTCCAAGTCAGAGCTTTGATCAGCAACAACCAAAGCCCTCTGGACTTGGAATAAGGTGAGGATGATTCCCAAGGTTGGCTGGTTGGATATTTGATGCTCTAGTTTCTCACCAGCAGGAAAACACAATTACTAAGTGTAAACAAAGGCTTAATACACCAACAGTCCAAGTTACTGTACAAGGGGCTACAGGGAATGAGCAGGAGTGTAGTAGAAATGGTACCAGCTATGCCCCAAACCCTCCCACTACCAAAGCAGAAAAATTAAACAGCAATAAAACACAACCCCAAAATACTGATCTATGTAGACTGGTAGCCAAGGTGCCCAGGTACACAGGTCCCAGGCTCTCCAGCTTCAGTTACCAATGTAACAATCCACCAACTAGACAAACAATCCACCCTGTCAGCAGTGAGAACAGACCATCACTGTACTACAGGCAGCCTCTCTGGAACAAATAGGAGCTGTGGCAACACCCCACAGCAACAGCCACTAATTTGCCCACCATCCAAATGGTGGTTTTTTTTTCCCCCCAATAACTTAAAAGCCCTTAATGTCAAGACTTAATTGGAGGGGGAAGGGAAAAAGAAAACAACCACAAACAGAAAAGGAAAAAAACAAAGAAAATACAAACAACTGTATTGCACAGGGCAGCTGAACCTCTGCAGGGGTAAAGCATTTACAACTTCTCACAAGCTTGTCCCTTCCCTCTGCAAAGAAATAAAAGAGATTAAAGAAAAGGAAAGCAACATTAAAAAACAGAGTGGGGCATGAGGGACCATGGCAGTCGAGGCCAATGACACTGGATTACTGAAACACCTACACTAGAGAGCTGTGCCCGTGCTCCTGCTGCAGTAGTATGAGACTGTAATATTTCATGCTGCATGATTATTTTTTTCCTGTGGTTTTTTTCTTTTTTTTTTTTTTTTAACTTTAGCATGTTTTAAACCCCCAATCCCTGTTTACACTACCACAAATGACATAATTACATAATTCCCATATATTTACAAAATATTAAAAAGTCTGTTAATCTTCTACATATTAACCTCATTCTGCCACTTTACACATGCACTAATTTGGGAAAAAAAAAAAAGAAATAGAAAAGAAAAAAGCAAAATGAACTGAAGAGGCTGAAATGAGCAGCTTCACCCTTGGCCAACAAGCAATCTTTGCATCTTTTAAGGAAGAGAAAAAAAGGAACAAAGCCAAGTTTGTTTTCACTGAGCAAAGGAAAAAAAAACCCAAGAACCCAAACCAGACAGTTCAGAAATTCATGTGCAATGGCTACAGAGCTGTAGAGTCACTTAGCTGAGATGAGATGAAGAACAAAAAAAAGATAAAAGTGCAAGGTAGGTCCTCACATAGCGTAAAAAAAGAATCCAGTCACTGAGGCATGGCTGAAGGAAAAGGCTAACTACAACTCTAGGAAGAGCCTGGGGGACTAGCTGACAGAACACAAACACTGGGATGTGTGGGGTGGGATCTACTGGCCAGAATGACTTTTGTTTTCTTTTGAAACACCATGAATCCTTGGTAACAATGGAGTGAGTTACAGTGGAGTCTTCTAGAGCAGAAACAGAGACAAAGGGGACAGCAAGAATCAATAAGTGAGGGTAGAGTCATCCCATTCCAGCTGTTGCTGTCTATTCACATTCTGTTGGTCCTCCTCCTGCTCTCCCTCTTCCTCCTCGCTGCTTTCAGACTCTGCACTAGTGATGTCATCTTCTTCCCCATCTTCACTTTCTTCTTCTTCTTCCTCCTCTTCCTCCTCACTGCTGTGCTGATCTTCATAAGTCTGTAAAGACAGAAATTGGCTGTTGGTATCACTCTGGCCAAATTCTTTCCATGCTTTTGAATTGCTGAGGCACTGCACTGAGAGAGCTATGACATATTGGTTGTTGGTGTGAGAGGCTCAGCAGTAATTGGGCAACCAGAAAAGAAAAAGCAAGCAGTGCTCTTTAAATAGCTTTGTAACCCTCCTAGCAGTCCTGTCACTCCAAACAAACTCCTGCTGAAGTCTCACCCAGTACTTCAAGCTCTGCTGGAACAGGCTGTCAGGAGGGTCACACACTGAGCAGTGAGGTTGCACATCTTGTTCCTCAGTCTCTAAAAATGGAGATGTCAGCCACAGGAGAAGGAAACATCACACTCACTCTTGTTTTGACAACAAATTCTTTCTACTTGGGAAAAAGAAACAGGCCATGATGAAGGCAGTGAGCAGCATGATAAACACCAGTGCTGGGCACTGCCCTGGGAAGCCAATTAGGTACCATGAAGCTGTAACCCAGGCAAGAGCTCAGCTCTTGGCATTTGTCACCTGGGCACATCTGTTAAAAATTCACAGTCAACCTCTCTGCTCCTTTCAGGGGTTTGCTCTACTGCTCTCTCCCTGTACAATCACAGCCATTCCAGCTGGACAAGGGCACTTCCATGCACAATCACAGCCATTCCAGCTGGACAAGGGCACTTCCATGTACAATCACAGCCATTCCAGCTGGACAAGGGCATATTTGTGTGAGTACTGGCACCCCAGCTTTACCTCCATGGGGTTCACAGTGATGGTCAGAGCAGAGTCATCCCAGTCCATCTCATTCTCCTTTCCCGTGTCCTGGTCCCGCATCGTTCTCTGGTGTGCGGCTCGGATCCGGAACACTCCCAGGATAATCATGAAAACCAGGAAACTGACACAAACCACAATCACAACAGTGGCTGTGCTTGGAACAACTGCCACGAGAAAAGAAAAGGAGTTTCTCAGGTGAGAAAGTCTTACAGTGCCAGTAAGTGCTCCTATGTTCCCACCACCTGCAGGAGGGAAGTGGCGTGGCACAAACACTGTATCGTAGCTACACAAGAGGCAGCTTCTCTAAGGCCATCTCAGAAAGATCAGTTGGAGTCAGGAACTAAAACTCACCTCCTGAAGTACAATTACATCAGTTTGAAAGACTGGGAACACGTGGAAAGCAGATTCCACCACACACACTGACTCCTCTCTAAACAGCCTATTTTTCTTCCTCTCACATCCTACACCCATGCCAAATTAATATAATTAAAAGAGAAAGGACAGATAACACAACTCATCAAGGGAATAATGCTGCAGTTCTTTCCTCGTGCCAAGAAATCCTGTCCCAGTTCCTCAGAGTCCTTTATCTGGGTCTCCAGTCCCCTCAGGACTAGCACACCTCCCAGCTTCCAACGTGCACAGACCAACAGGGAGCTCTCCTGGCGCTAAGAGGCATTTCCTAGGTCTGTAAATGCACTCCTCCTGCCTGGGCAACAGCACCACAGGACTGAGTAGCCCAGCTCAGATTATTAGCCCAACAGGCTGCTTTCAATGTGGGAAAGCCTTTCTGCAGCAAGAAGCCTCTGTGACATTTTAACACCAAAAAGAGCAGGTGAACTTCAGCGCCTGAGAGTTCATACCTGAAAACGGATGAGGGTTAGCCAAGTTGTGACCAGAGAGGTCCACAAACGTGTGATGTGCTGGATGAACAAACTGTGGTTGTGCAGCTATGTGATTGGCATGTTCCACTGGGTTAGCTGTGTGGATAACATTCACCTAGGAACAGCAAGAAATCATTAAACTCCAGAAATGCAATGGTTTGCTTCTGAAGAGATAGAAAGGAAAAGACAAAACAGAATTAAGCCCTCACCCACTCTATTTCCCAGAGCAGGCATCCAATCCTGCCTCAGCACAGCAATGGCTTGTCTCAGGGACAAGCATCCTGATCAGTAGCTCCTCACAGTTACAGTTCCTTGCCACAAACCTTTCAGTCTGACAGCTCCCAAATCTGTTTTAGTCTGGCAAGGCTGGGTACAGACACCAGAATTTGAGACAAACCAGACAAAGGCAGTTTGTTATCACCTTTGGTAGCCAGCCATTTTAATCCTGAAACAACAGCATCTACAAAGGTATGTCACACATTAATCACACTTCCTTCATTCTCATCTGTCCATCTTCAGCTAACAGCAAAGAGAAAAATCCACACTAGAGTCAAAGGGTTAAGGAAAAAATCTGTTCTTTCAAGTCTGACCCCCACTCAAGGAGGCTGGCTTTGAGGCACAAGTGAACCTCATCCTTTGTACAGCATATTTCATGCTTCCTTGCCAAAAAAGCAGAGCTAAATATACCCCTCCTGTGGTGGAACACTGTGATATGGATACCTGTCCAGCTGCACCAGAGGCAGAGAACACGTTCAGTGTACAGCAAGGAGAGCATCTGCAGCTCAGCAGCTTGCTGAGTTCCCAACTCGAGCTCACAGAATTTCCTCAGGAATCAAACCCACACTGCTTAATGCAAAACTTTCAATTCTGCAATACAGGAGGGTCCCCAGCCCACCATAACCACCCAGTTAGTGTTGAACACAATTAACCTCACTGTCACCCCTTTGGTCAGCTTTTAGATGTACAAATCTAAGCTCTCAGCTGAAAGATTCAGGGACGTGTGTCAGCTCCTCTCAATAACTTCACATCCAAGCACATGGAATTTCTGTGCCCTTTATGTTGCTCTTCCATATAAGCATCCTAAGTAATAATTAGCCTGTACTGTACTGCAGAGGAAATGCAGTTTTAGCCTGCCTGTGCTCTTACATAAGCCTTAAGCATCACACAAGCAACAGTCAAGGATCCAGCAAGTTCATCTGCAGAATCCTCCAAGTTACACCTGAAGGCCACTTGTGTTTCTGGTAGCACTACTCTCACTCTGATAGTTCTTTACCAAATGAATGCACTGTCTTTCCACCTTCACACTTCCACTGGCCATGCTCCTTCTTCAACAACACAACAGTTTCACCTTCAGTTAGGCAGCCCTATTTAAAGCTGAAGTGTCAGATTAAGACCCCATTTATATATAACACACAGCCTAAAATACACACATTTACTAATATTTATTCATGGGAGAAAAATCTCTTATCAATAACTGATCAATTATCAGCCAGCTGGGGCAACAACTTCCACCCTCCTAGCTGTCCATGCTCTAAAGCCTCTCAGAGTGATCAGGTGTCAGCTTGCTTACCTCCACTTTGAACTCGTTGCTGACATAGCGTCCATTCAGCTCAGAACAGACCAGTTTGAACTTCCTGTCAAAGAGAGAAACTGTGTGCCAGTTCCTGTAGTGTATCAAATGCAAAACTTCCTCATAACTAGCCATGGTATCAACCCCTGGGGAGAGAAAGACACAAACAAAACAATTACTTTGCAAAAGACTCCTATAGCATCATCATCATCCTCCACGCAACAAATGTTACTCCCTTTTGTCACTAAGTTTTCTGGGCTGGCAGATTTTCTGCTCACAGGATGTTAGGGGTTGGAAGGGACCTGCAGAGATCATTGAGTCAACCCCCCTGCCAGAGCAGGACCACAATATAGTGCAGGTCACACAGGAATGCATCCAGACAGGGCCTGAAAGTCTCCAGAGAAGGAGACTCCACAGCCTCTCTGGGCAGCCTGTGCCAGGGCTCCGTGACCCTTACAGTAAAGAAGTTCTTCCTCCTGTTGAGGTGGAACCTCCTGTGCTGTTAGTAGGAAAAAGGTAACACCACAGACACACACACATGTGGCTTCACAATCTGTGGACTGATTCTGGATTAAATTCCTACAGCCTGTTAGTCCTGAAAGGAGCCTGTCTTTCAAATACACTCATGCAGTCTGAATACAGACCAGAAAGGAACACTGCATGCTGCCAGGCACAGGTTATCTGTGCAAGGGACAGGTCTTCCCTGGGGCAAAGCGTACTTCATTTCCACAGTCCAGAGGTACTTTTGAATTCACCTGCCACTTGGTCGTGAGAGAACACAAAGAAGGTTCTAGAATGACAGCTTTCCACAACGCACCTGTTACAGCTCTGACCTTGAAATCCCAGTCAAACCCACAGTATCTGAATAAAGTGTTACAAACCATCTCTCTAGCACTCTCCCCACTATTACTCTCTTCGGACCCTTCCTACAAAAGAACAGAAGTCATAACCCCTACCTGTGATAATCATGCCCAGGTTGGAACTACTCATCTCAATGCCTTTCTGCTGCAATCGTGTCATGTCAATCTCCAGGCTTTCTTGCTCCTGGTTCAGTTCCTCTCCCAGAACAGTCACCTCACACGTATCCAGGTTGTGCATGATCTCTTCAGACACCAAAGACTCTTGTACTAAAGAGCAGAGAAAAAGCCAAAGTGGTAAGCAGAACCAAAGGTCAGGTAGACAACAGCCCAGGAGCTACAAAGTGTCACATGCAAACTCAACTCTTCTCCTAGAACAGATAAAAAGACCTAGGCCTGAAGTAAACAGAGGAAGTATTCCTGAAATAATGATTAAAAGCAAACAAGCAAAAAGCCAAACCCTCCAGCAACAGCCAAGGGATAGTTACATGAAGGTGACAGCCTGGGCCTACTGCCATCTCCAGGCACCTTTTTGTTAGCAGAGCATCCACACCTTTCTCTTCCCCTACTACACCCTCTGTTGGAAGAGAACTCTTTGTGCAATGGGAAGATCCTCCAGCACCAGCACTGAGCAAGGCAACGGTTCCAAGCAGAGAAGCTGTTACCTGTGGGATCTTCGTCTCCGTCCCCCTCGGGCTCCACCTCCCGTGTAATGGTGCTGATGATGCGCAGCTCGGGGAAGAGGGCAACCCCCTCCGAGCTCTCGAACTCGGAGGCAGAGCGAGCAAAGTGGTTGATGCCACTAAGGCTGATCTTGGGTTCCTCTGGTTGCAGGACCATGACATAACCCTCCACAGAAGGGATGGAGACACAGGCATCTTCATTGAAACATCTGTGAGATACAGAAGCAGTGTGGCACAGTCAGGGAGGCTATCTGAGAGGGAGGCACAATTATGCAGAGTAATTGCTTTATAAATGTTTAAAAGGCTCCGGCTCAGACCCAAGAGCCTTAGATAAATTCATCAATTGCCTTGGAAAGTAAGAACTGCTCACCAAGGGAGCAATCTCACAAGTAATTTTTACTTACAGTTAACATTTGGCCCCATTTTCTATGCCATGACTGACAGGCACAGCTAACACCTTTAATGAAGGCTGTGATATTGCAGGCACTCACAGCATATCCCTGCTGTGAGTTCCTCCTTTATTACACACTGCTTACTAAATTCTCAGGAAGAAATCAGAGTGCTGATGCAGAAGACATTTGCTGTACTCAAATGGGTGATGGCTACATACAGCAAGACTCCTACACCACAGCTGAGATGCAGGAACTACTCCAGGCTCCAGTGTCCCTGCAGAGGGCTGCACTGTCTCAGCACAAGGACTTACTTGACTTCAGTGGTGATTTTAAGCCTCCGAATGCCAGGTGTTGGGAACTGTCTGGAATTCAGATAGGAAATGTGCTGCATGGCCTTGTCAACTCTGTCAATGTCATCCCCCTCTATGCTCACTGTTGACTGACTTGGATTCATGTGGATCTGAAACAGGAGAAAGGAGTAAGAGGATACTCAAGCAGTAACATGAGCTGGTAATGGAAGCTGGAGTTGTGCACTGCTGGGCCTGGTAAATGCTGGGTTAACTACAGCTGTACCCACAGCAGTAAAGCCACTGTGCAGTGGTCCTGTAGCACAAAGCCTAACTTCCCTATCCACTTTGCTGCCACTGAGCTTGGGAAACTTCACAGAATGCTAGAGGTTGGAAAGGACCTCTGAAGATCATGGAGCCCAACCCCCCTGCCAGAGCAGGTTACACAGAACAGCATCCAGATGGGCTTTGAGTGACTCCAGATGGAGAAGTCACTGTATCTCTGGGCAGCCTGCTCCAGTGCTCCAACACCCCCAACATAAAGATGTTACTCCTCACGTTTGGATGGAACTTCCTACATTCAAGTTTGAGCCCATTATTCCTTGTCCTGTCACCACTGAAAAAAGCCTGGCCCCATCCCCCCCTTTCAAGGCTTTGTAAGCATGGATGAGACCCTCACTTTGGTCTTCTCTTTTGCAGACCAAGACAACCCAATCCTCAGTATTTTCTCATCAGAGAGATGTTCCAGTCTCCTGAGCAAATTTGTAGCCCTTTGCTGCACCCTTTCCAGCAGCCAGCAAACCTAGCAAGCACCACCAGCAAAGCAATGCCCACGCTCCCCATCAGCCAGCTTTACCTTCACGCCCTTGCCAGCGCCGTCAGCCATCTGCAGGTCCAGTCCCTCTTTACAAGTGTACAGGCAATCAATCACCTTCTTGTTCTCCAGTTTGCCAGAACGAATCATCAAACCTGCCAGATTGCCTCGGAAGAACTGAGCCATGTGGAGTTCACCACCTTCATAAGGGGGAAAAGGAACAATCTTCATGGGTTTTGTTCTTTTTTTTTTCCCCCTCCCTTTCTTTGGTACAAAACAACAAATATGCCTTTGGCACCAAAATATTATATACATGCAGGTTAGTGTTTATCCATTCTGGGTGTTAACCTTGTGATTATGTTCAAGCATAAAGAGAGAATTCAACAGTTCACCATGCATATGGCCTTCACAACAGCTGTGGCCATCTTGAACTGTGCAACCAAGGGCAACATTTCCATGACAAATGTTTCAAAAGAAACTGTCCACACAGCAAGGTGGTGTCTTCAGAGATGAGACAGAAGCAATGAGATGAACTCTGAAACCTGAATCTTCCTGCTGAGGTAAACCCTCCTCCTAGCTGGTTCTCTGCCAAATGGGCAATGCCTATCAGGATAGAAGACAACAGCATCCTTGCTCTCAGTTATCTGAGAGTTATCTGAACTCATCCTGACAGGTTCTCCTCACACTCAAAGGATAGAAAGAAGAAACTTCACAAATCCATTCAGCTCATTCTGAAAAAGGTGTCAAAGATTCATTGTTCCCCCCTGACAGTGCTGCCTTCTCTGTATGGACTCAAGCAAGCAGCTTACACTCAGGTAACTTATTTTTACATGTACCTTGGACACACTTATAGAAACCCACACTAATTCTAAGTGCCTCAGCTCAAGACACAAAATCCACTATCACTAACATTCCTAAGAAAATAAGATCATATGCCTGGAAAGGCAAAGCTTTTGTGCTTATTCACTGTCATTAGAACTTGATATTTTCTGATCAAATGAGTACCTACAGGTCTACCTTTGAGTTATACATCAGCGACTCATCTAAATATTGAATTAGTCTTGCTTCCAAGTTGGGAGCAGAGCTACCTGATTTTAGAGGTCTCTCCCAATCTACTGAATAAATATAAGATACACCCATACCTCCACAGATATATATATATATATATATGTGGATTTATATACAATGAGGTGCATTTAGGATTTAAGAAAACTGGATGAAAAAAATCACAGCTGATATTCTGCATCAGCAGCTTTACACCACTTCACTGGATTCACAACGGCTGCCAATTTGTGTGTGGATGTGCATTTGGGTGCAACCAAAAAAATTAAAATAAATTAAAAAAAAAAATCAAAAAGAAAGGAAAAAAAAAATTAGCTGATGAAGCTCTGGAAATAAAAGCACAATGAAGAAACAAGCCTAGGAGAGGATTATGTGAAGGTCAATGGCCCGAATGCAATGCCTGCATTTCATGCTGTGTGTGAGATGAAGCAATGTCTTGGCTTAAAAATGAAATAAAACAGTAGGGGAAAAAAACTCCAGCAACCTGCAGAGGTCTCAGGCACAGTTTCATTGTCATTTTCATTTCCTGTATAGTCTGTAGAAAAGCAAGACAAAGAACAGGACAAGAGGAAAAAGGGCAAGTAGTTACAATTTGGCAAACTTTCTTATCGCAGCAAATACACAGCAGCACTTCCCCCAGAACGTCTGCTCACACTTGCCCCAGCTTCTCAAGGATTAGGAGACCTTTGGAACACTAACAGCTGCAATGCGGGGAAGCAGCATTCCTGCACAACATCCATGAGGAGACAACCTGAAGAGCCTCACACACAAGCTGCAGCAGAAACAGCCATACTGGAGAAGATGTTAACCACAATTACCTCACCTCAGCCCAGCTGCTATTAGTAATGAGATACAGGTCACCCACTGCCTCAATTGATTTTTTTTTTCTCCTCTCTCAGCTGCTAAAGGAGAAATTAAGGTGAGATCCAGCCTGTATCAGCAAATTACCCAAAGGCATTAAATGCTGATCAAAAGGAGCCATTACTGACACAGATTTTTTTTTTTTTGGTAATAGTATCACAGGTATTAAGCTGTCAGTTTATCAGGGGGAAGTGTCTCAGTGGGGAAGCACCAAAAATGAAAGCCAGCTTTTAATCTTTTAAAAGAAATAGTAAAAGAACTTTTTCCAAAGCATAAAATCTCTCTCTCCTTTGAGGTGAGCTGCATATGTAACTTAGAGCAGCCTGGATTTACTTCAGGATTTTGGTAACACAAGGAGAAGGGTGGCTCTTTGCACTAACTTGACTCCTTTGGCAGACGTTTATCCCCTTGTGTTTTAATCTTCTAATAATCAGGCTTTTAGTAGAAATACTTAAAAGGCAGTGCCTCAAGTTCTTCTATTCCAGACTCCTGGAATGCTCCCACTTCAGTCTGCTGTCATTAATTTCTTCCCATAAGAATTTTCTTTTTAAAGAATCAAATAATGGTGCCAATATAAAAACAGAGGATTTTCAAAACTAAACGTATATGCTTTTGTTAGGATGCAGAACATACATGGAAGCCATCACAATCCATACACTTAGCTGAAACACAGTTTCCAAGCTCCAGTTTCCTGAAGAAACCCAGCCACTAGAGCTTCCCTTTGAGCTAGAAGAGATAGTTGGAAAGTCACAAACAGAACAAGATGAATTATGAAGAAGATAATTGACTCAAAGGGAAGGGCAACAGGATGAGTTTAGCACTGAAACTGAACTAATACTGAAAGACAGGGAACTCGTCACAGAAGATAGAGAAGATAGACGATTTAACCTCCACTCACATGTCAAACCCTTAAAACTCCAAGAGAAAGGAGACAGAAGACTTCATTTGACTAACATGTCTCCATCTGTCATTCATTCACAAGTTGCTCCTATGCATTACTACAGACTGCAATGACAGTTCACGCTCTGCACCACGGCCACACAGGACTGATTTAACACTGGCTTATCTCTAACCAAGGAGATGAGCTTTACCCCAGCTATGCTCTAATTTGATCAGCAAGCAAACATTTCAGTTCAGGACTGTGAAGCAAGAGCTTTGTTACAAAGATCTCTGGTAAGCAGCCGCTGTGTTCAGATGCATTCTTCAGCTCCTCAGGCTTTGAAGAATAGGTTTCACAAGTACTAAAGCACATGAATCAGCATTTCACAGCTTGTAGAATACCAAGTTTTAAGACACAGTCTGCATACAATGCAGCAGGTGCTTTCTCTGTTTATTTTTATAAGCAAATATGGTAAAAATATCCCAAGAAGCAGCATCACTGTGTCACTTTGCTGAATTGTCTGCTGGTCCTGCTTCCATCTGAGAATGCTTATCCTACAATATGCTTTTTAACCTGCTGGAAATTAAGTGTTCTGCTTAGCAATCTGAAGGATGCGACCTACTCTTATAACTGCTATTAAAAATAAGCTAGCTACATTCCCATGGTAACCACAGAATTCACTTGGATAGACTGCTGCTTGGCAAGTACCTTCCTATTCCACAGGCACCTGCGACAAACCAACCAAAAAAACATGGAAAACATTACTAAAAGAGGAAATATGCAATACTAGCTAGGGGCAAAAATAATCTGCAGAAGACAAAACAAGTTCTCTCTCAAGCACTAGAAAATCTGCTGTGTGATTCTGGGCTAACCACAAAGATTTCATTAAAAAACAAACAAACAAACGAACGAGTTAATTAAACTGATTCATAATTTGTGAGTAGTTACCTTGCCAGCATGCTCCAACTACCAGTTGTGTTTCTATCCTTGAAGGATGAAGTGGGTAATCTTCGGTCACTGGGAAGGGGTCATAGGAAACACCATCTACATAGAGTGTCACTGCAGGGAACTCCACGTTCAGGACGTAATGATGCCACTCTTTGTCACAGACCTGCGTGAGACAGAGCTTTAACAACTCTAAAGTAGTCAACTAACTGAGGGGATGCACATTCTGCAGCCTCGCACGTGTGCAGTGTGCAACCTCGCGCACGCGCACACCCACACAGCGTGCAGCCTCGCACGCGCGCACACACACTGTGCAGCCTCTCACGCGCGCGCACACCGTGCAGCCTCGCATGCGCGCACACACACACAACGTGCAGCCTAGAAGCCTGTGCAGATACATTTCCATCTCTCACACATGGCCTGCATCTGAGAAAAGCCAAGCGCCTGTCAAACGTTTATAAATAGCTTCTTTTCTTCTATTGCCAGTTCAGGAAGCTGCATCTATTTCCCTCCCTTTCCTTTCTGTAGTACCTAATAACAGCCTATTTCAGTTTCCATGTAGATATGCACACGCGAGCGCGTCCTGAAACGCTGCTATAATACAGCATGACTTGGCAAAGGACCTCTGCTTGCTGAGAGGGATTCTTTGGAGCAAAACATGACTGGTTTGAATAGGAAAAAAAAAAAAAGGCTTCCAAAACAGAATTGTTCATGGTGAAAGCTGATTAGTTTTTGGAAAGTAGCAGTCTTCCCATATGGGCATTTTACCATGAAAACAGCACACACTGCTCTGCAGAGAAAACAGGATACAGTCAGGCACGTTGGAAAGTATCTCATTGTGCAGGGAGCTGGCAAAACAAACCTCTGACAGCAACCTACAGCAGCTAAAAGACTCTTTATTAATGCACAGATACACAGGGCTATTCTGTCACTCAGATCCAGAGGGCTGGAAAAGCATGAAAAATAGGTAGCCCCTTCTGTCTCATTCTTCATGATCATGAACATAATGAAATCATAGAATAAGTAGGACCAACATCAAGATTAGTTATTAAAGCCTCCACTTTCAGCTTTAAACCAATTAAGAATACATGACTTGAAAGAATACAGACAACTCCTGTCTAAATAGGAAGCAGAAAGTACCTGCATCCCTCAGAGGCCTATTAACTCTATTTTTATGGAGCAAAATCTAATTAAGAAAACTGATTTGTAGCTACTGCTTACAACGTGTAAAAAGTCACCAGTTTTATTTTAGTGGGAAAAAAGGATTAAGAAGGGAAATTCTTCTCTTATCCTATTAACAGTTTGAAATGTCACAGGCTCAGAAGTATTTTCACACCATAACCAAACTGGAATACTTCTGTTTTCTCATGCATGCTACTCTATGTGGGATTTAGTGAAGATTAATGATATCAGAGCCACAAGACTGATACTGTATTTGGACATATAAATCCACATTTTCCTGTCTGTCAGGACAATGACTTGCACTTTATTTATTAAGTATCTCACAGGGCTTATAATAAAACCACTAAAGTAGTATTTTATGTTCAAGATGAAAAGGTCTAGATGAATCTATCTCTGGCAACTGATCACAAAACAGTCAGTCTTGTTGGGCTCTATAAAACATGACATCAGAAGTCTGGAGTTGAAAAAAGTATCTAATTAATAACTGTGTGATCATGGAGTTTAGTTTCCCATAGTTTTCATAGAATCCTTGAGTGGTTTGGGTTGAAAAGGACCTTACAGACTTTCTAGTTCCAAGCCCCTGCCATGAACAGGACACCTTCTACTAGATCAGGCTGCTCAAGGCCTCCCTCAATCGACCTGGCTGTGAACACCTCCAGGGAGAGGGCATCCATGACTTCCCTGGGGCCAAGTGTTACAGTGTCTCACCAACCTTAGTGTGAACCATTTCTTCCTAATCTCCAGTCTCAATCTCCCCTCCTCAAGCTTCAATCCATTCTCTCTTGTTCTATCACTACAAGCCCCTGTAAAAAGTCCCTCTCCAGCTTTCTTGTAGCCCCCTTAAGGTAGTGGAAGGCTGCTCTAAGGTGTCCCTGGAGTCTTCTCCAGGCTGAACCACTCCAGTTCTCATAGTCTGTCCCCATAGCAGAGGTGCTCCAGCCCTCTGATCATCTTCATGGCCTCCTCTGGACCCGCTCCAACAGATTCACTGCATTCTGACACCTCTCCAGTGCCCTTGCAAACTCACCTGATTGAGCTTCCAGTGAAACTCAGCAGGTTTGTATGTCTTTCCCTCTGAAGGGTCCTGGCGGAAGAGGAAGACAAGCCTGCAGTTGTGCACGTAGAGGGTGTAGTGGTGCCGGTTCATATCTGCAAAGCAGTTTGCATTCCCATTACTATCATTTTCTGTAAGCCTTAAGAACTCCACCTAATTCACCTGTTCTGCAATCACACACATCCCCAAGTAACTGACAGGAAGAAACAAACAAACACAGAAGTAAACCAGGCACGGTAAGAGGAAGTGAAAGGTCTGTAAGAATAATTAGGGTGAAGACTGTTGAAGAAGCCATGAGTAACAGACCCTACAATAAACAGACATATCTATCCCCAAATTCCACCTGAACCAAGGCACAGGACTGAAAACTCACAGAGATAAACCTGTCAGCAAGAGAAAAAGAGTAAGAGCTCTATTTATAAATAGAAAAGGGTTTTTTGTTGCAAATGAGGAGCTCCTACCACATGAAATTACTGTTTTGAAGCAGCAGAGCTGACAGCAGGTGGACACACTTTCCTCAGAGAAAACTACAGAGTTGTAACTCTAAAGGATTAATCATTTGAAATAAACACAGAAGTGAGATGCTAGAGAAACAGGTAGGAGTAAGGAAGAGAACTATTATCTACATCATCCACCCCATGGCGCGGTTGAGTCAAGAAAGCAGGGAATGAAAAAACACCAAACTCATGCCAATCCTTCAGCCTGAAGCATTAAATCTCCCTACGCTGCTCCAGTGCAATATATTCCAAATTGCCTCCCTCCAGCAAACCTAATTCCAGCCTTTTAATATTGCAGAACATACCACTGAAATAAAGGCAAATTAGATTTATGCTACCAGAAACGATCTGTAGCAAAAAAAATATTACATGGTTAGATCAAACCAGGGAATTAAAAAACTTGTTTGGGAAGTTTGTTGCCTGTGTACTATAAACCAGCAAAAACTCTACCTAAAGCTGTCTTTTTTTTTCTCCTCCAGTTCACTCACTTCAATGAACCCAGAGTTTTTGGGTTTTGATCAACAGGAATGGGTGAAGGTAGGGAAAAAGAGAATAACTGTACCTTGTTCTGAATCAGAATCGCTTTCCTCCTGTTCAAAGAAATGCTTTTAGGATATCACAAATACTACTGAATCTTTCTGACTTTCAAATAAAATTTAAAATCCCTTCAGTGTGGTTTCCTCTGGCAAACCTTGCAGTATGTTAACCAAGTATCTTCCTAGTACATTGAACAAATCCACTGTTCCAACTAACAAAGACAAGAATTCTTTTAGCCCCATTAGAGAGCAATTATGGAAACAGAGTTATCACATTTCCTTATTAATAGCATCTTCTAAATGATTGTGTCTGTAGCATTCACAGAGACTGAAATTATGCATGGAGTTAAAAGAAAAAAAAATTATCACTGGGGAAAAGTGAAATAATCTTCTAGAAAAAAAATAAAAAAGATGTAGTAGCAAATGCTGTCCTCCAAACCTGATATATGTATCTTAATGATTTTAGGCAGCATCAAGAATAAATCTGTCTTAGGAGATGCAAAATCAAGACTGCATTGCCAGAATAAATCATCTGCCATGACAAAAAGGAATGCATAACATAAATTCAAACAGAATCAGAACAACAAGCCTGTCTCATCTGAAGCTAGCTAATCTAGGGCCATGCCTATAGGTAAGCACAGACTTTTATAGGCCATTTCACTTCCAAGGAAAACCTAAGGCAGGGTTCTCCCCTGTGCTGCCACAGCATCTAAAAACCACCACACAACCACCCCCAATGAAGTTGTTTGCATCTGAAGTACTGACAAACCTGTCTTGTCTGAATTGCACAGAATTGTCTCTTTCTCTTTGGTTCCAGGCCCGTGCCTCATCCACACTGAAATCATGAAGGGTTCTTTTAGATTGACTGTGACAACACCATCTGGAATCTTCACAGCTTGAGTGCCATTAAACTCAAACACTTGGTCGCTGTCGTGGCCATTATCGGTAGGAAGTCCTATTGTCCAGTTAGCAGCACTGCTTGGAGGGGGAAGCAGCTCAACTGTGCCAGAAGCAGCACCTGCAATAAAAACAATCAAATGAACAAAGGTAGAAATGAAAAGGATGGGTTTCAAACTCGTTTTCTGAGCACTCGCTTTTCAGCAGCGCCAGGGTTAATGGTTGGACTCGATCCTAAAGGTCTTTTCCAACCCAAACAGTTCTAAGATTATCACCACCAGCAGACAGCAAGCAATTCTCCTTTTAAATAATGTGGCACTAATAATAGAACCCCTAATATCAGAACCTCTTCCCATACACTTAGCTTCTGGGTAGGTGACTAATCTCATGGAGATTGTTTCACTTAATATCCCTAATGCAGAACCTCATTTTGCCTCTATTTCAGGAACCACTTACCCCATGAACACACTGCCTTTCTTTTGACACTCTAGGAGTGCTAAGACTAACATCCATCCAGCTGAAGAAGGCTGCATAAGCATCCTCTCCCAGATCACTGCCTAAGAATACCCTAGTCAAGAACCACAATATCCAGCAGGTACTTGCCATGCTGGGTTTTTTCCCCCACTTCAAGCCTAAATAATTAATGTCACAGTGACCTCACAAGGGAACAGCTTAGAAATTGCCCAGTCTCTGCTAGGGTTACATCATATTCACACTTTCAACTAACTTCAGCTGAAGCTGAAGCCATAAATCATTAGTGATAATTAACCTTGCAATCCCAACTTTTCCATACTGGCCACAAAGGATTCTTAAACTTTTCACAAGCCCTTTAACTGAAGGAGACATGGGTGCCAAGGTGCCCTTTATTCCCTGGGTAAGCACTGGACACATTTAACTGATCCAAGTAAACTGTTTTATCTAAACTACACTTTCTGGGCTTTCTCATCTACTTTTTCATTATGTATTTCTTTAATTGGATCTTTCACATGCAGCACGCCTCAGAAAAACAGAGAGGTCTTAATGGCTGTACCCTTCCACACATACATCTTTGTTTCAGCTCTTGAATCTCCTGAAGGGAAAATATTAATCTACAGAAGCTACTGGAGAGGCATTAAAAGAGAGCCTTTACTGCATTTGAGAATTATTTTAGAAGTCACCTTCAGCTAATTTCATGTTTTTTATTGCTTGCTAAAAAAGAAGCTGGAGGAAGCTACATGCAAATGAAGCCCTTATCTACTCATCGACCCGTGGTCTAACAGAACACTCAAAGATAAACTAATAAGCAAAGGAGATGATTTTAAAGGAAAGCATTCTTACCACAGAGTCTGTGAATGGATTTCTCAGAGTAGGTGTCTCTGTCACAGCCTTTCCCAATATGATTGGTTTCCAGTTCCACTGTTGCTTCGATGGAGGTTATGGGCTCATCACAGGTCTCCAAACGCATGCCAGGGAACAGAGCCAAGGAACCAGTACCAGGCTCATATTCTATTCTTTTGCTCCAACCTGTGTATTTACCCAAAGAAACAACATCAACCTCTCATGCTGAACTCAAGGTGCTGGCAAATGCCAAAGGCAGATAGGAAGGAGAGCAAACTAACCTTGCCAGCCAGGCTTGCACGTAGGCTTAACGCTAATTTTAACCAGCACATCCTCAGCAGCTCTCTTCTTCCCGCAGTCATAGGCTGTTACTGTCAGTTTGTACTGATGTTCTTTGCCATAGTTTAACTTTTCTGTGTTTTTTATATAACCTGACACAGACACACACACAAAAGCAATAATCAGACGTCAATACCTGCTCATTTCTCAGTCGCTGACAGCATCAAATGCATTCAGATACTACCTACATACTTGATGCAGATACCAAGGCTTCAATAGACACACCTGCAAGTGAATTAGCCCTTCACTATTTGACTGCTCAATGCCAGACATCAGGTACTGGTCCTCAGAAATGCCATAAACCAAAGACAGCACACATACACAGAACAGCAGTTACAGACTTCATCAATAGTCTATTACTCAAAATTAAACTGTTCATAGCTAACAAATTGTTAGACACATGCCAGGATTCTCCAGCTTTTTAAAATTTGCACATCTATAAAAACTGGTTCATTGGCAATGGATCCCCAAAAACTCCAACTAAAGGTCACCGAAAAATGGTTTGCTTTGCTTAATCAGAAAGTGAAGGGATCACAGCTAAACAGTGGAAAGGAAGCGACCTCAACAAATCACTACACTTCAAACCCAGTAACTATGATAATCTGCAGAGTCACATACAAGCATCTCAAAAGTGAAAAGCACACACATGGAATCCCAATTTTTGAGAGTTAATTAGCAAAAGCTACCCTAATACAGAACAGGAAACCCCAAGGGCAAAAGGAAAGGCCTACTAAGAGCTGGTTTCAAACAGAACACATCTTCTGTATTTGCTTTATTTTGAAAAGCATTCCACAAGAAACAACAGACATGCAACAGCCCATCTGCTCCTTACACAGCACACAGGATTGGCACTGAACTCCATCTCACTTCTCACTATCACCAGTTCAAACTGCTGAAGGGACCATGACCATTCAATGATCTGTTAGAGGAAAGGGCTAAAAGAGGAGTGCTGCAGTCTTGTGCTGACCGCTCCGAAGTGCTGTTCGTCGGATGGCAAATTAGAGCAATTCCCACTCCAGCTCCCATCATATCCTTACCATCTTTGTCAATAGCAAAAGGGACATCCGGAGTTACAATTTCATAACTGCAGATCTGGCTGAACTGTGGTGAGCAATCTGCATCCACTGCCTCCACTTTGAGGATGTTGTCGTACCTCTTCCCCTCGATGGCAGTGGCTTTGTAGGACTTCTCTTTGAACACAGGAGCGTACTCATTGACGTCGTTCACCTGGATGTGGACTGTTGCTCTGCAAAGAGAACAGAAAGCTCAGCTCCCTGTCGACTGCAGATCTTCAGTTCCTGCAAGGAGCCTGCTAGAACAGCTCCCTCTTACAGATGAAGCTACCCTTTGGAATTTAAGCTCCTGGAAGGAAGCAATCAATGACTAATAAAGCAACCTCAGCCACCCTCCCTGGGAAAGCAGTGGATGTTTCCCAGTGTGTTGCTACATAATTCAATGTAGCTTTATGCTTCCCATTGCTCTTTATTTGCAAATAAAACACAAACATTTGTATTGCAACTATTAAGTTGCCACCATTTTGCAGACATACAGTAAAATACAGCTGTGACAAAGTAGGCTTTTACTTCTGGCAGCACAATCCTTGCTCTTTCCTGCTGTCAGACTATTTGATATAAACACCCAATTTTTATTCCATGTGAGTAAGAGTGACAGCTAAGACTGGTCTTAGACCAAGAGCTCAGTCAAGTGCATTTGATTAGCTTTCTTTTGCTAATAAAGTAGTGAGCTGTAAGTCAGTGAAAACTGGCTTAGTTCTTGCATGTAGGAATGAGAGATCAGACCATTTAAATGGAAGAATCCCAGCAGTGGAAGATACACTTTAACACACCATATAGTAGCTGGTTAGATAATCCTGAACAAATTGGATCTTGAATTGTGTCTTTTCATGCCTGTCACTGATGGCTGGTATATACAGAATAGGAAAACAATTCAGTTTCTGCCAATGACCCAAGGAGAAAAGGTGAATAACAAAAAACATCTGGAATGTAAACTGGTAAAGAATTCAATCACTACAATCCTTCCATAAAAGCAAAAGTTTTCTAATGCTTACACTAAAAAAAGGTCTTTAAGGATTTCTTTTATCCTATGTGCTAAATAAATGCCACAAAAAAACAAAGGGCCTTCTCTACCAAACACACTTTATATTCTTGTCTTTAAGAGCTAAACTCCAAGATGGTTAAAAGCCACAAAAACATATAATAGACAGCCATGGGCCAGGAAAGTTTTAGGAAATCCATCACCCTGCTGTGGGTGCAGAAGAGCTGCAGAGCACACTGGCAGCTCTGTGCTGGTTTGTTACACAGCTGTGAATTTGGATAACCACAATTTCCACTAGAGCCATCAGAAGAAACTTTCTATCTCAGTTAACCAACACAGGAAAATAGTTAAGCTCTGCAGCCTAGGTGCTACAGCTCTACCCAGCTGAACAAAGACTGATTCTAGCCAACCCAACAAAACATTTACTGCCCTCTTTCCCTTTGAAATCTTTCTTCAAAAGTCAAATTGAATATCAAATAGGGCAGATCTATTTTCCATAAGTGCAATCCCTAGGGAGATAACTTCCTGCTGCCTGTTTGAAGCTACAGAGTAAAGAGGTTGTCTTTGTCACAGAGCTGCTAGGCTGTTCCTCATCTTATGTATGTCCTTCTTTGCTTCATACAAACAGTAACCTTCCACATGCTCTGCAGATGTTTACACCAAGCTGTTAAAGAGTTACTCTCAAGTAGATTTGCAAGACAGCATTTTATATTGTGGTTTTCTCTCCAGACAAAGATAAGCTGAAGATTGCTTTGTTCTCATTCTTTAATGAGCACAGAGATGAGCCTTATGCTACTGATCCTGAGGTTTGTTTGGTGTGGTTGCCTGGAAATGACAGCAACATGTGCCCTTTGCCATTTTGTCAAGTTTTATACAGACTGACCTGCTGAAACAAGTTTTGGTTTTGGTTTTGTTTTTTTTTTTATTTTAGGAACTGAATTCTGAAACACTGTCCAGGTTTGGTACCCTCTGCAAGCTCTTTAGGTCAACTCAAGCCAGATTTGAACTCCATCAGCAGCTTTCCTGCTTCTATCCCTACACTATTTTCTAAAGCAAATTCAGAGACAACCCAGGATAAAGCAGTATCATCTACAGCACAGCTAAAAAAAAAAAAGAAATATATAAACTCACTGCATTTCCATTTTCCTGCCATTTCTATCACCAGTACATGAAAGTCTTCCAGTATTAACATTTGGCTTACATTTAAATACACAGACCACAAATCCCCATGAGCCGGAGACTACTTGAAACCAAACTTCCCCTGTGCCCACCACAGACTGACTTACTTGTGGGATTTTTTTACATTGGCTCCATCTGGTCCCTTTCCACAGTCATAAGCCTGGATGGTGAAGGTGTAGTCCTTCTGCAGCTCACAGTCAAGCTTTTCTTTAGAGCGTATTATTCCCTCACCAGTGGATTTATCCACTACCACTGCTTCAAAGGGAACATTTTGCCCATGAATTTTAAATCCACAAATCTCACCTACAGAGTCAAAGTAAGAGAGGTTAGAACTGGTCACAATTATTACTTTTTTTTTTTAAATTAAATATATGACTGAGTATTTTGCAGCCAAGGGTTTGTGAGGGTCTGTGGACAAAGCAAGAGCACTGTGCTTTAAAATGGGTGATTTCTGGGAACTTTAGTAAAAAGAAGCATAGTCTGCCTTCCAAGCAACTGGTTTGACTTTGCATCCATTCATGCAGGAGTACAAAAGAGAGAGAGAGAGAAATGTAGACAGGCATTTCACAGGAGTACTTGAGATAGCTCTAGGGTAAGAGTAGATCTTATGAGAGCATACAGCCAAGGCCACTGGTGTAATCTTCTATGCCAAGCTACTGGGAATAGCTGGGCAGCTTGTTTATTTTGACCAGAGCAAAAGGTTAAAATGCACAGTTACAAGTCAAAGGATGAAAAAGCTTCAAGTATAGATTCAGCACCATAATTACAGAAATTCTGTCAAGGGAGCAAAGAACAAAGTCTTCCTGTGCAATGTACCTGGCTAAAATTAGGGAATCAAAATAAACTATTGAATGAGAAAGGTAGAAATACCAACTTCTCAGGCATCCATTTCAACAACTATCTACTAACACAGATCAAGTATGTTAGCCAAGGAAGCTCTCACATGGAACAATTGGACAGCTTTTCCTTTCTATTTAAACTCCCCATCCTGACAAACTTGCACGAGAAATCCCTAGCAGGTCATTTTAAAACACACCTAAGCCTAAGCTTAGACTACAAGAGAGCTCTTGCTGGCACAGCTAGGCCCATTCATCCTCACATTATCTGGGGTGAGCCTAGCACACCTAGCTGTGCTAACAAAAGCCACTCCAGGAGCAGTCTGATCACTTCCATTGTGGTTTTACCTGTCTAACTTGTGTTTGAAAGGTGATTTGGTTACACCAACATTTTGCCATCGTACTCGCAGCGGTATCACGGTACCATGAGCCCACTCCTCCTTTCAACCTGTCTAGAGGCATTCAAAAGAAGGTATTTGATCCTGATTTGAGACTACTGAAGGAAGTGGACTGCAGGGAAGATGTTCCAATGCTTCAGCAGTTAATATTACTTAAAAAAACCCAACTTTGGCTGCCCCAAGGAAGTACCAGGAAGCACTCAGTTCCCCCAAAACAGCCTCCTTGGTGTCCACAGAGTGCACAACAATCCCCAGTGGTTCAAATGGATGTCTGATGGACAGATATTTCTAACCAAGGGTTTGCTTACATAACAGGATTTTGGTCAATCTCTTTTAAATACAAAAAAACTGGGAGAATAATAAAATGGGACAAAAGAGCATGACAGGATCTTCTGTTTAAGTGCTGATTCCCCATTTCATAACCAAAGTTAGTAGGTTAATATTCATAAAAGGGATAGAAAGAACCCTTTATCACCTTCTTTGGTGACTGTCACCTCAAAACTCTCTAAAGGGAGAAAAGATAAACCCAAGTCAGTAACAGGAAAGGTTGAAAGGGAGCAAATAAGGAAAAGGCAAAGATGCACACATTACATAGAAAAGCTTTGGAAAATTTGTCTTTTAAAATTCCAGTGGTGAGCTGCTGTAACTGTTACACTTCTAGAGTTTTAGTTATGTTAAGTATGATTTTATCTTTTAACTCCAGGTTGTCTTCTGCAGAATTCTGAAATATTTAGTAAGCTTATCAAAAGGCTTTTTTCTTTTTTTTTCCTTTTTTTTTCTTATTTTTCTTTCCTTTTTTTTTTTTTTACTGCCAAACCAAAGCTATTTTCAAACTTCACCATTGATCAAGAACTATTCATGCAGCAGAATTTCTCACAATGTATTTACACTCTTCTATTTAAGGAAGAGATGGTAAATAATCTAAACCAAGGTTTATTCTAGTACACTGAAAGCACTATGTTTCTACAATTAAAAACCTTCACAGTTCCCTTCTGAGTTCCAGAAAACCTGTTTTAAATAGCATGGGATTTTTGTGTTTCCACATACATTTTTATCAGCCTAAGCAGTAGAACACCTGGCATTTACAAAACTCACATTCCACATCAAGCTCAACTGAATTCACACTCTACATCAAACTCAACTGGACTACTGCCATAACTCATGACCTTTAATGGTGATCCTAATGAACATAAAAGCTTTAACATAAGAAGCACAGGGTGGGGGAGCTATGTGTTCTAGCACCACATTGCTTTTCCAGGTTAAACAAGCAGCCAACAGCTGCTACCATTTTAGCCTGCTGTTGAAATACTGCACTGCTGAAGGGAAGAGATGCAGGTGCTCAGATACAATCTGCTAGTACAGAGGATGCCCTGAGCAGCTCAAATACAATCTGCTAGTACAGAGGATGCCCTGAGCAGCTCAAATACAATCTGCTAGTACAGAGGATGCCCTGAGCAGCTCAAATACAATCTGCTAGTACAGAGGATGCCCTGAGCAGCTCAAATACAATCTGCTAGTACAGAGGATGCCCTGAGCAGCCTGCTTTGCCCCTCCAGTCACTCTAGAAAAGCACAAGCTCCACACTGCCCTGGAGCTTCCATCCTTAGGGGAGATCTCAGGTATCCTGCAGTTACACAATGGTATCAGAGGACTGTGACAGACACCTGAGTGGTTTCACAGTTCTACTGAAAAGGCAGTTAACTCTGCCCTTCACTGCCTGGAAATCTTAACCCCCTAAACTATCACCTTTTATGCATCGTCCACACACCCATTATTTTTTACTGATTACCATCATCTTTGGCCTGAATTCCTGCACAACAAAGCAGACCTCCACCCTTAAAATCACTTCTAGCAGGTCTCCTGTTCATTCTCACCTATTTCAGACAACTTTCAGTAGCAGTTATTCAAGTCTCCATCCTAGAGTGGCCTTAAAAAGGCAAATTGAGAGTTTAGTATTGAAGCAGAAATATAGTTAAGGAAGATTACTTTATACTGTATGATGATTCCTAGACCTTCATTTCAAAGGAGCCAATTTCTGAAATAGCTCTCATTAGATTCTCCCTGAAACTCACTTCAGGTAATCCCTTGATTTATCACCAGCTCTTTATTTTAATGCACCAAGTATGCTGCCTCTGTTGCACCCATCTCATTTCTTTGAGTCTGTTCCAGCAGAGGTTATAAATATAATCCCAGATTTTCATGTGTTTTAGCAACAGGAGCATGCAAGAAAAAAAAAAAAACTTTACATTGCTTCAACTCGTGGCTGACACCAGTGGGTAGCCAGAAGTGCCATTCCAGCTGGAAGCTTTTGAATATTCCAGATCTCTCACTCCTGCACACCCACTCCCTGCTACCCGCCAGCAACTCTAAACTGGAGAGTCAAGCATTGATGTGAAACACTGAGATTACAGTTTAAAAAGAAAATTTTTTTTATACATATATATAAAAGTCGTGATAATGGAAAGAAGACAGAATTGTATTCATGTGGTGTGCTGGTTTGAGGCTAATTGGAATATTTTAATGGAGAAAATTATATTATAGGTTGTGAAAGGAAAACACTGCTGATGTCTGCTTCACTCATAGGCTTGCTGAGATGTGTTAAGAACAAGAACACAAACATAGATAAGACACTCTCATGGAGAGTCTTGGGCTCTCTAGTTGGTTTTGGTCTTGGCCTCTCTGCTAACCTAACTAACCACTCTGCTTCTAACCCCCCTGGCCCAGCCTCCAAACTCATCTTGTGCACAAGCCAAACTCTGGGGTAAGGTAGAGGGGTGGGAAGAAGGTGGAAGGGTGGTTGGGAGCCCCTCCTGGGGACTCTGATTTCTGGGAGGGGGATTGTGTTCCTATATTACCTTTAACTTGTCTATGTCTGCAACTATTCCTGTCTATTGTGTATATCTCTGCTTGTACATTGTGCTGAGCTGTAAACAGAGCTTCAGGCCTTAACTTCCAGCTGGCTGAGTCTAGTCTGGGGGATTTTACAGAGTAGGGGGGCAGGGAACTCCCAAACCATCACATGTGGCAATTACCTATGTGGGACAAGGAGAGGCTGTTTAAAGCACTCTCCAGCTCTTGACTATCAAAAGGGACCTTAAAATCTGGCACCAACAACAATTTGGCTCTCCAGGCAGCACATTTTTGGCACCTGAGCATAAGACATAAATAAGCTCTCTGGTAAATATCTGTGTGTCTCCAGATGCTTTCTAAAGTGTAAAGCTCCTGCTCGAGGTGCACTACAGCTCAGCCCTGCCAGATGTTTCTCAGAACAACTGATCCAACACAGTCCTGTTTTCCACTTCTCACTAGTCAGAATAACAGACAAGGCTCTTGTGACTGAGAATGTTTAATGCATAAAAGCTGTGGTGTAACTTAGGAACTAAGTGCTATAAATAAGCAAATGCAGAGCTTCCAATCTAGCAGGCTTTTTTAAGCTCTCTTTTTCAAAGTCTCTCTGCAATAAATAGAAGCAAAAAGCAATAATCCTCTAAAAGTACTTCTCCTTTTGAGGAAGTGTATCACAGAGCTGTTTTGAGACAAATAAAACAATTAATAGATTAATTGTGCAGAGTGTGTGTAGGAATAGGTGTGCTTAATGTTTTTTCTCATTCCAAAGTGAGATTCATTACTGGAATAGATTTCTACCTCTCCTAATCTTAGAACAAAATAATGATCAATCCTTAAGTTAGCTTTTATCTGATATATTGGAAATTGTTCAGCTAAATACATTGTAACTGAGACAGAACTTTACTGTTGAAAAAAAAAATACTATCCAGATGTATCAGGCTTGTGGAATTAACATCAGCCAGAAAACACAGAGGAATTCTGTATCCTGAAAGCATTTTGTGTTTCTCATTTCTAGTAAGGATCTGGTAGAATGTTATGGTTTGGTTAATTTTCACTGGTTTCTCCCTTTCTGAACTGTTATGATATAATGATGTAAAATAACTACATAGTTATGGACATAGAATCCAGCACATCCACCAGGCACTCTTCAAACTTTATTGTCAGCTATCCCTCTACATTTGATTGGATATCAGGAAAAATTACTTTACTGAAAGGCATTGGAACAGGCTGCCCAGGGAGGCGGTGGAGTCATCCCTGGAGGTGTTCAAGAAACGTGGAAGAGAGGTGCTTCAGGATATAGGTCAGTGGTCATGGTAGTTGGGGTTATGGTTGGACTAGGTGATCTTAAAGGTCTTTTCCAACCTTCATGATTCTATGATCCTATATTCTCCTAGCTCTAACCAAGCAGCAGTCTCCATGAGGAGACTTCAGGCAAGCCTCCCATTTCAACATCTGTCTCCTAAACAAGTATTTCTGAGTACCATATAGAACTGTTAAAAAGCCAAACAACTTCCAAGGGTCACAACTGGTGACAACTCCACTTCAGTCTGTACTTGTATGCACAACAGGTACAAAATAAAATGACACTTCAGGCGTGCCTTAAGCTTGCTGCAGAAGTGGCTGAAACCCAACAGCAGCAGAACTTCCTCCGGGGTTCGCCAAGCGGCTGCGCACCTATCGTGGCACACAGATTGACTCGCTGCATGGGACAAGATCAAAATCTTTGTTGGACTACACAGTGTCATTCTCCTCTACACATGACTTCTTTCTGGCCTGATCCTGCTGAGCACTGCATTACAGGGCCCTTCTGCAGACAGGACGTCAGCACAGCTCCCTGCCCTACACAAACAGGGCTCAGTGGTGCGGCACGGAAAATGCCAGCGGCACTCGCCCACTGCAACATGTGAGCCACACACACCTCCAGGAGAGGCTGGCAGGGAGGCTTGGGGAAGATTCTGTAAGATCACTTTCAAAGCTCTGTGTATATTCGTGCTCGAAGTCAGAAAATTCCAAAGCCCTACAAAAATAGTTCTTGTGTCCCAGATTAGCAAGGGGAAAAAAAAAAAATGGTAAGTGACTCTTTCCTGGGGTGGGGGAAAAGAGACTAAAACCCTGTCACAGGCATGTCAAAAAACAAGGACACATTTCTTCCTATGAGGGAAACACCTCAAAAGTCTTGCTAGCAAGACCCTGTGTTATCATAGAATCACAGAATGGTAAGGTTGGAAGGGACCTTAAAGATCATCTAGGTCCAACTCCCTGCCATAGGCAGGGACACCTCCCACTATCCTCTCCTAACAAAAGAGATTCAATGATCGGAGACAATGCTGCTGTCTCAAATGCAATAAAAACTCAGCTCCTTTATCCATAATACAGAGGAAGTCCTTACTGAGAGTCTTAGACATTAAACTGGACACAAATTAAAGCACAATAGAAAACGTAGCTGTCCTTTGGCAGGGGGGAGCTCAGCAAAACCATCTTGGAAATGTCTGAAATTGCTGACATTCCAACACGACTGGATTTGTAACGTGGAGAAGTTGCAGTGAGGAAGGACAATGGTCATTGTCCTCTCAAGCAGCTCTGTAACCACCATGCTACAAAAGCCCAATTCCAGAGGGACTCTGTAGTTGGGCAGCATGAGGAGGCACCCTGGCATCACTACCTTCAAACTTTTGTCTTCAAAAATGTGCTGTTTCAGATGTGAAACCACACTAATTACCCTAGAAATAAACTGCTACACAGCCCTGCTTATTTTCGCACATCTGAGTTTTAGGCTCCTACCCACAGCACAGAGTGAGCAAAGCAATGAAACATTACTTTTCACTTGCTCTGCAGCTCGTGTGCTACAAAGCATTTAAATTAACCCATTTCAAGGTATTTCAACATGCTCAGAAATGAAGTAAAGCAAAAAGCTCTATTTAAAAATATTTTAAACCTGCAGAGGGTTCAAAAGTTTCACTGCTCAGCTAGGGGCACAGTTAATTAAAATACCCAACCTTTTGAAGTATGAATAGATTTGGGTTTTAAGTAGGAATACACCAGTTAGAGCTGAAGCAGCCACTGAACCCAGAGCATGCTTTGTCTTGCTGTGACCTAATGGGCTTCTCACACTTAAAACACCCACGAAGGATATGCTGGACAACAACAACAACAACAACGCTGTTCTCCATCCTGGGACATGGCTGCAGCACCACCAACTAGAACTGGTAATGCTGCCTCCACACATCTCCCACATTTGGGCTCCTCAAATTCAAGTATTGTTCCATTCAATGGCAGACAAATCCTTTAATGAGTCCCAAAGCAGAGTCAGGCAGCTCTGAAGGCAAATCATATCCTAGGCTGCATTGAAAAGAGTGTGGGCAACAGGTCAAGAGACCTGCCCCTTTGCTCTGCTCCTGTGAGACCCCCACCTCAAATACTGCATCCAGCTCTGGTGTCCCCATCATCAGAAGGGCACAGAGATGATCCAAAGGCTGGAGCACCTCTGCTATGAGGATAGGCTGAGGGAGCTGGGG
This sequence comes from Ramphastos sulfuratus, assembly GCA_013399055.1. Taxonomy (NCBI): domain Eukaryota; kingdom Metazoa; phylum Chordata; class Aves; order Piciformes; family Ramphastidae; genus Ramphastos; species Ramphastos sulfuratus. The sequence continues at coordinate 544,162 of WBNM01045752.1, read as the reverse complement.
TTGTTCAGCCTGGAGAAGAGTCCAGGGGGACCTTAGAGCTGCCTGAAGGGATCCTGCAGGAAGGCTGCAGAGGAACTTTTCCAACGTAAGCCATTCTATGATTCTCTAATTATGCAGCTCCTTGGTATCACTCTGCTACATTTAACATTTTCTCTACCATTTTTAGCATGTTATGCTTACAACTGAAGAGAACCACTTTAAGTTCTTTGTGCTGCTTAAGAACTGTTAAGTTTTGAAAGCCAAAATACATAATGGAGAAACATTTAATAGAATCAACTTCCAGTTGGTTTAAAAAAAAAAAAAAAAAAAATCACAGAATCATAGAATGGTAAGGTTGGAAGGGACCTCAAAGATCATCCAGTTCCCCCCCCCTGCCACAGGCAGGGACACCTCCCACTAGAACAGGTCACTCAAGGCCTCCTCCAACCTGGCCTTGAACCCCTCCAGGGAAGGAGAATCCACAATCTCCCTGGGCAACTTGCTCCAGTGTCTCACCAAATATTCCCTAAATGAAAGCAAACTTAAACAATTTAGAACACCACAATGGCAAAGCAGTCTCACCTGAAAGGATGCTTTGACACTAAGTTTCCCTCAGCACATCTGACACCACATTCCAAGATATTCTACCAAAACTTTCTTAAAGCTTCCTGATATCCAGCCCTCAAGAAAACTTTGTTACCCCTTAGGAGATATAAAACTGGCATTCTCAAGCTCTGTTCAGTGCTGCCAAACTACCAATACTTTTACACTTTCAAAGTAAAGCCCTTAAGAACTGTGAGAGATGATTCATAATCTCCCAGTCACCAAGCATGCAAATGAGCCTTCCTAAACTTCCTATACAGACACTGTACAAACCCAAAACTAAACAAAAGACCCCAACCAGTAACACAGAAGAATTAAATACACAGATGAAATTGAAAGAGGCATGGAATACAAAGTACCCTCTGATCTGGAGAGTTGGATACAGTTGTAGATTTAAAGCTGAAACATGAAACAAATACGAAGTAAAAACTCTGGTCCAAGGACAAACATTTCCTAGGATCTAAAGGCTTTGAAATGTTATGCTGCAAGGGAAAACACTAATTAACATGTATCAGCTGTCACCCAGAAAGCATTCCCACTTCTTAAGAACAAACTGCAGATGGATTCTTTACCTGCAAAGCGCAGAGGTGCATCTTTGTCCAGGGCTATCAAAGGGGGGTCCAGGAGCACCGTGTTGTCATTTTCTGTAACTATACCATGATAGGTTGTCTCAATCCATGGCTTGTGTTTGTTAACTGCAAGGAAAACAAAGTACTAAGTCAAAACTCTGGATGCAGACAGCTTCTTTTAAAAATGCTTTGCAATACTGGTTTAAATGCTTCCCCCTCGCCTTTCTCTAAAGCCAAACCATTATTTTACTAAATTAAAAATAAAATTGAGACAAAATCCCTGCTAAGTATGTTCAGAAGGGTTCAGTGTCCCTGCAGGCTTTCCAAAAGCAACTCAAAGAATCTAAATTAGTCTCAGAAGTAAGGTGGGATTTAAGATGTCCCTGAAGTGCGATTCACAAAGCTTCTACCAGAGCTGGCGAGCTGCTGCCAGCAGTGCCAAGAGCGGCACAAGAAAACCCTGGATTCAGCACCGGGTGAAAGAGAGACTGCCCAACATCCCCTGCTTAATCCAACAGTAATACAGACTTCAAACACTAGTGGAAGTAGGCATCAGAATCTCAGGCTCTCACAGAATCACAGAATGACTTAGGTTGGAAGGGACCTTAAACATCATCTCTCCTGACCTCACTGCCGTGGGCAGGGACACCTCTCAGCTAGACTTGGCTGCTCAAGGCTTCATCCAAACTGGCCTTGAAGATCCCCAGGGAGGAGGCATCCCTGAGCAGCCTATTCCAGAGCCTCACCACCCTCATACTGAAGAACAGCTTCTTCAGATCCACTCTAACCCTGCTCTCCCTCAGCTTCAAGCCATTCCTCCTTGTCCTATCTCTAGACATCCTCATGAAAAGTCCCTCTGCAGCCTTCCTGGAGGATCCCTGCGGCTACTGGAACATAGTTATTAGGTCCTCCACAGTCTTCTCTTCTCCAGGCTGAACAACCCCAGCTTTCTCTGCCTATCCTCAGCCCTTGGATCATTCTCTGTAGCCCTCTGTCATCTAACAGAATGCCTTGAAATCTGAGTAAAATACTGGTTACTTGTCCTGTCCCTTACTTAGCAGCTGCTTTAAGAGGATGGGAAACTCCACTAGAATATTGCCCATGCAAGCGTTCTTCATCTCTGTGTGAGAGAGTCTGTAAATCCATCACTTCAGCACATTTAAGATGACTGGTTGTCCTCTGCCAGAAGGAAATGCAGGGCATCTTTCCTAGACAGCTTGCCAAAACAGGTGTTGTTTTTTTTTTTTCCCTAGCACATCACAAAGGATGCAAGATGAAATTATATGGTATCTACAAGGGCAGCATTCCACTACGTGACAATCCAATGTGAGAGAGCTGTGATTTATTAAATATTTATCTTTATGTTACACTCTCCAAAGATAAATACAGTTCATAGTCCACAGAACCACTCTACATGATGTACCAACCAATCCTTCCTGACACCTGAACACCATCACCCTGTTTCTCTTAGTGTAGCTCTCTTCAAGCTAAGGTCCTACATGCATCACTTCCACCTAAGCTCTTCTGGGCAATCTGTATCTGCTGTTTCAAAAAACCTCTTAGGCTACCATTTACTCTTGATTCCTCAATTAATGCTATTTTCCCAGATGAAATTCTGGAAGGTTGTGTGTATCTAGCTGCTCAGAAATCTATGGAAAACATTCACCTAGCTAGAAAACTGCTCCTCACCAGGCAGAACCAAGTCGGCTTCAGCAAACAATGGAGAGCCAAATATGAGGAATGTTTTGCTAGAGGTTAGAACGGATACATCAAACAGCATTCAACAGGTGACATCAACTAGATTTGGGCCTTCCTGAGATGAAGTACTTCTGAAAGAAGTGCCTGTGCAGTCACAGTGAAGTAAATGCTACAACCAGAACACTGTTAGACAGCTGAGTCCTGCTGCACAGAATCATAGAATGGTTTGGGTTGGAAGGGGCCTTAAAGGTCATCCAGTTCCAATCCCCTTGCCTTGGGCAGGGACATCTCCCACTGGACCAGGTCGCTCAGGGCCTCATCCAACCTGGCCTTGAACACCTCCAGGGAGGTTGTGGAGCACAGAAGCACCCAACATGCTCAAAGATCAAAGATCACATTCAATGCTTCTATGCTCCACAACCTCCCTGGGCAACCTGTGCCAGCATCTCACCACCCTCACTGTAAGGAATTTCTTCCTAATAACCAATCTAAACCATCGTCTTCCAGCTTAAAGCCATTGCCCTTTGCCAAAAGTCCCTCCCCAGCTCTCCTGTAGCCCCCCCCCAGGCACTGGAAGGCCACTACAGGGTCACCTCTCTGAGGAATTACAGAAGCAGACTACTAAAGAGGCAGAGGTGCAAGGCTAACCTTAGGCTTCTGAATTCAGCCTCTCCAATAAACTGAAATGGATTCTATGATCTCTACCATATGTTTACCCAGAGGGATTTAAAAAAAAAGAAAGTGATAAAAGGACACTTAAACAAATGATTAAACCTAAAGGTAAAGAACTGACACAGGAAACCATAACACTGCCCCTACGCTTTCATCTGCCATCTTTTACTGGTTAGCAGCAAACAAACTGCCAGCCAGAAGATCTCCATACATAACAGAGCAGCAAGAGAGAACTCACAACAAACTCTTTCAATGCAAACAGTGCTTAATTAGCAGCGGGTGTTGCTACTCAGTGTGGTAACACTATCTCTATTGCCTCCATCCGCTCTCAGGGGCATGCTTTCAACATTCGGCATACCAACCGGCTCAGTGTCAGCCACAGTGCTCCATTCCCCCACTCTCCCGAGGAGCTCTGTGTTCTACAACAAACCTCCTGATGCTCAGAGGGACTCCTCTATCATTCCTCCCATGGAGGGAAGGCACCAAGAGTTGAGGGGCGAGCCTCCGGCGGGAGCCGAGGGGCGAGCCTCCGGCGGGAGCCGAGGGCTGAGCCTCCAGCGGAGCAAGCAAAACCTGGTCGAAAGTGTTCCACTAGCACAGCTATGGCTGTTAAGAGCATGAGGAGAATGAAGTTGTCTATTTTTCAGTACACACAGGGCAGCTGCATCTCAACTGAACATATCAAAGTCCTATCATCCCTTCATATGCAAGGACCTAGTATAAAACTGTGCTGGTTTGAGGCTAATTGGAATATTTTAATGGAGAAAATTATATCGTAGGCTGTGAAAAGCAAACGCTGGTAATGTCTACTTCACTCGTAGGCTTGCTGAGATGCATAAGAACACAAACATAGATAAGACACTCTCACGGAGACTCTCGCTCTCTCTAGATGTTTCTGGTCATGGCCTCTCTGCTAACCTAACTAACTACTCTGCTTCTAACCCCCCTGGCCCAGCCTCCAAACTCATCTTGCACGTAAGGCAAACCCTGGGGTAGGTAGAGGGGTGGGAAGAAGGTGGAAGGGTGGTTGGGAGCCCCTCCTGGGGACTCTTGATTTCTGGGAGGGCGATTGTGTTCCTGTATTACCTTTAACTTGTATAGCTCTGTAACTATTCCTGTCTATTGTGTATATCTCTGCTTGCACAGTGTGCTGAGCTGTAAATAGAGCTTCAGTCCTGAACTTCCAGCTGGCTGAGTCTAGTCTGAGTGATTTTACACAGTGTGGGGGTCAGGGAACTCCCAAACCATCACAAAAACACAACAGATCTCTGCCGGGAAAACTTCCATCTCCATAGTAATGCTTCTGAATGTAGGTGACAAATTATTTCATTTTAAGCATGAGGAAACTTTGTCCTAATTTAGCATCCTAGAGTAAACCCCACTCCTGTAGGGCAGGGAGGGCTGTAAAAGCTTGAAGTTCTGCAACCACACATGAACAGCATTGTGAGTATGCTGAGCATCTGCAGAGTCCAGTGAACCTTCAAACAACAGGCCCAGTTAAAAGCAAAGTCATGTCCTTTTATTGTGCTGTAGACAATTAAATCATAAAGCCTAAACCCCTTTGTGTTTAGGAAGGCTAAAACATCACCAGATTTTAAAACATAAAGCTTACATCCCTTTGTGTTTATCAAGGCTGAATGTGGCTGGGGTTTCAAACACCCAACTTACTGCTGAATCATAGAATGGGAAGGTTGGAAAGGACCTCAAAGATCATCCAGTTCCAACCCCCTGCCATAGGCAGGGACACCTCCCACTAGCACAGGTCACTCAAGGCCTTGTCCAACCTGGCCTTGAACACCTCCAGGGAGGTTGTGGAGCACAGAAGCACCCAATGTGATCACGTTGGGTGCTCCTGTGCTCCACAACCTCCCTGGGCAACCTGTGCCAGTCTCTCATCACCCTCATTGTAAAGAACTTCTTCCTAACATCCAGTTTCAATCTCCCCTCTGCCAGTTCAAACCCACTGCCCTTTGTCCTGGCATTACAAGACCTTGTCAATAGTCCCTCCCCAGCCTTCCTGTAGTCCCCTTCAGATCCTGGAAGGCTACTATAAGGTCTTCTCAAACCCTTCTCTTCTCCAGGCTGCAGAGCCCCAACTCTCACAGCCTGAACAGCCAGGACAGGGCAGTTATCCCTGCCTGGGATCCACTGACTCCAACACAACCTCATGCTGGAAGAAATTCCCAATCTAGCCTGTGAAATATGAGGGGCAGCTTAGGAGCCACACACTGCTGCTTCCCTTGAGCCAACTGTGAAATCAAACCAAGTACTGCTCCCATGTCAGCTGGGTTCCATGCTGCAAAAGGCTGGACTGAAGAGGATCCTTTCACTTTTTCCTCCCTAATTGTCACAAAACTCCTGCAATCCAGAGAAAGTCGTAGCAAGACAGGCTGTTAATTTCAAACCAAAACGGTCTGCCTTTCCCAACCTGATACCAACAAAGTGCCCTGAGCTGTTAATCTCCTGTCACTTCACTGGGGTAAGCTACACTAGCTTCCATGAAATACAATATTCACACTATTTGGAAGCACCTCAACTGGAATCTGTTGTAAATCCCAACTAGCATTTAATCCAGTCCAGCAGGGGAAGCACAATGCAGGGAGCTGACTTGTATCTGCTTGGTTTGAAAGGAGCTCAGCACTCTTCTCCCAGGTGCTTGTAAAGCTCATGCTAGAGCCTCCACCACTGCCAAGCAAGGAGTGAACGTGCATCTGCAAGGTGAGCACAAGCCATCTGTCTAACCCAGTTTGTCTAAAGGTAATTGCTGCTAAGTTACAGGAGGAAAGGGAATTGGTGCCTGATGTGATGTGTGCCTTGAACACAGGTTTTTGAAACACCATTTGCTGTAGGTGGATGTGCTCAGCTTCTCAAAGTGAACAGCCCAGCTTTTACTAATAGTGACTACTGCCTGGCCTGCAGAAGAGGGATGCACCTCAAGGAAAGGCTCCTTCAGCAAGAGCGATGTCTGATGATGCAGAACACATCCACCAGATCCACTAGCAGCAACTTGCTCCTGAGGATTAAAAGAATTAAAGCATGTAAAGGAATATATAGGCTGGGAAATGGGCTTTAGAGCTAATGTGGAAACTGTAACCTAAAGCTATCATCTCGAAACAATCACAACTAATTCAGTTCTAGTATATGAGTGGAAGCATATTAAAATTAAATCCACTTAACTGAAGTCCTCAGACAGGACTTCTGATAGCTCCTTACAGATGCTTGTAAGTCTATTTGATTTAAATGGGATCTGGCATCTAGGTAGCTGAAGATTTAGACACACCTCAAGCAGGAATGACTGTAGCTGAAAGTATTTTCTCTTCTGGACACCTCCTTCTAACACCTAGTGTTGGTTAGCATATCTTAGAACTAAAGAGGTTGACCCATGTCAAAACAGTTTCATAATAATTAATTGGTACATCTTGTTGAATGAACTCAGTAACAAATACTGGAGTTTGAGCTAGATAACATTATTTGGTTTTAAAACCCACTTTTGAGGCTTCATGAGAAATCCACAGATTGCATAGAAAGAGCAGCACTCTGTCAGCTCCAGTGAAGTGCACCCAAACTGAGTGAGCAGCCTTTTATTCCTATCCTGAAGGTCTGACAAAAACTGATTACTGTAGATCTTCCAAGTGTCTTCCCCTTGATGTAAGAGAACAGAAGCCTGCCTTGCAGTGAGACAATACAAATGTGATGTATGCCTCACTTGGAATATTCATAACTTTGTACTGTTCTGATGAAATTTCGAGCAACAGCACTAAAAGGACAAGTTTGTGTAGTACACAACCGCAAAAAGCCACAGCTCAGCCATGAGTAAAGATCTAGACAATAAAATACAGCTCCTCCACCCTGAAAGTAAAGTTGAGTAAGAAAGGGTGCAGCATGGCCTGATTACAACCTGTGCCCTGCTCCTGCCCAGACTTACAGCCTGCAACTCAGAGCTGGGCCTCTCTTTTCTATCAGGGAAGGGTGAGGATTAACCTTGAACACGAACAACTTGAAATACATCAGATGTATTTATTTACTTGGCTTTTCTCATGCCTAGAATTTTATCCAAAAACCACTGTCTCATAAGCTGGTACAAACAACAAGGTAAAAGTGAACACAACTTCTGCTCAAATGCTGAGCTTGACAGTGTGGAACTTTCTGTATCTATAGCACAGGTCTCCAAGACAAACCACAACTACCATTGCTGGGACATGAAAACTGTAGGCAGCAACAAAATGCAAGGGGATGAAAGAGCACCAGGAGAAGGATTAGGTAAAGGCTTGGGCATCCACCAACATTAACCTCTGCAGTTCCTCACAGGTAGTTGAAATTCAGCCTAGAGTCTCAGATCTGTCTTGGATTCTTTGCCATAGTTCAGGAGCATTTACAATTTGTGCTCTGGGAGCTCAACTGCCACGCACTGGGAGCACATGTTTATAAACCATCAGGTGCCTACAGCTTGAGTCTGTACAGTTAATAATTCTCCAATTAATGGCTGTAGGAATTCAAGAGAGTTTATTCAATTGTATTTTGTGTAGGAGAAAGTACCTGGTTTAACATCACTGACAAAGAATTTCCTGTCTTGCACTGAACCAGCTGCCTAAATCTCATTTTATTTGTACAAAGATGTATGGAGTAAGTCTGCTGTAAGTCTGAAGCTAAGGTGCATGCAAACAACTGATCAGAAAGCAGTTATCCACAGCTAGCAGAAGAAACATTCAGAGCACCAAAGACCTCAGAGGATATACTGACCAAATTTCAGTATGGATAAAAGCCTGGCAGGGAAAGCAGCAAAACAGTAACATTCCGCCTCAAAATAAGGCTGAGTAAGATTAATGCAACAAAGTTTTAACCTCTGAAGTGAAATTTAAAATGCTTTAAACCTAACAGAATGCTGAAACAGAAGACATTAGTTTCTGTGAACTACCATTCAATAAATGTTGTCTTAAATGTTGCCAGTTGCAGTGTGAGAGTGGAAATAACTTTATTATTAAGCTGTTGCCATATTTATATGAACTCCACTCCTTGAAGGGGAATCTCACAAACAGAGCAAACACCATCTGAGCACAGCCAGCACTTTGCCTCTGCTTGTTGACTCCATTTAAAAACAGGGAAGCCAACTGGGAGCAGCAGCAGCGACTTGTTTTCAATCTGCATACAGAGCAAGTGAAGTGAGACCTAATACTACCAACAAAGGACAGACAGTTCTTCTAAGGCACTGAGGGTTCTGACAGTCCTTTCTGAGGCTCCTAAGGAGGTGTAGTTCCCTCCTGAAGCCAAGGGGAGATGATCAGCATGAATCAAATAAATCAGTGCCAAGCGAGATTTATTTAAACCCAAGGCTTTGGACTTATTAAACTCTCCCACNGTTGCCCTTCTCTGGACACGATGTTGTTGAGGTATAGCTTCTGTCTTTGACAACACCAGCACTTGTACAGTCCTTAATAACATAAACGAATTTTCAGAGGGAATTCTCTGAATGCAACTAAACAGGATGAGAAATAAGGCTCAGGAAAACAGCTGAAGTGTTTTGTTCAGTTCAATGGCTACAGAAGTTTTCTCCTCTGCAGCCCAGTTTCACAGCTAGCATTTAGACTTCTATGGCAGAAAATGGTGCTTTACCCAGAACACCAGAATTCTCCTTTAATCTGTTTGAGATGAGGTGTTTACAACATGCTGCCCTGTTGGTCTGATCTGGGTTTAACTTCAAGCCTTCTAACTTGCATGAGGAAAGGAAGTCTGTGAGCCTAGCTTCTGTCTTCCCTTTAAATCCTCTTTGCCATAGTCTGAAACTGGTGATTTCAAGTCTGCAGAAACATTAAGCCCTCGAACCAGAGATACAAGTCTAGGAAAGCTTCTGTTGATAAATTTTCCTGTTAATTTGGCATAGCCAGCACAACCTGCAGACTAATTACACAGGAGAAGGCAACCAGCACTGCAGTATGCCAAACACAAAACAAAGCAAGCTTGCCCTGGTCAGCTCTCCTCCATTTCAATTGCCACAGCAATGTATTCATCTATGTAATACACATACAGAAAACAAGATGAAAATTGTTTGCATGAACAGGCAGTTGTGTGCCTTCCCAAGCACTGTGCATCACAGAAAAGTCTGGCACTGGCTAATTCTGTCTCCTCTTGGTCACCATTTAGTTTCTTAAATCCTTATCAAGGGAAAAAAAAAAAAAAAAGAAAGAAAAAAAATCAAAACAAAAAACCAGCCCCCAAAAAGAGGCAAACTGTTTCTTCACAATGCTTTAGAGCAGGCTTAAATTTCCTTGCCTCTAAAAAGCAGCTAGAAAGCTGAGCACCAGTCCTGTATTACACAGGCTGCTCCTGTGCCAGGGAAACATCTGCAGTGAGAGCGCGGTAGTGAGCAAGTGGTTTGTGGTTTGGAGTTAAGACATTCACAGCACCACAGAACTTCCTGAAATAATCACAGCTCAGCAAAGCTCCCTCAAGATAGGGTTATTTTCATCAATATGCTTCCTAAATGGCACAGAATTGAAAGGGGTCCAAGGCTGCAGAGGTACACGGCTCCACCTGGTCAGCAGCTACAGAAGCAGCAGCCATTAGATGTCTTCTGGTCTGGAAAGTCTTTCCACTCCCCTCCCCAGTCACCTCTGCTGATAAATATCCAATTGTTTCACTTTGACAAACACTATTTGAATCATTGCTAACTACTGCTTTTCCACTGCAACGTTTGTCCAATGCTCAGAAATACATTTGGGCCAGCTTGATCCATTACAAGATGAACTCAGTTACATCAAGAGTTCTGCATCAGCTAGGCAGGGCTATGCCTCTTTAGAACCTAAACCCACTCTTGGTAGCCCTTAGGACAGCTACAGAGAAGGTGGTAGGTCAGCTAACTCACACCTCACCTCTCTGTAAGATTGGATCCCCCAAAGCCATTTCCATTTCTTACCATCATCAAACAAACAAAAAGGTAAATTAATTTTTTTAATAAAAAAAAAAAACAAACCATAATTAAAAAAACACCCAAACACAAACCCAAGTAACCAACCATGCCAAACCCAAACACTTTTCGCTCCTCTCTTCCAACCACAGGAACATGCAGTACTGGTAAAAGGAGCTCACCACTCTGGTGTACCATTTCCAGTCCATTTCTGCAAGTTACTGAACCACAAAATGTAGTTTTCACCATAACAAATCTTAGCAACCTCTATAACAAAGACTTCTAAAATCACAGATGAAAAAAATTCATACCTTAAAAAAAAAAAAAAAAAGGACCAGACAATACAGCATGGAACAGAAAGTTGATCAGCAATGCTTCCAAACAATGCTGCTCCTAATAGCTGGGAAATGGAAACGAGTTGTCCTAGCAGCTCTCCAGGTGTTCTCCAAAGCTTACTTGTCATTAAATGCATCTTCACATGCCACTATTAACAGACCTACCAAGTGCAGATATAATGTCATGAGAACTAAGACAACAGCACACACTAAGCCAAAGCAGACCTCCTACTCTATCTCAGATACCTCAGTTTAACAGATCAGGACCAGCAGCTCAGTAGATTGGACAGACAACAGCAGCAGCCTCTAACTGCAGAAGAGCTGACTGACTGAGCTGTCCTGCACAGGGCTATCTGAATTTGCCATTTGGTTCCAGGCACATGTGAGCTTTCTTCAAAAACAGGGTTTTGATCTTAATTTGTAATTTCACACGATAGAAAAGGAAGAGCCTAGCAACTGAATGAAGTCGTGATTCTGTACTGGTGTGGTAACCAGCACAGCTAATGGTTTCAAAAATGCCAGTGAATAGGCTGGACTTAGAGATCTTGTGCAGATGAGTTATAGCTACTGCCTGAGCACTAGGTGATGACTTACTATAAAAGCAGATTTTTGATCCTATATAGGGAAACTGCAGAAAGATGTGCCCCTTAACGAGCCGATTTAACACCAAGAACTTCCCTTCAACGGATCCGCAAGCCATTTTAGTGCCACGCTTCTGACCTGCATTCAAATTAATGCCTCATGTCCAAGCTCGCCCTGCGATCAGCTGTGGCTTTCAGAAACGACATTCTGAGCTCCAGAGGTAACCTTCAGGTGAGGAAGCGTTCGCAAGCCTCTTACTGAGACCTGCTCAGGAGGAGCCCTGCAATGCGTATGCTGTACTCCACAGATCAATCAATAGCCACAGGGCCGGGGATTTAGAATGCTGTGTCGCTGAGGCTCTAGCACGGACACTCCTTCTCGCTAGCGACCCAACGAGTGCCCCTCACGCCGGACCGGCAGCTGGGCTCCCCGGAGGGCTTCATTTCCCCTTCTCACTTCGTGCCCACCGGGGGGACTCTCCCCGGCAGCCGCAGTCGCCTCCCCGACCCCCAAGGAGCGCGGCGCTCGCAGCGGGCGGACCGCTCCGGCCAGCGGAACCCTCCCCCGCAACAAGTGACGGCCTCTGCCCGCCTTGGGCACCGCAGCCCGGCACGGTGCCTGCGGGAGCGGTTATGTAACGGGCGGGCCTCCGCCGCGCATCCCAACCGCCGCGGCCGGGCCTGGCCCCCGCGGCCGCCGCGCCGAGGCCCGCGGCGAGAGCACTGACCGCCGGGGTCGGAAGGTCTCGGGAGGGGCGTGGGTAGAGGGAACAGCAGCCCGGCACAGGTGAGAGCGGAGGTCGAGCCGACGCCATCCCCCCGCATGCCGTCCCCCGGGGCCGCAGGTGCAGCGGCCGCGATGGGGTCGCCCCCNCTCTCCTCCTCCTCTCCCTCCCCCGCCCGGCAGCGGCGCTCCGCCAGCAGCACCTAAGATGGCGGCGGCGAGCGCGGCCGGTCCCCTGCGCCGGTTCGCAGGCGGGGGAGGGAGCGAACCACCGGCGCGGGAGATGCGGGAGAGCCCATCTGCGCGGCGGCGCCTCCGCCCGGCCCGCCCCCGCTCCGCCCCGGGAGCCTCGGCAGCCGCGCACTGCGGCACCGACCCTCCAGCCGCGGCATGAGGCGGGCGGCGCCGGGGACCGGGGTTGGCTTTTTTTGGGGTGGTTCGGAGTGTGTGTGCGCCGATGGTCCCTGCGGTGCTGCAGCTGCAGGCAGTTAACAATCAGGGATCGCCTGGGTGCCACAGAAGCCTCCCTGCGGATGTAAGCAAGTGCGGATTAAAACGCCCTTGTTAAAGCACAGGTGAGGCTGTTTAAATGCTTTCACCTCTCAACATTCACAGCTGCTTTGCACAGAAAGGCAAACGCCGCCGTTGTTCACCCAACGCAGCGCTGCTGCTGAAGGGAGGAGGCCAGCGGCAGCGCAGCAGGGCCCTGGGGCTGGATACACCGAACCGCTCCAGGGAGGAGCAAACTGCCCACAGCGGCTGGGACAACAGCATTGAGCAAGCTTTGGTGTGTTTGTGTGGCTCTAGAACTGCAGTCCTGAGGAACTGTGTCTGTTGTAAGCATGAACACACCTTAGAGCCTCCCCCTGCTGTAGACCTCAGAGGCTTCCTCAGTGCCCGTGCTCAGGTACACAGGCTGGAGAAAATGACCGTCCTGGGACACAGCAGTGCTCACAGTTTAGACAGATGCTCTGCACGATGAGCAAGCTTTTTACTGTCATTCTGCCGACTGAAAGGCAAAAGTCTACTTAGTCCTTTTTTGGAAACATCCACAAACACTATGAAGACATTTCATAGGCGTAATTAAGTTGCCAAAGACCTGTCCTGTTGTGGAAGAGTTGTTTGCTCTTTCATCCAAAATTTCAGTCACAAAATGCTTCAAGAGAAGGAAAAACACCTTGCCATGATCAAAGCTTTGACAACTAAAATGCAACCAACTTATTTTATAATTAGATATGACTACTCATGCTTTGTACCTATTAGCCATTCCACTCCCACAGTGAAATAAAAATAAAGTCCAGCATGCTCAGAATCCTAGAGAAGTGGTGTTGCTTTATTTTGAAGCACCATGCAATTTAAACACCAAGGTGGATCTGTTCTGGAGAAGACACACACACCCCCTCCCAAGGCAGCCCAATGCTGTCACCTTCCCTGCTGACTACCTGTCTGCCCGACTCCACATGTGGAAGCCACCAACCCAAGGTGAGAAACCAACTCATTTTCTGCCCTGCATCAGTCACTAAGGTCTCACCAAGTTGATGGAATCTGTAGGACCTGGTGTGCAGCAAGCCAGTGCACCTGGGTATCCAAAGGCAAGGTCTTCTGCCCACCCAGCAGCTTCTCCCATCCTCACAACCATCCATCTTTACTTGCTGTACCTTAAGCATATTTACTCATCTGAGTGCATGCAGAGCAAACCAGCAATCTGAAGGGAAATACACAGGCCCAGCACAAGGCAGGATGCCCCAATTAACCATCCTGTTGGGTGGAGCTATCCCTTAACCAAGCAACCAAGTTAGTCCTCATCAATCTCATTGACTGTGTGCTGTAGGCCACCTGCTTGATCAAGAGCTAAGACATCTTTTTTTAAACAAAGCTAAAGCCTCAGTCTAAACCCCCTTGCTTTCTCAGCCTGTCTAACATATGCTGGATGGCAGATCATGTCAGAAGAAGCCTGTAGTCCATCTGTTGCCAGAGAGCTGAGTCTTTACATTCTGCCAACGCAGCTTCAGCTGACAGTATGCTGCATTATCTGTTTCTCTTTTGTGTGCAGTGGAAGGACTGTCCAGCTCAGTGTGACTCAAGGCAGGAGTGGAACCCACCCCACTACTGAAGATTGGCAAGGCAACATAGCCTCAGTTAAAAGACAATTGCCCATTGAGGATTTCAGGATATAACACCAATCTGTTTGCCCAAATTCTGGCTTTTGATTAGGGATGCATCTATGCAGAGAGCTTGAAAGTCAATATGCAAACCTCTGAAGCAGGCTTGTGAGGCAGTGCCCAGCTGCCATGCAAATATGCACATACTCTGAAACATTTCCTGCAAAGGAAACCATTGGTACCTTTAATATTATTACCTGGAGAAGAGTCTGGATTCATTAGGTGTGGCAGAAAAGACAGTTCAAAGAGCAAAATCTGCTCTGTAGTCCACCTGGGCCATATCATGCAGGAGCAGGGAGCATGCTACCATGGACCACGTTAAGAAGGGGACTTCAGTGTTACCATCAAGACTCCTGTAAGTGATCCTGATTCAGAAGAATTAGGAAGGAGAGGCTTTTTCAGGACAAGAAATGCCACGTCCAGGTAAACCTTATTTATTGCACAAGACTACTACCAGCTCAGGTTAAGTAGTCAGCTGAATCAGTCATGATGAAACAGGAAAATTTCCAAGGAAGGAGAAGGCATTGATTGCATTTCACTCTCTAAGCAAAACTCCCCCAAGTCAGTTGTGACTAAGGCACTGATTCAGTAAAGCCAATGAGTCTTTAGTCTGTGTTTTAAGGTCAGGTAGGTGGTTTTGTTCAGTTAGATGACTAAGGGGTTTGACTGACTTACTCTGTAAGTATGGCAAATACAACATCCTCTCAAACACCTTTGGTCTCACAGAACTAAAACTGATTTGAACTGCCCAGAGCTAAACCAGTCCTATTTGCTGCTCAGCATCAGTTCTGCTGCTGGCCAGAGGCAGCTGCACTTCACCAGCTGACAGAGATTCTCACTTCATCTGAAATGCCACATGCCATTATTTCAGGGAAACTCAGAGAACTAACTTTGGCACCTTCATTTCTCCCCACCTATCTGCCTCCTACTCCCTGACCTGCTTCTCAAGCTCCAGAACAGCACTGATTTGTATTTTATTGGTAAGCAACAAAACTGGAACAAATGACTCCTGGCAGAACATGTTTTGTGTTACAGCTGAAAAACTACGGGACTGATGTCCTTGAAATGCACAGTGTGACTAATGCCCAGCTTGCAAGGACCCAGGAGGACACATTTATTGCACTTGTCAGGATGGAGCTGAGCAGCCAGAAATGAAAAGCCAAGATGATAGGTAAAAATGAGTGCCTCTGCTTGCTGCTAAAGGGAGCCACGGAGAGAAGTGAGACATGCTCAGCTAAGTCACAGCAGATCTGGGTCTGATAGAGCTCAGGATCAGAAATGATTCTGAATACACATGGAATATGCACCATTACTTCTAAATATTAGAGTCACATCTCTCTTCAAAAGGAGAGGCCAAAGACTCCAGAAGGGGCTTGAGAAAATGGTCCAGCCTTTAAACAGAGGCTAGGACCTGGGTGTGGGCTTATTTTCATCTCAGTACCATTCATGTTTGCATACCAGTCTGTTCCCAGATTATGATTGCTTTTAATGGGCAGCCAGAGCTCAGAACTTAGCTTTATCTCCTCTGCTGAGCATTTGGTTTATCACAGCTGCCCTGAAACCACTTCTGAAAGGGGACCAATTGCCGTAGAGACTATGCAGTAATTAAGCTCATGAGAGAGCTGCCTGCACAGCCAAGCAAAATAATAGATGAAGGCAGCAGCAGACCAGTTCCTGAGAAGCTGTGTTACAGCTTCACTCTGGCTCCTGCCATTCCCACTAGAGAAAGCAATAGGAAAAACTTAAAGTATTTGGGGAATCTGAATTCTAGTTTGTTGGGGGTTTTTTTGGGGTTGTTTGGTTTTTGGTTTTTTTTGGTTCTGATAGGACTTTATCAGCCTAAGCCAAGCAGGAAGAAGGAACAATAATGACACTAAAAAAGAAGAAAACATCACAATTGAAGGTGAATATGAAAACAAAAAAAATCTAACTCCTCACAATGAGCTCTATAAACTCACAGAGTATTCTTGTGAGGCAACAGCAGGCAGAAGTGGCATCTTTTGGGTCATTTAGAAGAAAGCTTCACAAGAGAATGCCAGAGCAAGGCCCACACTAGCTTGAAGACAGAACCACACAGCTGACCTGTTAGAGCCTTGCTGTCTCTGATACACACAGCTGCAATTCTCTGAACACAAATTCACATGTTTTTAGATTAGGTGGCTGAGAAACATATCTTTTTTTAATGCTTTGGAACCTGACTGTGTATATTAGAGGAGAAAGAATTAGAGAACTGTTTTTTGGTTTGTTTTTTTTTTCCCACACTTGAAAATTTCCAGAACTGCTTTGATCATGTGTGAGAATTGATTTAGGGGATGCAAATGAAGGCCTTGGCAATCTGAAGAAGAAAATCTTCTCCCCTGACATTTCTGAACGTTCAGAGAATTCTCAACAAGCCATTGAAGTGGGGGTTCATCAGAGAGACAAAAAGAAAATTCAATAAGCAAAGGAGTACATAACCCCCAGCAGCTTCCTCACCAGAAACCCAGCAGCATTAGCAATCTCTACCTTGTTTAAGCCTTTTTCTCCCCCACCCCCCCGTTTAGACTTACCTTCTATTGCAAACCAAGCATCTAGAAAGATGAAAGCAATGAAGGAAAGATGCAAGTCTTTCCTTGCAAAGACAGAGTGAATGTTCTGCAAGAGCATGACAATCTTTGACAAGTCAGGAGCACTTTCCATCCCAGGATCTCCAAGCGTTAATTAATGCACTCTCCCAACACTGCTGTGAAGCAGAGAGGCAGCTGCCTAGGTGCATTACAATTAAATGAGACAGAGTTTCTAGGCTTTGCATCTGCACATTTAGGAAAGCAGGGCACAAAGAGAGTAGGTGAAACTCAAGAAGTGCTGCAATACCTTGAAATACCTTCAGCTGAGGGATACTGGAATACCTTCAGCTGCCTGGAACTGCCTTTCAAGCACTCGGCCAAAAAGCAGTACTTAAGGACCTCAATAAAAGTTTGGCTTTATTGTTGTAAAGTCTTTACATCTAACACCACAATGGCTATTTTAAGCTGTGTTGCATAAAAAGAAGTAGTGGAGCCTGAATGAAATTGGACCTATTTCTTAAAAATTTATTTCCTTACTTGCAGGGGTATTGAGGTCTCCTAAGTCCCTGAAACCACTCTGGCCTCTGAAAAGCACTGAATCAATTATTTTTAAAGCTGAGTAAGAGGGAGAGTATAGAAAACAAACCAATTATCAGGAATAAATTACTTTACTAATCATGCTCTAACTCAATAAAATAAAAATTACAGTCAGGTGCTCTGGAAGAGCCTTTCTGCAATGTGTGTGTACAAAAAATGACTCTGGTGGTTCTAGGTTCTTTTTTCTCTGGACTGTACTAACTTGTTTTGAAGAGCAGCATAGGAGTCCATGACCACAGTAACTCACAGGGTGTCAGGGGTTGGAAGGGACCCAAAGAGCTCATCCAGTCCAATCNGATGGAGTTTCCTTCCAGTTCTATCACAGCTGCCCCTTTGGGTTGGTGACTGGACCCTGCTCTACCTATTTCCTCATCTGACAACATAATGCAGTAAGAGACCACATATCAAAGGATGGATGCATAAACCAATTCAAATATTTGTACCAGGTACTGCTGACAATGTTCCTGCTCCTCAGCTTACAGATTTTTTTTTCCTCTTCAGGATCATGGCATTCAGTGAACATCTGGTCATACAATGAGGCTCTCCTCTTGTCTCTGCTTGCCTTCCTGCAAGGAAAAGGAGCCATGTGCATGAGTATTCCCCTCCCTAAGAGCCATATGGGAATGTAAAGGCATTCTCTGAATTCATTACCCTGCCCCACAATATGATTCTGTCTTTGTATGGGCATGAAAATGGATGTTAATTTATTCCTTATTGCTAATTTGAAAAGGAGCACAAACACAACAGTTCCATTGCAAAGACTTCTACCAAGGGTGTAGTTTAAGCCCAATTATGTGCTATTAGTACATTTGCTCTTTGTTCCTGTGGCATATTAATTACATGTCTGGTATTCTGATAATTAACACAATTACACTCTTTATTTTCCCCTTTCTTTAGACAATATTCTTGCAGTTGATTTGGATAAGTAATTTTCTGTAGGTTAAAGGAGCCACATTGTTGCATATTAACAAAATCAAGCAATGAGTTTTTAAGTGAGCTTATACACAGAAATTCCAGCACTGTTCTTCAGCAAAAAGAAAAGCAGATGCTCTCCTGTTGGGCTGAATTTTATCTCAGAGGCTTCTAAAAGGGAACTAAATTACCAGCCTCCAGTTGTGTATCCAGCATCATAATCACAGGCTGAAGCAGCAGGGCCATCAGAGCTCTCTGAGTACTGCCACACACAGCTCTTCCAGCAATGTCATCACTGCTGTTCAAAGGCTCACTGCTACCAAGATCTTTAGTCTCCCACTGACATCCATGAACCTCAATGTCATCTGCAAAAAGAAAAAGAGAAGAGTGTTACAGAGGGTCACCATAGCTGCACAGATCATCCACAAGTGAACACTTNGGATGTTGGGAGGAAGTTGTTTGCAGTGAGGGTGGTGAGACACTGGCACAGGTTGCCCAGGGAGGTTGTGGAGCATAGAAGCACTGAATGTGATCTTTAATCACACTCTGTGCTTCTGTGCTCCACAACCTCCCTGGAGGTGTTCAAGGCCAGGTTGGAGGAGGCCTTGAGTGACCTGTGCTAGTGGGAGGTGTCCCTGCCTATGGCAGGGGGTTGGAACTGGCTGAACCAAATTTGAGGTCCCTTCCAACCTTCCCATTCTATGATTCTATATTCCAAGGAAATATTAAAGGGGACTAAATACAACAGGATCTCTTACTACTGTGAGACAGTAAGGTGGGTAAATTAATTGGGTAGGTATAGATGTACTCCACTTACACCTGGAAGATTTGGGGGGGCTCCTCCAGAATCCTGCTCCTCTGATCACCAGTTGCTGTTTCTCTAGAGCATATCTGAATCTCCAGTAGGTCTCACGTGCTGCTGTAGCTGAAAAAGCCTCACCGTGGGGAGAAAGGTCCCCAGTGGTTTCCTTCTGCAAGTGCTGATTTGGGAAAGAAGAGGGAAAAAAATAAGTGAAATATCAAAGTTAGAAACTTGGTGGAAGGTTTTTCAGCATCTACTGCCCATCTCTCTCCTGACCAGATCCCCAGCAGGTCTGGCTGCAATGCAGTTGTGTGTGGTGAAGAGGGGCTGCCACCCAACAGCATGGATGTCTCTTGCTCCCTTCCTGAGACAGCATTGGACATCCATCACTTGCTGCTGTCTGGTACAAGTCTTATCAGTAAAGAAACTTGAGGCTTGTTTATGATGGCAAACTGCCTTTAACTGTGCCTGCCCCCACTGCTGGAGCTCCCCCTCCCCAGTTACACTGCACTGTCCTCAAGTCCCTCGGGGAAGAAGAGGAACAAATCCCAGTGTTGGGAAAGCTTGCTCTGCCTCTCCTGAAAACACCAGCTGGAATACTGTGTATTTGGAATGGTTGACTAGTAGACCAAAGTTATCTAAGAACCCTCTGAAGACAGTTGTTTATTTCCTATACAGTCCAAAACCCCCCAACAATCCCCCAAAACTGATCTCAGACCCCAATTATTCTGATCCTATCCCAAGAGCACAGAGGTCTTGTCCCACGAATTTGCACAGGTAAGAATTTGAGACAGGACAGGGCTGCTGTGTTCTCTTCCTGAAGACACCACTGACATTCCACCCACAGACAAGTCCCTGAACCTCTCTATGCCTCATTTATTCTCTCAATTTAAAGCACCTTGCTATTCCACCTGGAGGTAGTAAGACTTCATTAACTGTCTGTAAAGTACTTGAAGATCCTAGGACAAAAGCCTCCCTAGAAATTAAGAGTATTAATATTTTCATTAACCAGGCAGCATTTACATATTGCCTGCTGTGAAGTGACCATACATAACACAGACAGCCAAGCCCAGTTCTCAGATGAGCTTGAGAAGCAGAGTCTGATGCTGTTTTAAACACATAATGCAATAAGAAAGACTCAGAAGGGAGAGCATTACCCAAGAGCACAAAGACCTTAGCTTGGCTCCTAGCTGGCAAGTGACTTTCTGCCAGTGCCCAGTTTTATTTGTAGTTTATTTTGAATAAAGATTGTAAACTCCTAAGCCACAGCCTAGAAGTCATCATGTTTAACTTTTTTTTTCCCCCTCTGATCTTTATGGATTCATTAAGCTCCAGTGAAAAAAAAAATTACAAAGATACAGACTGCAAAGCTGCTTTTGTTTTTCCTGCCTAAACACAGCTAGGATATTTTTTCCCCCCACCCTGGAAATGTGCAGCACTTCTTGGAGCCACTGCTCACCTGCATTAAGTGATTAAGTCTCAGACTTGTGCTTGATAGTAGCTTTTTAGCAGCATGGAAAACTGGGAACACTGGAGAGCCAGAAAATCTGATTATTCAGTATTTGATTCTTCCTTCAGTCCTTGTAACCAGCCTAGGAAGCTAAAGTTATACTACTGTGCTACCACGTTCATGTGAGGAGAGAAAACTTGCATCTCCTCTCTTCCTCTGGGTGCTCTTGGCAAATCCAACAACAACAAAGCAAGCAGGCAGGACACCAGGACAGGACAGAGGACCAGCACTGCTCTCCCCATTGTCAAAACACATCCTATTGACATTCTCATGAGGGAGGCTGGGAGAAAGGTCAGCACAGAAACCAGTTATGAAAGCCACTGGAAAAGAGTCTGTTAGGGTTAATTGTAGGCTGTTCATAGGTAAATGGAAATAAATCTACCCTGCAGCAACTGAAAGGCTCAGAAAACAGATGGCTCAAAAGACAGAGGGGCAGAAGTCATTTTTCTTCTTCCCCTCATGTTGCCCAGATTTCCTCCAGAGCTCAGCCTTTTCAAAACCATTTTTAAACATTTGCCCATCTTTGCATTTTAATAATGGTCTTAAAAACCCAAATAAATAAAGGTCACTACATTAATTAACTATACAGTCTATACAGAAGGAATTTAGAGCAAAGGCTTTTTATTGCCTGTGCAATTCTATTTACCAGATTTATACCAAGACCCTGCTGCACAATGCATGTAAAAAGAATCGTGTTGATGTCTACCTGAAGCTGGCTTGCCAGGTCAGAGTTCCAGGCAGAAGAACAGATTTAATGCCAGGAGAACCTTGGTTTAAATTCCCAACCCCCTAGAAGCAGTTTTGAATTCTCACAAGCTTAACTCTCTTGTTTAACCTTCTGTAAGATACAGATAGCAGAGTGAGGTTAGCTCACAGGTCATCCAGCTTGTGTATGCTTTAACTACTGGACTGCTGTGACTGGACTTCAAAAACAGCTCTCCACCACTTTCTTCACAAGTCTGCATAAGGCTCCCTGGCCAAGCCACTCATCACTTCCCTGAAGTGCACAGGGTGCTGAATGGGTGCTCAGTGAGGCTGTACAATAGGTGCCAGCACTGCAGCCAGAGCCTGAGGAACAAAACCCTCTGTCTGCACAGACCCCAGTTAAATCAACTGGTAGAAGTGAATTGATTTCCAGCATCTGGGCCATGGATGAGAAGCTTTCCAGATCCCTATGGATCTTGAATTTTCATCATGCAGTATTAGAGTTGGTATCATTACATGCAAGTGCCTCTTCCTCCTGAGAGCACAGCGAGCTGCGCAGTGCTGTAAGTGGGCCCAATTGTGCTGTCTCTGCAGCTGATGTCAACACTATTATTTAGACGTGGAAAAATGGGACCAATTTTACTAAACAGTTCTTCTGAGACACAGTGCTAGTTGCTCCATTTTCCACATCACAGAGGCTTTCTAAAGACAAAAAAGTGAGCTAAAAACATGCTGTTGTTGCTCTCTCAGTCGGCTCCAAACAAACTGTTGTTCCTCCCTTACTTGGAGCTGCTAACGTGAAATCCTCTCCACTCCTGGCCTGCTCAAATTCATCTGGCAATACAAGACTGCAGCTTGCAGAGTCTCAAAGCATGACACATTGGCATGTTAAAAGCTTCACAAGCCTCTGCAAGGCATGGTTAACACCTTTACTGTCTCACTGCTGAAGAAAATGATGAAGCTCCTGTACTTGAGTCACCAAAAGGACCTAGGACAAGACTCAGAATGGATGCAGGCATCCCAGTCTGAGCTTCTGGCTTAGCTACACAAACCATCTCTGGTGTTTAAAATTAGCTGGGCCAGGAGGCAAAGCCTGTTTTACATTCAGGGCTTGTTCTTTTCTTTCCCTACAATCTCAGTGCTCCTAGCCCCTTCCTAGCTCTGCCTTGGCTCTGTAAGGTACAGTCTCATCAGACCAGAGTGCAGCTAAACCCTTTGTCAGTTCACATACTTATTTCTATTCTGACAGATACCAGTTGTGACCTTTCCTTGCAGTAAGCCACTGCCCTCCTGGCCCTCGCCCTAACAGCAGATTTGCTAATCACGTTTTGATCACCCACCCCTCTAATCGCTGCCTGCTGCCCTGGTTTCGGGGAAGAGGAGCCCAGCACGCAAACGTCTCGCTCGTCTTCTCCTCCCTATGGAAGGGATCAGAGGATTAAGGGGAACAGTCAGCCCTGATTAATGCCGTCAGGGAGAGCTCCTTGCCAGCAGCAGGAGCCGATTGCCTCCCCACGGGGAGCTCCGAGGTGGGCAGTCTCCCGAACCAGGACATGTCTGCCTGCTCTTCTTACAACTAGATGCTGCCTTCCATCGCTGCTCCACAAGAGAAGGGAGGTTAAATGCTGGTCCTGGGGAGGGAAGGTTGTGTTCCAGAAGTGGAATATTGTTCTGGGAAGGTACTGAACATAAGCGGAGGTTTGTTTCTATCACTGACTCAGCTGCTGACCTCCCACCAGTAGGAAAACAGAGTTCTGCCCGGTGGCTTCTGTACAGGCTGAATAGGTGTGATGAGCATCCTTAAAAAGGAGCCAGCAAAGAGCTGTACTGACACAGCAGAAAACAAATATACACCCAGAGGTGAACCAACATCACCGTGGGTTGTAGTCAGCATGAAGATGCATGTCCTCCCCACCCCCACCCCAGCTGATATATGTAAGTGAATCTAAGTGAATTACAATAATTACCCCATCCTCATGTGCCCTGCTTTAATGCATCCATTAGGCTGTTAACTCCATCTTCTTCTAACTCCATCTTCTTCTCTCCTCAGTGAGGGAAGAGAAAACATTTCTGGTGAGTTCTCCTGTAAAGGTTATGTGCTCATTGCTGTGGGATCAGCTCCTGCTGGACCCAGCATGATCTCAAGGACCATACTACTACTACCTAGGCAAACATTCAGCAGCCACACATTTCCATGTTAACATTTTGGTCATCTCTTGTTCTCAGTGAGCCTGTGATGTGTAACCTCTCTGACGTGAGGCTGCTACCTTCTCCCTTCTGGTCTCTCCACTCTTCCTCTGTGTCTGTCAGCAGTGGACAGGCTGAATGAGTGGGATGACACAGTGCCTTCTGCAGAGGAAGCATGGGGGCTGTAAATCCCATGTTGTGATAAATGAGTGGAGCAGAATGCTTTGCACTGAGTTCCAACAGCACACATTTCTCTGCCTTCACTGCTTTGATGCTGCATTGCCCACTGAGTGTAAATAAAGTGCTTAGGAGATGAGGCAGTCACATCAGCCTGTCTGAGGCTCAGCTCGCCCAGGCAGCTCTGTACAGCAGGAGGCAGAGCCTCTGGGGATGACTGGTGTCTGGGCAACGTGGCATTAAACAAAACTCGGGATGGGTCAGGTACTTACTGACCTGGTCAAAAAAAAGAATCTGAGTGCCCAGTTCTTGACAGTTTCAGCAAGAGGTGTATGGTGACAGCTGAAACTCCAGAGGCTCTGCAGTGAGTGAGGAGTCCTCAGACTGAGCAAGGTACACAGAAGGTACCACGGAGCAAACAGGATAAATGGAACAAGATGACATCTCTCCCAGCTTTTAGAGCCATGGTTTATGTACAAGATTATCATGTGCATTTCTGCAGTCCTAATCCTAACCCCCCGAAGCAGCTCCACAGATTGCAGCTTTGAACCATTTTCTAAAGCAATGCCAAGAGTAACCAGTGAGATAGCTCAGTCAGAAAAAAAATACCTGAGCAATGAAGGGGAAAAAAACCCCAAATATCTGCAGAGTAACCATTATTGTCAGTGAAAGGCACACAAAGCCACACATCATACACTAGATATACACAGGAGCTCAGCATTAGAACATCTTTATATCCTTTTCCCTCCAGCATCTCTGCTCCCTTTGCTGCCCAGCTCTCATTCTGCCTGACAGCTCCTTAATCACAGTATCTCTAGCACATGCATAAAATATTATTTAACCTCCAGCACAGAGGAAAATGCATTTATAACCTGCCGGGTTTTCCCCTTTAATCTCTCCTTCCCTCCTCACTGCTCCCCCTCTCTTTTCAAGTAGCTCTAAGCAAGAATAGTGCTAACAACCTTCAAAAACATCTCTTCAGGTCTAGACAGGAACCAGCTCTGCACTCTGCCAAGACAGGAGACAGAAGCAACAACACACATGACCTCTTCTTTCTGCCCAGGTGGCAGAAGACACTACCCATCAGATGACAAAAGCAGCATGGCCTCTCCTGCAAAGATGTCAGTGTGTGTCATTACCCACCAAATCCTGCAGACTGGATGTTGCTCAGACCCCTAAGTGACATCCAGATGTCTAACAGCACAAATCCTGCTGACTAGATGTTGCTCAGACCCCTAAGTGACATCCAGATGTCTAAGAGCACAAATCCTGCTGACTGGATGTTGCTCAGACCCCTAAGTGACACCCAGATGTCTAAGAGCACAAATCCTGCTGACTGGATGTTGCTCAGACCCCTAAGTGACACCCAGATGTCTAACAGCACTTGTGTTTCAGAGGCTTGGCTCTATGGCCACTGGCACCACTGAATTTAATGCTCCTTCTGTCTGAGCTGAATTCAAGGTGTCAACTTGAAACCACCATGGTGTGGGATCTCATTGTGACTTACCTTGCCAGTACTTCAGCCATGGAGCTTTTTCTGACAAATTCTCTATTTCAGCCTGTAAGGACAGAGGAAAGGATGTTTACTCCAGTGAAGGCTATGAGCTGAGTCTTTGCACAGACAGCAGTGGCCCCATGTTAGCCTGCTGCTTACTAGAGTAAGGTGCACAGCTGAGTTCTGCTGGCCTGGGTGTCTGCAAAACCCTCAGGAAGCCTTCCCTGGTTTGTTGCTGCTGTGTAGTTGATCTAAACACTTGCCAGTTCTCCAAGCCTTGTCTCCTTTTGGCAAGGCTGGTGAGGGGCCTGGAGCACAGCCCTAAAGAGGAGCAACTGAGGGAGCTGGGGTGGTTCAGCCTGCAGAAGAGGAGGCTCAGGGCAGACCTCATTGCTCTCTACAGCTACCTGTAGGGAGGTTGTAGCCAGCTGGGGTTGGGCTCTGCTGCCAGGCACCCAGGGACAGAACAAGGAGACACAGTCTCAAGCTGCACAGGGCAGGTTCAGGCTGGGTGTTAGGAAGAAGTTCCTCACAGCAAGAGTGATTGGCATTGGAATGGGCTGCCTGGGGAGGTGGTGGAGTCACCACCCCTGGAGGTGTTTAAAAGGAGACTGGTGCCAGGGTTTAGTTGATTAGAAGGGTTAAGTGATAGGTTGGACTCTGATCTCAGAGGTCTTTTCCAACCTGGTTAATTCTGTGATTCTGTGACAATGACACTGAAAGTGAAAAGATTTCATTTAACTCCCCACACTGCCCCAACTCTCTGGCATCTGACTTAGCTACATTTGGAGAGAGGAGGGGGAAAAAAAACCCCACAACCCACAAAAAACAAACACACCACAAAAACAAAACCCACAAAAAACCCCATACCAAAAATCTCAAGTAAAAATGATGTAGCTACACTAGCCCACTGTCCCACTTAGTTTCAGAAGACACTGACCTCAAGGTCAAGGCCAGACTAAACCAAAAGGCTCTCCCCTATGCCCATCTGCTGCAAGCAGCTAAGCATGCTCCAGAACCAGCACACAGCACAGCTCCCTTTAGAGGGAGACTCTGAAGTCTGGTACTGCTGGCAGGGCAAATCAAAAGCTTAGGATCCTGTCTAGTTTAATTAACATCTTTCTCCAGGCTCAAAGAAGCTTATGAGAATACAACAGTGAGGCAGAATCCTCCTCCCCTGCTCCCACCTACAGAATCGCATCCATTCCTGACCTGCCCCTGCCTCCCTCCTCACCTCCCCCAGAGATTTCCCAGAAGCCAGCCAACAAAAAGCAAACCCTGCAGTACAGACTAGTTGTGAACTGTCCTACTTGCATGAGAAAGCTCCGTGCCCAGCTGTGCCCAGGCACTGATTGCAGATAGCAGGTGACAGTTTATGTCTGCTCCATGACAAAAGACCCAAGGAAAATGCTTGGCTCCCCCTGCCCATTGCAGTCACCTTCAGTGCAATTTAGCCTGTGCCCTCTGATTAGAAGCCACAAGTAGAGCTCCAAATGGCTTACAGTGCACAGTGACATCACAAGCTTCTATGTCACTCCTTGGTCAAGTCACTCCATGCACTCTCCCACTTCAGGGGACAATGCATGTACATTTTTTTTCCCTGTGAGGGTGACAGAGCACTGGAACAGGCTGCCCAAGGAGGTTGTGGAGTCTCCCTCTCTGGAGATATTCAGGAATTGTCTGGATGCATTCCACTGTGACCTGCTCTGGGTGATCCTGCTCTGGCAGAGGGGCTGGACCAGATGAGCTTTCAAGGTCCCTTCCATCCCCTGACATTCTATGATACATAGCAAATGCCATTCAGAGCTGCTCTCTTCTGAAGCAATTTCCTCCCTGTGAAATCTCAAGAGCTTCCCATACACAGTTAAATAAACCAAACCCAGGCACCAGACCAGGGATGTCAAACTGTCATGGTCTTGCTCTACACTATGAAGGCAACCAGGAGCTCCAGTGCCACACTCCCTCAGTACTGCAGTTGAAAACAAGGCTCCCATTTGCAAACTAGGCACAATTATGCCATTTCAGCTCTGGCCAGAAGTTGCTCTGAAGTCTTGGACCATAGTGACACATTTACCTTCTCTGAAGGAACAGACTAAGTAAGGATAGGGAACAAAAGCAACTCTTGAGCTCTTGTGGCACCCTGAAACAAAGCCCCACAGGTAAAACATCCAGAGAGCAAAGTTTGGGAGCCACATTCTTAGTCTGGTTTACCTCCACATCAAGGCTTGGTGTATTATGCATGCTCATGTCACAGAATTCCTCATATCTGGGGAAAGATATTTTCAGACCAATCATCCTTGTTTCTTCCAGCAGCTGGAATACTGCAAGCATCAGGAGGGCACTGAGTTATGGCTGTATCTGAAAAGCAAAATTACTTTCAGCTGACTGCAAAAAGGGAATGTGTTTTACATGGCCACACGTGGACAGCAAACTCTGCCTGCTTGAATAACCTCATTATGATTTGTGCCTTCCAAAGGTGGGAATTAGCTATACAAAAGTGGCTTGAACACCTCCAGGGAGGCTGTGGAGCACAGAAGACCTCCAGGGAGATTGTGGAGCACAGAAGCACCAAACGTGATCAAAGATCACGTTCGGTGCTTCTGTGCTCCACAACCTCCCTGGGCAACCTGTGCCAGTGTCTCACCACCCTCACTGTAAAGAACTTCTTCCTAACATCCAGTTTCAATCTCCCCTCTGCCAGTTTGAACTCATTCCTCCTCCTCCTGTCATGACAAGACCTTGTAAAGAGGTTAATCACAAGTGTCTTGCAACCTGGGCAAAAATAAAGCAGCTGTGTTGCTCAGAGTGGGCAAAAGGCTTTTGTCTCTGCAGGGGTCCAGAGAGCTCAGGTGCTGTAAAGTCCTGAGATGTGCAACACATGGGGAGAGTCTCTGCATTGAGTGTCTCCAGCTGCTCCCATCCAGGGTACAGCCAGCAGGATTATCTTCTGACCCAGGAGGGATCCTGATGCAGTTACCAATGCAGCAAAGGGGCAGCACTCATCAACTAAGGTGGAGGAAAAAAAGCAGGAAAAGTAGAGATGCATTAGTCACATCTGGGTTGGAGTTAGCACTGTAATTGTTAAACAAGGCCTGGAAGCTTATTTTATGAGTTTCACAGGCTCCTGGTCACAGATCAGCATTTAGTAGCAAAGAAAGAGTTCATCCTGAGAACATCAAGAGAGCAAAAAGCTTTGTGCACCTATCCTGCTGATACATGAAGCAGCTTTGTAAGCAGCCCAGGTTGTGAAGTTTTTTTTTAAACAACAAACCCAAACTCTTTTCCAAAATAAACAATCCTCAAAACTGAGTGCTTCAGGCTGCAAAGGAAACCAGCCAGGTTGTTTGTAACTTACTGCAGGAATTCTGCTCAGGGCAAATCAGCTGCAAAGAGAATGAAAGCAGAGCTCAGAAGACAGTAGGTGACTTCGTTTCTGTTTTTGTATGGGAACCTGCTAGAGTCTGCCAGGGAAGAGATCCAAGATCCTCACTCACCTTGCTAAGTAAAAACAATGCTCCTCCCTGTCACACAGCACTCCCAGATTTGTAAAACAGGGAAAAGCATCAGTCACAAGGAGGTTTAAAGGCAGCCACAGTGGGAAGTGTCTGCAGAGACTTGCTGTATTTACACAGGCAGTCCAAGGCAGATCTGGCAGAAGCACAGCAAGGCTGCAGCTCTGGAGAAGTGCAGACACACAGGACACAACATGTGCAGGATGCTCCTCACACTACATGACAAAGCCTGCCCAGCAAACAGGCCTCAGCCCCACAGTGGCTCAGGATTAACAGAATCTGACACATTTTAACACCTTCAAAAGCTCATTTTGTGTGAGGTCACTCATGTGGCCTCAGTTTATTGAAATAATTCCTCCAGGCCTAGCTGACAGGGCTCTGGGGCAGAAGGTGAAGTAAGAGAGAAAGGGGCCCACAAGAAAGGCAGGAAGGGACTTTTCAGAAGGGTTTGATACTGACAGGAGGGGAGGCTATGGCTGGGAGCCTGGGAAGGGTAAAGTTAGATTGGTTATCAGGGAGAAATTCTTTAGTGAGGGTGATGGATGCTGGAACAGGTTGCCCTGGGATANCTGTGCTCCTGCCCATGGCAGGGGACTTTGAACTAGAGGATCTTTAAGGTCCCTTCCCACCCAAACCATTCCAGGAATCTAGGAAAATATTTCACCTAAAAGAAATTAAAAAAAAAATAAAGAAATTAAAATCTTGTGGATGCTGTCAGCAGGGAAGGAGCTGCCCTGGCACACAACATGCACCTCTGACTCAGTGCTGAGTAACAAATAGGTCCAGCTTCATGCAAGTGTTGAGTAGGTTGATGCTGAAGCTAATGCATACCCTAATGCTGTCAGCTGACTGAAAAAAATTCAGCTGCATTCAGCAAATACCTCCAGAGGCAGCAACTGCAGCACTGCAGTGCTCCTGCTACACCTAACACAACTGTTCTCTTAAAAGCTCTCTATTAAGAGCTGAGCTTTGTTACTAACAGTGAGGATGAGTTGCTTACTAAGGGCTTTCTTCTGCAGAGACTGAATACAACTGAAGACTTCTGTAATCTCCAGAAGCTGTTCTTACTGCACCCTTGGTTTCTGCTGGTTCCAGTGCCCTGCAGCCATTTCTGCTGTCAGCTCTGCCACACAGTCCTTTGGGAGGCAAGAGACCAAGAAAAAAGGCTTAAGGACTGATCCTCAACTAAGGCAAAAGACACATCCCCCTCATCACCCAGGCCCTCAGTATCTTTCAGTAAAACATTCCTAACACACATTATAGGTATTGGATTTCAGCTTTCAACTGCTGACCTTTTTTTTCTCTTGCATTATAAACCACTGATCACCTCAGACATGGCTCTACTCTCTTCTTGTAAGACTCTCCATAGCTGTAGAAATGTATCCTGCATATGACCCTGAACTGTTATTTAGGATGTTCTACAGCTGGCAAGGGTGTTTGAATTTCACAGGGCATTTCCTCTTCAGCCTTCACCAGAGCTATGTAACACAGACCTGATGGAACCAACAGAGATTTACTGGGACAGCATTAGACACTTTCACACAGGCCACTGAAGAGCCAGAAAGGACAAAACGTAGAGTAGCTACTTACCTTAGACAGGAATAGAACCATCTGAGGAGCTTATTTTATCAGTGGTCCAGCTTCTTTCAGGCAACAGCTCCTTGCAAAGTGTAGCTGTCCACAGCTCACATGCTCTCTTACTTCAGAGCTTATTTTAGGGCCTGAGAAGAACCAATCTCAGAGCCTCTGTGAACGGTGGGGTCTCATTTTCATTTACCATGGGCAATGCTCTCAGACACAATGACCCATCTACAACAACAGCAATTGCTGCCCATCTGCAGAGATAAGAGGAACATCTGACTCAGCCCTAAAGCTCTTCCTCAAGCTCTGGAAAGCAGGGTGCCAGCAGAAGCAGGCGACAGGCTTGGTAAGAGAGGTGCAACAGCACATTTTGAGTGTCTAAAGGTAAGTGTCTCCCAAACAGACCACTCAAACCATCTGTGCTTTCTTGGAAGATGCCTCTACAGCTTTTCCACCCACTCACTCAAGCACTATTGGGTTGGCAGTTGAACCCTACAGCTTTTTCTATTTACAAATGCATTTCATTTTAGATCTAATCTCATCTCTGATGTCTAAAACACTGGATGCCTCATTTTTATTAGTAATAGTTTGCTTGAGAAGGCAGAAGCCCTGAAGTAAAGCTACAGAGAATGGTGTGTACAATAAACACCAACCACACTCATGTACTCTGTGGAGGTTTCCTTCCAATTAATCCAGACTGCACAGAGGTAACAGGGATTTAGTTTCCATAGCAAGAAAATAAATACTCAGAACTATAATTCAATGGGAATATTGGAAAGCCTTTTTTCCCCCACTGCTGTTTCCCTGACTTACATAGGAATTCATGATTGCAAATCTTCCAGCCCTCCTTTAAGGTTCAGAAATCACCAGTGGGTAAGGGCAGAGGTACCAAAGCAAGCTCAAGTAAGCTCAGGAGGCTGCATCTCCTCCAGTCCCTGAATCCCAAATGGTGTGGTTGGACAGCACTCTGCCTCTTCTCAAGCCTTCACAACTTACTGCTCCAGACTCCATGTTTGGGGTCTACCTGGAAGTCTTCCTGAAAGGTGAAGCAAGTATTTAGCATTTGGTGGTTTGGCAGTATAATAAATCAGTAAGAAACCAGGGTAGCTCTTAAAAAACTGTATTTCTCCCTCCCCCCTGCCCCAACAACAGTTACATTTTCAGTGAAAAGATTAAACCACTTCAGCAGTTACCTTCTTGTAAGGATTTAACAGTTCAAAAATGCCAGAGAGACACATGGAGGATGGATGTTGGCTTGCCCACCACAGCCCAGTCCCAACCAGCAGCCAGAAACAGACCTCTGCCCTTCAATCAAGCCTTTAAGGGCTGCTCCCCTTTGCACCAAAGTTCAAGTGCCTCTTAGGCAGCCCAGTCAAAATGGAACAATTTTTTTGTGCTCATTCCTGGTTTATTTTAATAAAGATCTTTTTTTATGTGGTCCCAACCAACAGGGGTAAAAGATTTACTTTGACATTGAACTGTACAAAGCTGCAAGTGAATCAAGAAGATCTTTTTCACAACGAGATGCAGAGTTGTTCTCATCACACAGTATTTATTTGCTCAAGGTCACATCCCTCCTTGTGCTCACAAGTCCATTCTTCCTTTTGCATGCATTCCAGGGTTTTTCTCAAGCTTCTCCCCCATTTTGAGCCCATAACAGCATCCTGTCATATTTCTCACCACAAAAATGGTCACATTGTCACAGTCAGATTCTGCAAGAGTTACTTCAAATAATAAACAACCACATGAAAGGAACCAGGAGCAGGTGAATGCAGTTCTGCTTTAATAGAGTCTGAGACATTGGAAAAAGTCAGTGCAACCCACAGGAAAACCTGGAATTATTGTAACAATTACCTGCACATACAAGAGAAAATGAAGTGCCAGGGTTCAGGCAGCAGTGCTAGAAATGTCATGTGCAGATTCCAGAGCAGTCAGTGCACTTTGGGAATTTCACTGCAGGTTTTTCAGTCTGTACAGCTCTGTGTGTCTGGTTTTTGTGTCTCTGTGTGTGTGAGAGTAAACTTCAGTATGTCACCTGGACACTCACTACTGAACACCTCAATGCAGTGCTACTGCCTCTTGAGGCAAGGCCTGAAGAAAATGGGATTATCTTAGGATCCAGATAAATTCTGTATCAAGGAGTTGCAAGGAGCCAAACCACATACAGCTGTTCAAGTGACTAGAAACTTAAGTTTATTAAAGCCCAGTGCAAGTTGGATTTAAGTTAATGACCATTAATAGTTCCTTATGTGAGAGGCAGCCTTGTGCAGCAGTCAAAGGGTTAAAGAGGGACTCAGCCTTTTAAACAAGTTCACATATTTTCTATACAAATTTGGCAAATTTATGTCACAGCCATAGATCTCATTCTTGCAATTCCTGCAAAATATCTACAGCTCCTCTGTCAGAAGCAAAGAGAGAAGCCACCTGAGCAGCTGGGGCTCCCACAGGAGCTCCTAGTGGAGCCCACAGAGCAGCACAGAACCGCTGGGGATCTCCATGTGCCAGCTAAGCCAGGTAGACTTATTGAACTAAATCTGCTTTCGACACACGCTCCCAGAAGAGCTTCAGGCCACAGAGCAGATGAGAATGGAAAAACTGATTGCATCAGACACGCTGCAGCCAACAGGAAATCAAAAACATGACTTCAGAGCCAATCAAAACACCCAAACCAACCCCCCCAAAAGCAAGCGTTTGTGTGTGTGTAGATGTAATAAATACCACGAAGCACATTGGTCTGTCCCCTGCCCCAAGTAAGTATTAAAGAAACAACCTATGCACCAAAACAGCAGCAGCTTTCTGCCATGAAAAGGTGGGAGTCAGTAAATACCTGCAAGCCAACTGAAGAGAAAGCATTTGCATTGTCAACCAACCACAAGCTGCTTCCAGTTCTACGCAGCCAAACCAAACCCTCTTCAAATTCACAAGTTTGACCTAAATAAGCACCACAGCATGAAAAGCTTCTTTAGAAGTAGGATGTCAAAGAGGTTTTCTTTAAAGTACAAAATAAAATGCAAGATAAAAGGTTTTCATTGGTCAAGTTTGGAAAAACTCATCTTCTTTTAGCCAACCACAGCCTGGAGCCAATCAAAACCACACCGTTAGGTCTGCTCGTAACTAACACAGCCCAGCTGAGTAGCAAAAACTTACAGGAATGGTTGGCTGTGAGATTCATTCTGAGGGTTGGGCAAAGGGAAACTAAATGATGAAGGAGAAGGAATACCAAGGAACAATTAGGGTGGGCAAAGGAACTCATTAATGCTCAGCCATCCTCCTCTAGCCTCAGGAGTCTCAGGGTCCTCTCCACTGCTGTCATGTCCACGTATCCTGCAGTTACTGTCTGCGGTCTTCTGTCTCTGATCTGGAAAACGCCATCACAACATCCTCAGCACCTGTAATAACAGTGGGGAGTGGGACACATGTGCCATCAGTACTTGCTTTGAAGGACAGTGGATAACTGCAATACCCAAACCACCATCCTACACATCCACGAAACCACCAGAAAAGGAGAAAGGGAGCAGAAAGAGGAAGCTGTCATCATGTTTGTCTGGGACTGCAACCTGAAGTGGCCTGAACACTTCAACAGCATTCTTTGGCAAGCCTAAGGAAATCAGTTCAGTTTGAAATAAAACCAAGAATCCATTGCTTTCACAGATGTCTAAGAAAGCAAGACTTAAAAAAAAAAAGAAAAAAATCAATCATAGGATTGTCACCACAGGCATGTAGAGATAATCTTCCCCCCTGCCTCCATTAATGCTGGTGCTGCATAAGAGACTCAGGGAGCTTCTCTCAAGTATGAGCAACTCAAATGTTCAGTGAAACTTGTACTGCCCTTTGCATCACACTGTCCTTTCTAAGTGACATTTACATGCTCTTCCCTTTATCTTTACATCTAAATATTCATTACTCTCTGCTTTTAAGAATGAAGAAATGGTTTAACAGGCCAGCTGAAGGGTTTTTGCCTTCCCCCCCACGAAAAGTCACTTAAACACCCTTTATAAACTAACCTGTCTTGAAAATGTTCCATTCTCTAATGGCAGTGCAGTACTACCCTTCAACCTGAAGGCTTCCATTTGCCCAGGGAGCTAAACAATGCTTTTATCTCTAGCCTGAAGAAATCTTTTCCAGAAGAATTCAGTGTGTGGACTTCCTCAGCTACTGGAATATTTTTTCCCCAATTGAGGCTATCAACTGTGTGTAATTGCTAGCAAATCTCATGTCCCTTCAGCACAGAAAGATGTTAATTACCTGCCTATAATTATCTCCAAGTCTTTGCAAACTTCTTTGATCTTTTGAGAAGCATATATGGTAGAACAACTCAAATGGCTTCAGAATCAGACCTGATAAAGGTTTGTAAAGAGTATCTCATCCTTCAAAAAGATAGCTTGAGATCTTCAGGAAGGAAAACCTCACTCTCTGGACTTCCTATCCACACAGCATGGCCTAACAGGCACCTACTGAGAAATATCCTCAGGACAAGGGAGAAACACAAAGACACCTTGCAGCAGTGTCAAAGCAGTGGCTGAAATCAGCACTTCTAGTCAGACAGGAACTGGAAAATAGCCCTGAGGGGCTGAGGGCAGTATTCTTAATTTCTGGTAAAATCCTGATCTCTAAGAAAGCCAGATAAAAATAAAAGCTTTCTGTCATTTGTGGATCCTCTAACAGCACTTCTCTAACTGATCTGAAATCAGGATGAATTCTCCAGTCACTCTCTGTGTAAGTCTTAGGATGGTTTGAAGGGAGGAAGTTCGAAGTGTTTCAGTACAACAGATGACTCCCAATGACCATTCTGGTCATAAATTTGGTTTGCTTGGGATTATTTTGCTTACTAAGTTTTGTTGGTTTTTTTTCCACAAAGCTTCTATCAAAGGATGACACAACAAAGGAGGAAATGTCAAAAGCAACACTGCCTGCCTGTCCCATTCAGGTAACTGAAGAGCTCTAAAGAATTCTCTTACTGGAGTTTGCAAAGTCCAAATTCAACTTGGATGGAGCATCAGCATGTAAAAATTCTCCAGCCTTTTACCTGAAGCACATTAAGAAGCAGAGTTCAGCTTTGTGCCCCAAGCAACTTCTGCCTGTACATCTGCATGCAGGGTAAAGAGGACTAATAAAAATCCCCCATCTGTTATAGTTACACAAATTCCATTTCTCAGTTATCTAATTTGCTCTTCAGTGGCAGTATAGAAGAAAAAAGTGGCCAAAAAAGAGAAAAGAAAGCTGTGATTTCCATTTCCTCTTGCTAAAACCCATAAAAACTAAATGAGTGCTTATGAAATGCAGCTACATTTATTTCTATACACTTCACCTTTATTTGTTACATGTACTCAAAGGAGGAAATATTAAGGACCAAGCAGCAGTTTGTTTTTTCCTATGTAGGACACCAATCTTCTAGAGCTACATCAAAAACTGCTCTGATGCACCCTCTTGCCAACACTTAGCAGCCCTGCAGTCATCTCCCTTTTCATCTCCTCCACAAACTGTTTGCCCTCGATCAAAACATAAACGAGACCTAGGAGCCAGTTCTGAATTCACAAGCTGCCAAGTTATTTTTTTTTAATACACAAAGATCACCTAACCTCCACAAAGCCAAGGGTTTTAGTTGCAAAGATCCTGAAAAAACACTTCTGTGCCAAAAACAGGGGGGAGTAATGACACTGAGAGGCATTAAGAAAGCCAAAGCATGTGAAGCAGAACCTGTGCCACCGTGTTTCACACGCAACCTCCTTGGCAGGCGAGGAGGCTCTGCCAGGCAAGCCCAGAGCAGCTGGAGTAGCCTAGCAACCACCAAATCACACATGACGTCACATCAGCACAAGAGATGAGCTGGATTACTTAACAGATGTTGATTGTTTTCCTGGGGTCTCCCTTTTCAACAGTCTAAATATAAAAGAAGTTAAAACCAAACCAAACAAAAATCTTCTTACGGGAATCCTTAAAGGTTTTATGCAGAAAAGGAAATTTCATTCCAGATAATCAAGCAACCCATAAACACAGAGGTCAGTATTTCTGCCTGTCCCAAATAATTCCAGCTCTCAGCAGTGCTCCTGTGCAGAGCACACAGCCCTTTAGAGCACATGATGAGCAGAAATAGCTCTGGGCACAGAGGACGCTGGGAGCTCTGCACTTCAGCTCAGCTTTTGCAATCAGAGCTGTCAGGCTGAGGAGCAGGTTCACACTCAGCCAGCTCCTCCTCTCATTTTCCAGGCCTACCTGGCACAGCTTCAATACCAATGTCACTGTCAGTGTGGACTTCTGATGACTCAGCATTTCCCTGCCCTTTGAATAGGAAGTGGGAATGTAAGAAATACAACTTGTCAATGCAACAGGGACACAAAGTGCCACGTTTCAACCCAATGTTCTAAAAAACAAATCAAGAGTACAATGAAGTGCAAACTGCTTGAATTATCTGTAGTGTTACTGATTTTCATGTGCCCCTTAAAGGAAGGAATCAACACAGTGGATGGAGAATGGGTCTAGAACAGAAGGTTTCAGCCAAATCTACCAGCATACCCAGTGAGCAGTACTCTTGTCTTACCAATGCTGCTACCATCACTACTGTTTTAAAGGTATCTGAATTCAGGAAGAAAGTGCATATGGGTTTTTATCACAGCACCATCAAAGAGCATGCTCCCTCTCTGATGTCCTTCAGCACTTTCTGATACCTGGTTTCCCACGTGGTAATTCTGAAATGAAGATGGGCAAGCAGCACCAGGACCAGGGTGGGTAAAGAATGTGGTAAGAGAAGCTCCTGAACTGTGTTTGAACGGAGATTACAGCTGCACTTACTCAGTGGTTTGCCTTTGCACCACTTTCACTGAATGCTTTCATAAATGATCCTGGAACAGAGAAGCAGGCACACACTAATGAAATCTGATGGCAACACAAAGTCAGAAAGTTCTGCCAAGCACCAGAGAGCAGCAAAAGAACAGACAGGAACGAACAGAACAGCAGTGAGGAGCAGAGGGAGCAAGAGGGGTTTAGCTTTTAGTTCCAGAAAAGAAGGGGAAAACCTCAAAGAGAAGAAGACAAGTGAGATAGTTCTGTCTTATGGTACACTTTGAAACAAGATTAGTAAAGAATTCTGAAGGGTGGATTTGCTGCTCTCCCCTCAGTTCCTTTCTTGTTTGGTAGCACCATCAGTGTTTTTATTTGCAGGAATTACAGACGACCCAGCATTTGCATCAGCCTCAGGCAACTGCCTTTAAAAAGACAATTTTATCTATCAACTAAAAAGATAATACCACCTAAGTGGGTGGGTAACCTGAGGGCACAACACCCAACAGATCAGCAGCTTGCAGTCAAGCCCACGACAATTTCTTTTACTCCCACATTAAAGATCAAATTTAATCCTCAGTGAGATGATGAATTATTACAAAAGAAGAAGACATCCTTTGTCCAAGCAACAGCAGACAGAGAAAGCCCTTGCAGAATATTAAATCTGAAGCTTGCATGAACAAAACTATCTACTTCACACCAAAAGCAATGGTTCCCAGACAATGTCAGCCCAGTTGCTTTCAACACATGATAGCTGCCCTTGTGTGTTGCACCTTGGGGCTTATTTTCCATTCACAAACAAAAAGAATTGTTTCTTCTCCAGCACTTCTCCATGAGCACCCATGACTCTTGACTGAGATAAAACAGGCAATAGTATTTCCCAGAACCAGTTTGGTCAGGGGACTTGCAAGAAGGGAAGATCCATTCTGCTTGCAAATCAAGTAGTTAGTTATAATATCACAATGCCACAGCTCCTGATGGGCAGGAGTCCTACTGGTTTTAGCTGAACACTCCTGTGATCTGAAAACAGAGTGGAAAACTTCTCTGCTGAACTTAAGGAAGGGTGAGAGCACAGCCTGCAAATCATAGAATGGTTTGGGTTGGAAGGGACCTTAAAGATCACCTAGTTCCAACACCCCTGCCATGCACAGAGACACCGAATGAAAGGCATCCTCTCATCAGTGCTTTCATCCTTCCAGAAGCCTCTCCCAGAGCATGAGGATTTCTGAAGATGCCCTGCAGCAAAAAAAACAACCCTGGGTGATGTCGGTCCAGGAACAAAAAATCATCCCCATCCACACTTGCCAGCACAAAAGCAGGTTTTGTTCAAGCCCAGTCTTAGAACCCAAACTACCCAGAGCTAAATGAAACCAATCTAACAAGTCTGCTCATTAAGCCATTCCAGAGCTGCCTGTGCTCCTGTACAAACACAAACATTTGCAGAGAACTGAGCAGGGGCTTCTGTGTGGTGAAAGCCAAGCAAGGATTAAAGTAGTAGTGAATAGAGCTGCTGCTGCTGCAGTCCCACTTGGCTCCCACATCGGATGTTTTCTTTCTAATCAAGTAAAGGAAAACTCAAAAAGCAGAGTGCAGGTTACAAAGTTAAGCTGCCTGCTGCCAACAGCCACTGACCAAGACAATAGGATGGTGAACCACAGCTACTTTTAGCACATCCTTTGCACTTCCAGTAATTAATGGATAGAACAATGAAAAAGGCACACTTACACCTGACCCTCTACCATCTAGACACACAACTGCTCTCTTCACAGCTGTTCCTCAGCACATTTCTACACACTATAAATAGAGCTGCACCTATACCCAATTAAGTATCTCTCATCTCCCTTCAGGAGCAAAGCATTAATTGCCACAGACTTTCAGACATGCAAATACTTCTCCCACTTTTTCTGCCTTACTTTTTCCCGTCCTCATCATTCCTAGAAATTAATAAGCATAGAATCATAGAATGTTAAGGGACCTCCAGAGACATCTAGCCCAGCCTCCCTGCCAAGGCAAGATCAACTAGTGCAGGTCACAGAAACACATCCATGTGGGTTTGGAAAGCCTCCAGAGAAAGAGACTCCATAACCTCTCTGCACAGCCTGTTCCAGTGCTCCATCACCCTCAGAGTAAAGAAGTTTCTTCCTCATGTTGAGGTGGAACTTCTTGTGTTCCAGCTTGTACCTGTCACTCCTTGTCCCACGACTGGGCACCACAGGAAAGAGCCTGGCACCTTCATCTTGACACCCAACCCTGAGATACTTGTAGACATTAACAAGATCCCCTTTCAGCTTTCTCTTCTCAAGACTAACCAGCTCCAGGTCTCTCAATCTTTCTTCATAGCAGAGATGTTCACTAATTAACTGGTAGGCCTATGCCCCATCCTAAAAAAACAACTGTGACAGTCTCATTCCCTCAACTTTCTAAAAAAATCCTGCTGCAGCTATGTTCCAACTGCAGTTGTTTGGACTGCTGAATTTAGTAGTTTTTACCCCACTTGAATTTCAGTCTTGGCAAGCTGAGATGATCTGAAGGTCAAACAACTTCACAGGGCAGCAGCGAAGACTGCAGAGAGCCTCTGAGCTCAGCACGTGCAGCTGCTGATCACTTCAGCTGCAGCTCAGAACACTGCACCAGGATGACTGCAGTGAATGCTTCCCACAGCCAGTACTCAGCTACAGGCACATCGAGCCAGGAGGATACAGGATTAAAAACACACTACCTTAACACAAAGGAAGATGTTAAGAGAAGCATCTAACAGCTGCTATTTCCTAGTGTTCTTTGAACAGCTACATCCACCTGATGTTTGTATCTGCCAACATCTTTCACCTGCAAAATTAATTAAACTCAAAAAGCCTTTAGAGATCAGAAGGTTAAGCCTGTCACAGATTTCTGAAGGCTGCCACATTAACAGATCTTTGCACACACATTTCTTGAATTGCCTTCCAGCAAATACCTTCTAAGCATCACCTCTCCTCTGAAATCCCCAGTATGTGGATCTCAGTCTGGCATTCTAAAAATACAGCAGGCACTGCTGAGAGGAGGAGCACATGAAAACAAGCATTGTGTGCAAAAGAATGAAACTACACTGGCAAGAGTTCTACCTCCATTTCTCCACCACTATCTAGGATTTCATGAGCACTGTCTCCCTGCTAACTCCACAAGCAGCCTGGGTTCATTTTTAATGCTGTACCATCCAGAGAAGTGCCTAACCTAGCTGAGGCATGTGCCTGCATCTCTGCTTTGCCCTTCCCAAGGGACCAGCTTTCTCCAAGCAGCAGCATGACACTCCTGTTGCTATAGGAACAACAGAGCTGTAATCACCAAGGTCTTAGTATAATTCACATATCACACTTACTAGCTGCACAGCTTCCATTTGCAGATCTGCCAGAGCAGCTACTTCAGGAAGCCAAGTGCTGCCCTACCATTTAGAAATCTAAGTAACTGGGAAACAAGAAATGCAGCTTTTATGAAGGAGATGCTTCTGTGCATATAACTTCCTGGGAGGCATTTTGCTTTTATTAAAAAAGATGTGAGAAGGTCTTGATTTCATCACTGCAAGCTGAAGAAACCTTATGAGTCTGAGCTGCTTTGGGTCTTGCTGCAATGCAAAGATGACAACCAATATGT
Source organism: Ramphastos sulfuratus (assembly GCA_013399055.1). Classification (NCBI taxonomy): domain Eukaryota; kingdom Metazoa; phylum Chordata; class Aves; order Piciformes; family Ramphastidae; genus Ramphastos; species Ramphastos sulfuratus. Next base: position 503,510 of record WBNM01045752.1, on the reverse strand, counting down.
TAATGTCTCAAAACAGCTCATGATCACATCCACTCTCTAGCACATACACTGGTTAAAAAAAGATGCCTTTGGGTTCCTCAGTTATTCTTGGAGCCACAAAAACAAAGCAAGCAAACAACCCACAGCCATCAGCTAAAAAGCTCCTTGAGTAAAGAAAAAATGCCCTCTGCTTTGCACTCTCATCTAGGTGTTAGTAATATCACAGCAGTGACTGAAAAGAAAATGGTTGTTACCAAAAAATAACTGAGCATGACTTGAATATTTAGTCCCTTAATTAATATTAAACTTAAGTATTTCAGCTTAGAGTTTTGTAACTGTTGTTCAGGCTTTCCTGGATGACTGAGATCTCATCCTCTCTGCTATTACTTCACCTTTTCATGGCTAACAAGGTATTTTTTAATGCTTCAGATATGCCTCCTAATTGTCATGGATGTACCACAAGAGAAAAGAGAATGGGTCAATAGGCCCAGAAGAAGGGAGAGATTGAAACTGGATGTTAGGAAGAAGTTCTTAACAGTGAGGGTGGTGAGACACTGGCATAGGTTGCCCAGGGAGGTGGTGGAGCACAGAAGCACTGAATGTGAGCAAAGATCACATTGGCTGATTCTGTGCCCCACACCCTCCCTGGAGATGTTCAAGGCCAGACTGGATGAGGCCTTGAGTGCCCTGTACGAGTGGGAGGTGTCCCTGCCTATGGCAGAGGGTTGGAACTGGATGATCTTGGAGGTCCCTTCCAACCTTACCATTCTGTGATTCTATGATTCTATATTAGCAAAAATAGCTAAAATATCAGGCTCTCAAGAGAATGCAGGCATCTGAAGTGCCTAAACATCCTTGCTCTTGGTGGATTGCAGCCCATGCTGGTGAAGCACCTCTAGAGAAGTGTACTGAAGTCAACACACTGAGGGTCTAAGCACACCCCGAGATTCTGGAATATACTGAAGAGAAAGGACAAATAAAGTTGGAATTAAAAACAAACAACCAAACCAACAAACCAAGCAAAGAGACTACTTTGAGACTGGAGTGCATGTTCTGGTCATTCGAGGTTCCTCCCCAGATCGACTGGTCTAAGATATGTGCTGGTTCTGGGTGTAAACAGTTCAGAACACACTGAGAAGTTGTGTTTGAATCAGGTACCTGCCACAGCAGATGAGAGAGCTCTGTTCATGTGACATCATTACTGATTTACACAAAGATGTTCAATCAGAGTAACTCTGAGGTTCCTGTCAGGAAAACAAAATTCACTTCAACACTAATACAATGTAGATGCTTCAGGAGTGAAGGTGTTTGAGTGACAGAGCTGCTTGCAGCATGCAACAACCCTAACACACAATGAGTTTGCACACCTGAACTGGTGAGTTCCTTTCCAAGGAGAGGTGGGAACCAAAACCAAAGCCTCTCACTTCCCCTCTTTCCATAAAACACAGCACAAACTGAAGGAGACTGTGATGGTTTGGGAGTTACCTGCCCCCTCCCCCCACAATGATTTCACCCAGAGTAGACTCAGCCAGCTGGAAGTTAAGGAATGAAGCTTTATATTCACAACTTAGCACAAGATACAAGCAGATATTTACAATATTTTACAAATATTTACAGCTACATACAGAAATATCCCAGTTAAAAGTAATACAAAACCACAATTCCCTTCCCAGAAATCAGAGTCCCCAGGAGGGGCTCCCAACCACCCTTCCACCCCTCTACCTTATCTCACGGTCTGCCTCATGTGCAAGGTGAGCTGGAAGGATGGGCAAGGGGGTTAGAAGCAGAATGATGAGTTGGGTTACACAGATCCAGGCAGAGCAGCAGAAGCCCAGGGAGAAAACACAGACACCAAACTCCAACAGATAGAAACTGTCTGATCTATGTTTGTGTCCTTGCTTTTATACACCTCAGCAAGCCTATGAGTGAAGTAGACATCAGCATTGTTTTCTTCTCACAGCCTATCATCTAATTTTTTCTCATTAAAATATTCCAATTAGCCTCAAACCTGCACAGGGACTCAGACTTCAGGCTTGCTTTAAAATTACAGAGGCACTCCAAGATGCTTCCTGACCAAAATTAGCAATTAACTGCTATTACTGAACCCTAAGACAGCAAGCAGAGTGTCACAGAGGAACTTTAAATGTTAGAGGTACCATTACCAGTGGCTCACAGAAGGTTTATGGCACGAGCACTCGAATTGTGCAGGGAGAGTGTAAACTTCTTCACTGCACTGTCACATTGCTGCAAGTATGCAGTGGACACACAGGTTGCAGTGACTCCCTGTGGTCAAACCAACAGGCTCACAAAGAAGCTGACAGGTATTTGTCAGAAGCCGTAAGTGCTAAGCTCAGCAGTCCTGCCTCAGGCAATTATTGTGAGCCACCAGTTCTAAGATGGATGCACAACAAAGAAAAGCACAAAAATGGTAACAGAGACTGTGATACACACTTACAGAATTGCAGACCATCCATCCTTTGTGCTAGTCTCCAAAAACCTCCCCAAACCCAAACAACCTTCCTGCAATTCTGCAGCCAGACGTCAGCATTTTTAAGTGACACGCAAAACTCTGCCAGTCTGAAACAAAGCTTTTAGAGTGCTAAGGCTAAGAATGTCATTGCCTTTTTTGGAACAAAATGGGGGTATGAAATCAGCTTTCTGCTTTTTGTGTGCCTGCTGAGCAAAAAAGCCTCTAAAGATAGGTCTGGGACAAGCTGGGCTGAGAGCAATCTGTCCTACTGTCGGGAGAAAAGACTGTGAAATCCACTAACATACTAACTCTTTGTAAGTTACTCCTTATGTAACACACCTTTTACGTGTTGTGGAAGCTAAGATGCGTAAAGGGAAGAAAAAAAAAAATAATCCTTCCAGATGAGATTCAGTGGAAGCAGCAGAAACGCAGGGAAGGGAATTCCTTGGAGCAGCCCTGAAGAGCGGCAGAGGAGAATGGGCTCAGTGCGCGGCCGGGCTGCGGCTTTCCGCGCAGGACAGCGCCACCTAGTGGAGACGCAACCTCCCTCCCTCAATAGTCCTTCCCCAGCCTTCAGTAGCCTCCTTCAGATACTGGAAGGGTACTATAAAGTCTCCTTGAAGCCTTCTCTTCTCCAGGCTGCAGACCCCCAAATCTCGTAGCCTGTCCTTATAAGCAGAGCTACTGCAGCCCTCTGAGCACATTGGTGGCCTCCTCTGGACTGGCTCAAACAGTTCCATGTCCTTCCTGTGCTGGGGGCTCCAGAAGTGTACACGGGACTGCAGGTGGGGTCTGAGGAGAGCAGAGTAAATGGGACACCTGGGCCATTTGGGCATTGGTTCCAACACTTTCAGAGTTCTGTTTCACCAAAAAAAAAAAAGGAGTATTTGGCTAGGTTCCCACTTGTTCTTCATACTGATCTTTACCTCATGTGGAGAGCTGGCATATCTGAATATGAAAAGAACCAACATCCTTTCTCACATCTCTAAATATTTAACTGTTTTCCTTCTTTCTTCTTTTTTTTTCCCCTCACTGAGCAAAATCTTAAATGGTCATCTCAGCCTAATTAGAATTAATTCCTTCAGCATAAATTGTCACTGTGGAGGGCCACAAAGATGATGAGGGGGCTTGAACACCTCTGCTATGAGGGCAGGTTGAGGGAGCTGGGGGTGTTCAGCCTGGAGAAGAGAAGGCTCCAGGGACACCTAATAGCAGCCTGCCAGTACCTGAAGGGGGCCACAAGAAGGCTGGAGAGGGACTGTTTGCAAAGGCCTGCAGTGACAGGATGGGGGGCAATGGCTTGAAGTTAGGAAAGAATAGATTTAGGCTGGATGTCAGGCACAAGTTCTGCACCATGAGGGTGGTGGAACACTGGAACAGGTAGTTCAGGGAGATGGTTGAGGCCTCACCCCTTTAGATACTGAAGGTCAGGCTCGACAAAGCTCTGAGCAGCCTGCTCTAGTGGAGGACATCCCAGCTGACAGCAGGTTGGATTAGATGACCTTTGGAGGTCCCTTCCCACCCCAGTAATTCTATGATTCTATAATGGTGAAAAATCCCTACTGCAACTAAGCCTTAACTGAACACATCTGCCTCAGGTTATGAGGAGAAACCAGGAAAAAAAAAAGTCACTTCAGATTGGCAGAAAAGTTCAAGAATCCTGAGCCAGAATGCAGGAGATTATCTATCTCCATCCTTCCCCCAGCTATGTGAGGAATGAACACACAAGTTGAGAACTGCAGAGCAAGTTTGTGCAAGTTGTGTTTCTAATGCTTTGCTGACTGTCTTAGATCTACATTAAACTTCTGCTCAGCTTGGTTCTTTCTGGAATCTGAGTCTTCAAATTTTCCTTCAACACCAAATTAAACATTGTGAATGTGATCTGACAGAAGGTCTAGGAAGGGGGGGGAGGGGGGGCAAGGGGAATTCAGAAGGAAACATTCAGGTTCAGAAGGGATTAGTAGATTGAGAGGAGAGTCACACAATTGTTTACCAAGCCTTCTGCCAAGAGCTCACAAAAGCAGCATGTCCTTCATCCCTTTAATGGGAATCTAAACAAACCAAAGCAGATTTGTAAACTTATTTCATGTCTACTACCTCTGTCTGGGAATTAATTACATTATGTAAATTAAAGAAATGCAATAAGAAACATTTCTCATATTGCTAAACTTCCCTGCTGAAATGGTAATGCTGCACTTCCCCATTGATGGAATGTGAGAACCAAGAGATGTTGACAGCTTATTCCATTTCATTTGGTGAGAAAAACAACTAGAGTCATAACACTAAACCACCCTTATGCATAACAAATTGCTTTTGTACCTTAGAAATCTTTATCTGCTTCAGATTTTATTTTGATGTAAGACTCCCAGATCAAAGCATACAGAGGAAATGCTTTGGAATCCCTGCTCAGCTGTCCAGTTTAAGAATAAAGAAAAGAATTTAGACTAAAATTGTCTTGTGTGGATCCAGTGGAATACAGCATGGACTGTGGAATACAGTAAGACACTCAGCACTAGAGGCACCACCTGAATTCAACTTCACCTATCAAAAATCAAAAAGCCATCTGGTAAAAATGTATTTCTGTTTTATGACAGACTAGGAAGCTGTATAGATGCATTTAGCTCACAGGACTCTCTGGTCATCAATTTTTTGANACTGGAAGGCTACTACAAGGTCTATCAGGGAGAAAAAGATGTTTAGCAATGGTTTTTATCCTGTAGGAAATTAGGTATAGGCAAGGCTGCCTTGACTTGGTAAAATAAGTTTATCACTGCACTCTAATTCTCTTGCAAATATTACAGCAGGCAATATCTAGCATATCCCAGACTGCAGGGTGGGTTTAAGTCAGTGACATATTACAGAAATAGAGGGACCTAAATTTGGTATTTCCTGAGACTGTTCTGGCATGTAAAAGAGACACAAGGCAGACAAGTGCAGTACTCACCCTGATCAATGGAGTGTTGAGGCAGCTGGCTAAGTTGGCTATTCACTACCCCCGCATACGTGCGCAGGAACTCCTCTTCACTAGCAGTCAGCTGGAAACGTGCAAAGAGTAAGTCAGTAGAAGGGGAAATGAAGGAAGACTGAAGATATTACCTCCCACTTCCCAACCAGGAACATCACAGTTGCCTCTCTTCTATTCTTCAACAGTTGAATCATTTTGTAGTTGTGCAAACTACACCATCAGCAAGGACGTGGCAGCAAGCATCACACGGTCATGGGGAGACCCAAAGGTACCTGCACTAGTGGGAGGTGTCCCTGCCTATGGCAGGGGGTTGGAATTAGATGATCCTTGAGGTCCCTTCCAACTTTACCATTCTATGATTCTGCCTTAAAACAGATGCTTTGTTTTGCTCATTTCCCAGCAATGAAAAACTTTTCTGTACATAGACAAATGATCAGATGCTCAAATTGACCTGCAGGCATCACAGCCCCCAAAATACTTAAGCCAAACTCAGTTGTGATTCACTGCAGGTAATGATTAAATCAGACAGCTAAAGTAACTCAGTAAAATCAGATCATCACCAGCCCATCTCAGCACTATCCCAATGACTACAAAATCATCTGGGAATCCAGAAAACATGGGCTGAAGAGAGTGTATCTTACATTTGATCCCATCTTCCTCAGCATGAGCAGGACTCTGACTTTCTGCTGAATATACATCTCCTCCGGACTCTTACCGGGGACACCCTCACGGTTCATTCCCCTCCTGCCAGCTCCTGGATTTCCTGAAAAGAAAAGATCAGGGAAAGAGAAGCTCAAATAGGTAATGGGGTATAACAGGGAAAGCTTCATTTCCAAACTACTCTTTTCCACAATGCCCTGGTAGAGTAAGGAATCTCATGCTTCATCAGAGAAATCCTTCACATTTTCAATAGCTAAACTGAGCCTCATAAGTGAACATCAGCCTCTCTGGATGTCTGAGGTGCACTTCCCTTCTAGCTCATTAGCTGCTGTCACATTACTGCATGAGTAGGAAAAGAGAATTCTGACAACCAGATGAAGGAATCACCCTGACAGAAGTCTGTGGTTTTGTTTCTTTCCCCCACAAATAAGCACAACCAGTGTGAAAATAGGATGCAGAACACAGACATCAAGGCTGAAAGGGCTAAAGAAAAATTGGACAAAAGCTTAACTATTTTTTCTCACCTTTTTTCTTCTACATATCATATAAAAAAGGCCACTGCACTTTTAGAAAGCTAATAAAATGTATTAAACAGGTTTGGAGAGAAAAAAAAGAGGTAAGAAAAGCAGAGCAGCAGTCAAGTTTATCATTCTTGTTATCATTTAAAAACTGAAGTTTTGCTTTTCCACTTTAATTAAAAAAACCCACCCAAACCATTATGGATTAAACAGACCATGCCCCCTAAATTCAGTATCACTGAGTATAATTACATTCTGTTGTCTATCTGCTCATTATTTAAGTTCCACAATAGGGAGCTTATTTTAAAAAAAGGGAAAATATGTACAGGTGTAATCTTCAGCTGCTAGAAAAAATTGTTTTAATCAACAATAGCAAAAATCTTCATGTCAAATTTAGAAGCTGATGCTGCTTCAAATAATACACTGCTATAGCAGTGTACCAAACTAAACTGACCTCTTAGAATGCTTAGAAGAGTCTCTTAGAAAAGAGTCCACAACCTCCCTCTCACTGAGGGGCTGTGGAGTCTCCCTCTCTGGAGATATTTAAAACCTGTCTGGATGTGTTCTTGTGTGATCTGCTCTAGGTGATCCTGCTCTGCAGGGGGGTTGGGCTGGATGAGCTTTTGAGGTCCCTTCCAGCCTCCAACATTCCGTGATTCTGCGATACTGTTTGTTGGAGAAAGGTTAGGATTCCTGCTAAGGAACCTGTGGATGGAGGTGGAAACCAGCCAGCCACTCTTCCACCACACACACAGCTTGGAAGTGGCTGCAGACCACCTCTCCAACTCATTTTCATTAACAAAACTGGGTCTGGTCCTATACCAAGCTATAAATCTGCCTTCCTGAACTTTGGTAGCTAAGAGAATACACAACACAAGGCATCCTTAGTGAGGAGTCTCACACATGTTTTCCTGTAGTCATTACCAACCTCTCCCCCCACCTCATTTTCATTATTACTGGTTAGGGGAAAGTAATCTGGGTGTGCAAACAGCTTACAATTACACATAGGCCCTCCTGAGTGAGTCAGAAGCAATGCAAACTGAAGTGGCAGCTGCTGGGCTAGGCTTTACCACCCACATTACTTAGCACAAAGATAACAGTAGTAAAAAAAGTGAAGCAAGCTCCATCACCAGTCCTGCTTGATTAAGTTTCCAGTGGGAAGATTGGAATTATGCTGACTTGCTTGGAAACCTGCAGCCTGGAAGTGTGCAAGGTGGTCCTATCTTTTTGCTAGAAGCAATAAAATGTTTTCTGAAGGATGGGGGTTGTGAGGGGGGTGGGTTGTGTGTAAAACAATCTCATTTTTCTGTAGTGTCACAGAATGGGTGAGGTTGAGAGGGATCTTAAAGATCATCCAGTTCTAACTCCCCTGCCATGGCCAGGGACACCTTCCACTAGAGCAGGCTGCTCAAGGCCTCATCCAACCTGGCCTTGAACGCTTCCCTAAGTAACCTGTTCCAGTGTCTCACCACTTTCACTGGAAAGGATTTCCTCCTAACTTCCAGTCTAAGCCTGCCCTCTTCCAGCTTCAAGCAATTCCTCCTCATTCTATCACTACAAGCACTGACAAAAAGTCCCTCCCCAGCTCTCCAGTAGTCCCTTCAGGTACTGGAAGGCTGCTCTAAGGTCTCCCTAGAGTCTCCTCTTCCCCTGGCTGAACAACCCCAGCTCAAGTGTCAATCAGAGTTGATTGGGTTAGGTTACAAAGCACATATTCCACCATGCAATGTACTGAGTGCTAACAAGTGAGGTCCGTAGTAAGACAACAAACAAAATAAGACTGGGAGCAAGAAACATTAGGCATACCCAAAGGCTGATAAAACAGTAAGCATTTATCAAGGTACCAAGTAAGTCTGAAAGATTTTAACTGCTTCTTAACATTATACTAATACAGACTTTTTGACTCTCTCATTTCCCCCTCCCCCCAAAAAAAAAATATTGTTACTCAAAGAGGGAAGAAGCATTACCAGGAGCTGAAGGAATCACCTAGAAAAAGCACAACAGCAAAAACCTGAAAGGTGGTACAGGCTCATGGTTTAAAAATGGAACAAATTCTGTGGCACATGTGTCAATAGGTGGCACCACATGCAAGCACCAAGAAAATGCCAGGGCTGTCCCCACGCCAAAAGCACCACCACCACATTTCAGCATTCTTTGACCACAAATTTCATGCACATCTCACTATTCATTGGTTCCCATCATTATAGTCTTCCAGGTCTTCATTAATTTTTCACCCCTTAAAAAGAGGTGATGGGAATTGCTACCCAAACCTGGTTCTGCTGAAGTAAACTTCAGCCAAGAGGGACTTACCATGAAGCTACCTATTTAACAGGAGGGATAGAAATACTAAAGCCTGCCCATTCAGTGAAGGCTTCATACAGTTAGTAAGCAAAATGGGGGAAGGAGGAGTCATATGGCTCCAAAGCTATCAAAAAGTCTGCATAAAGAGGTTAAACTGAAGATTAGAGCACCAAGAGAGCTGTGCTCTTCATAACTGCACATGAAATTTGGGTGATAGCCACCACAGCTGTTCCTACCTGATGACAACAAAGTGTAAAGACACAAATCTCAAGCCAGTACTGAGACCTCAGCATGAAAAACTTTCATCTCTGTTCCTGTTACATAAAGCTCTGCTGAGACAGTTTAGGATGACAAAACTACTCAGCATGTACTGCATCAGGAAATTTCCAAACCCACTTACAAAACTGGTCTGTGCCCAGAAGACAGCACAATGCACCTCTACAGATGAAGGACTGACAAAAAAAATCTTATCAAGGTACTTACCAAATTTGCTTTCTTAAGAAATTGCACTACCCAGGGTGTATTTCAGTCCCACACACTGCAGCACCATTCAAGCAGAATCTCCCTCACCTTACAATTCTTCCCAGTGCATAGACAAAGCCTTTGTTCCTCCATCCCCAAGCAGACAATGTCAGAGACTTCCCTGCCAACCTACCTGCTTCTAAAATCCACAGCAGCTCAGCTAACCCACGTGTTCAGGCCAGGTGAAGGATTGCAGCTGGGAAAAAACGCAGGAGGAAACTGCCCTGTGAAAACAAAGCAGCAAAGCATTACAGAAAACCCCCAAACTGAAAATCAGAAAGACCCTTCCTGCAAAACGCTTGGAGGCACAGCCTGCTTTAGAACACTGCTTAGCCAAAGTCCATTACACTGAAGGTGGTCTGCACTTTACAGAACATTTCCTTTTGAAAGAGTAAGGTTTTTTCAGAGGCCAAGCCACTCCTGAGCTGTAAGATTTACACCCTGACCACACCAAGGACACTTGAGAATGGAACACATTCAAGCTTTGCATTCTTTCAGAAGCTTTCAGCACAAAACTCAACTCCCTGGTAAAAACAAAACCCAAACCCCAACATTTTGACATGAAAATTTCTTCTAGAAAAACAACAACAACAACAAAAAAAGTTGTATCTTCACAAAGAGTTGAAGAAATGCTAGAGAGAAATGCTAAGCATGCTGATTTGAACCAAAATTATTGTTTTCAACTATGGATTTGTTAGCTGAACGTAGCAATTATGAAAGCTGGCCTGGAAAGCTCTCTGGGCAGGATTTTTCAGACCAGTCACCAACAGCTCCAGTTACAGACTTGAATTTCTTTTTTTTTTTTTTTTAGACTCATGACATATTTCTGAACCTATTTCACAATTGCCACTAGGTACCAGGGCATGGTAAGAACTTACAACTCTTCCCATCTACCACATCGGCCTCGGAGCCGAGCAGCTCAATGGCATACATGAAGTGACAGTGCAAGCTCTAGTGTGCAAAGAGCAAGGGCCTGCTACTCATAGCCACAATCATGGTATTAATAGCATAAACTGCTGTACTTCAGAGTTTCTGATTAGGCAAAATACATATACCTGCAATATCTAGTAATAAAATCCTGATTCAATTTACCAAACTTTTGTGTGTGTGTTCAACAAGCAAAGGCAGCTGTAGACTGATTCCATTTCTTCCACGGCTGTTCCCCACCCCGTGCAGATGTCATGAGTGGCAGGGAAACAAGGCAGGAGTAGCTAGAGCTGCTCAGCTGTTCTGTACCCCAGGTTCATCAGAGAACTGATGGATCCAAAATACCTGCGAGCTTCACCCAGAGATTCTCTACAGTGTCTCTTGCTAACAAGTGTTGGAAGCAGCTGAGCTTTATCAATGGCTTAAAAGAATCATTTCACCTCTCCAGAGGAGAGAAATTGCCTGCTCTGAAAGGATTATTTAAGCCCTACCTCACTAATTAGTTCCCACTGTTCTTGCCCTCTAAATATGCAATGCAGCCCCAAGAAAGATTATCTACAGCACTGACAACAGGGCCGTTTGCAGTGACTAATTGCTGCTCTCATTTCTGCCGACTTCAAAGCCACCCCCCTCACACCACCACTGTGCAAATACCACAGCACTGCCTCCACTCCTGCCTAAAGGAAAGGATCAGAGCAGCAAGCACTTCGGAGATGCTCCTCACAGGAGCGCTGTGTTTGCAGTCACCACCGCAATGCTCCACACGCAGCCCAAGCCACCAACAAGGATGCATTCGCCTGATTTAAAACACCAACTACAAACAGAAAGACCAAATGGTTTCCCAACCCTAAAAATGTAGAGGAATTCAGCTGAGAACCAAAGCAACCTCCACAAGCAGGTGGTTTTGGTGCAGAAGGTATCACAGCTTGGATTTGGAGGACAAGTCTAATCCTCCTACAACCCCAAACATTTGGGTGCTCTGCCCAAGCCGGTGGCTGCCCCCAGCTGAACTCACCTCACTGCTGCCACAATGTAAGCATGGGTGGAACACATCAAGCCTCCAGAGAGCACAGCATCTGAATAACAAAGCAACCTGGCTGCTAAAAGCTCCAACACTGGCTAGAGCAAATGAAAGAATAAATCAGACTTCATTACTTTTTTCTTAAAAGCACCACTGGAAAACAAGACTAAAATGGGAGGTGGCCAGTCCAAAGCCACACAAAGGCTCTCTTACCAACTCGTTCCTGTTTCATGCAGGGAACTGCTTGAGAGGACACAGGGAAGGGCTACAAAGATGCTGAGAGGGCTGGAACACTGAAAGGCTGAGGGACTTGGGGTTTTCAGTCTGGAGAAGACTAAGGGAGGAATCTTCTCAATGCTTAGAAAGCCTTAACAGGTGAGTGTCAAGGAGATGGGACCAGGCTTTTTTCAGTGGTGCCCAGGAACAGGACAAGAAGTCATGGGCACAGACTTGAACATCTGTGCTGTTTTGAGGCTAATTGGAATATTTTAATGAAAAAAATTTAGATGACAGGCTGTGAAAAGCAAACAGTAGTGATGTCTACTTCACTCATAGGCTTGCTGAGACGTACAAGAACAAGGACACAAACATAGATAACACACAGAGTCTTGTTCTTTCTAGCTGCTGCCTTGGTCTTGGCCCCTCTGCTAACCTAACTAACCACTCTGCTTCTAACCCCCCTGGCCCAGCCTCCAAACTCATCTTGCACGTAAGGCAAACCCTGGGGTAGGCAGAGGGGTGGGAAGAAGGTAGAAGGGTGGTTGGGAGCCCCTCCTGGGGACTCTGATTTCTGGGAGAGGAATTGTGTTTCTGTATTACCTTTAACTTGTCTATCTCTGTAACTATTCCTGTCTATTGTGTCTATCTCTGCTTGTACATTGTGCTGAGCTGTAAATAGAGCTTCAGTCCTTAACTTCCAGCTGGTTGAGTCTAGTCTGGGGGATTTTACAGAGTAGGGGGGCAGGGAAATCCCAAACCATCACAGCAGTTCCATCCAAACATGAGGAGGAACTTCTTCAATTTAAGGGAAACTGGAACAGGCTGCCCAGAGAGGTGGTGGAGTCTCCATCACTGGAGTCATTCAAAGCCCACCTGGATGACTTCCTGTACAAACCTGCTCTGGGTGACCCTGCTCTGGCAGAGGGTTGGACCAGATGATCTCCAGAGGTCCCTTCCAAGCCCTGTCACTCTGAGATGGCAGCTGGCATTTGCAACATTTCCAACTGCACATCAACATTCATTTCCAACGAACCCCAAGAAATAAGATCTAAAACTATTTTGCAATCATATTTTGGGAGTGGGAGGGAAGAAGTGCAAACTGTGAGAAAGAGTTTAGCAAGACAGCTGAGGAACAGCTGAATCACTACCAGCCTGAGTTCTGCTCAGTCTTTAGAGTCCCAACAGACCTATGTGTTACACAATGATCCATCCCCACAGCACTTCTCAGGGCAGGTATTTCTTTGCCTCAGTTGCAATCACCAGCTCTAAATTCTGTTTCTTTGCTCATCTATACCCACTTTCTATTCCTGCAAGGTCAGGACATGGCTTATTTTGCCTCTGCTCAGTTCCAGATGTTTGTCTGTCTCTAAACAAGTGGTGATTGTTTTGTTCAGAGCATTACTTCTGCAGAATTCAGGTGGGTCTGTACCACTTAACCCCACACAAACCTCTGCATTTTGCCAGGTACAACAAACAGCTGCTTGGGCTTGCTACACCAATCAGCACTTCCACTATGGAAAGCAAAATTCAGCCTTTCTCATCACAAGGTTCTGTTAAAGTTCAGGTGTCACTAGAACACAGGAACATAAAACCATTTCTCAAACTTGCAGTCAAAATTCCTGCTCACAGTGCCAGCCAGCAGGGTTTAAGACCAGATACACCACACAAATTCCTTTACCATGGAAATGAAATGAAAACTATTCTAAGAACAAAGTCTCCAGCTCCAATCCAATCCATTCTTATCCTCCTTTCCTAAATAATTCTACTTCTTACAATGGTTTCCATTTGGGGCAGGGATTGCTAGAGAGTGCTTTTTAACATAGAGAAAAACTTCAATGCAATGAAGTAACATTTGTAAGTTCAGAGATGTCTGCATGGGAGATGGAAGCAGGTCAAAGCCTTAGCTCTGGGCTCTGTCACTTATGATCTCAGCTGCTTCCCCAAACATCAGGAGGTTAAGGGAGTTTTTAAGCTGAACTGTGAGGCACATGAACTACAAGGAAACAGGTTTCTAACGTACTTGTTACTGAGTTGCAACAGCACAAGGGAACTGCAGCAGCATCAGGATGCAACATGCCAAAGGCAGGATGCTGGCAGCTGAACATCAGCTGATCAGCAAAGATAAAAACAAACTCTGCACACCCCATACACTGCAAACAAGCTTTTATCACCAGCACTGAAGAACCCTACTGTTTATAGATAAAACACAGAAATTCTTTATTTACCTGCTCTGGCCAGATATATTACACTGCCTGTGAGAAACATGCCCTCAAAGACAACACCTGAGTCTGTATCTTCAGCACAAAAAGCCATACAGGGAGGGAGAACAAGAACCACCAGGTAGTGGGCTGAAAGAATCTCCACAGCACAAACAGGACTCAGCTGGAAAACCCTGGGTTAAAAGGGAGATGAACAGCTCTGGCTATTCAGAAGCCCAGCTGCACGCTCACTGATACTTACTGGCCCAAGTGAAGAAGTGCTGGGGCTCAGCTGAATTTCTGCTAATCATATCCTGAGTTCCTGGCACTGAAGGAAGGGTTGCCAAAGGCTGATGCAGCCATGGAGAAGAGTTCTATCAAGTCTCCAGAACTGGTCTCTCCAGGTAAGGGTGAGGCAGATGTGGAAAGCCAACAGGAAAGTTTGGGCTGCCAGAATCTTACCTATTTTGCAGCTAAGCACAGTTCCACTCTCCAGTGCCATTATTCAATTCTTTTCTCACAAAAAAGACTCACCTGTACATTTCAAAAGCTGCAGTTCCACTCTGAAACGATTACATTCTTTGCTAAACTGTGTTAAAAGACTAAATCCTTCAGGATTGTCCTGCTGCATCTAATACACTGTGAATGGACATAATTGGGTCACCTAATTTTCCCTTGTTTGGCAGGCAGAGGGAATGAAATTTAGTTCTCATTTATTTTTAATGTGATTCACAAGACAGAATAATAAATGACAAAGATCTATATATTAAAGCCAAAACCACCAGCTCAGCTTGGCCAAAGCAATAAATCTGAGTTTAAAAACATCCCCTCCCTCTGCCAAGCAGGGAAGGAGGTTGGTCAGTAAACAAATGGCAAAGCTGTCTGGCTCTCCAGCAATCCATTCCCCAAGCTGCCTGCACAAGGGCTGGGTGAGGATCTCAGGAATGCCTTCTGCTCTGCAAGGCCCAGCATGTGCCCTGGGCAGAGTCAAGCATGCCTGACATCCCTCTTCTGATGCCTGCTTGCCTACCAAACCCATCTCTGTGGCTGTGGAAAGGGTCCCCTGGCAAAAGAAAGCTTAGGAACCGTCTTCACCTACACCATTATAGACTTACATAAACACTTTGCAGCAAGGCAGCCAAGGCAGACAAGCTAGAACTGGACATCATTTTGGAATCAGAAGATGGAGCTATGTCAACACCACAAAACAGCTGGGCTACTCTACAAGTGTGACACCAAAGTAGAAGAGGATTAAGTATTTTTAACTCTTCCACTAGCATTGAGAGATGCTTCCCTGCCCCTCCATGCTTGTCCTGAAAAGATAAGAATGAGAAGAGCCCAGAGTCTCTCCCAAAATCAAATTAAAAGACTTTATCAGATGTCTCTTCACTTACTGACTTTGGGGCACAAAGGTATGTAATGAAAAAATACTCATTGTAGTTAACTCCTCCCTTCCCGATGAGATTCAGAACATCAGCTACTGGATTTTCACTTGAATATCCCAGAAACAGGCAAAAATCTGTACTCAAACTCAGTTTAACTTGTCAGTTTTACAAGCAGATGGAACAGCTCCCAAGGAACTCAAGCTCACTGGGAAAAACTGTTTTGACTGAATGCTTTCAGCAGAGGAGGATTCCAGCACACAGCAACTGAAAATCACAGTTTTGTAACTATTTCCCTCACTTCCACCTATATTCTTATGAATTCAAAACCTGGAAGGGCTTCTCTGTTGGACAATGCCACAGATGGGTTCACAATAAAGAACTTGTAAATTACTCTGACTCCCCTTCCCCCTTTAAAAAACAAAACCCAAAACTAGGAAAGAATCTCAAACCCCACCAGAAAAAGGCACATGAAAAAATGCTATGTTTGTAAATTGAGCAAATGAATGAAGCATCCCACCTGATTTAAAGAGATGCTTAGTTAAAGCAATGAGAAAGTAACACCAGCTTTTGCTCTTTCAGATAACAAACTTCCCTCAGAGCTGTGGTCCTCTGTAATGCTGAAATTCCTAATAGTCACACTTTATTGGTATGGGGGAAAAAAAACAAACCCTAAAATGAAACTGAGGAATTTGCACATCCTAAATTAAGGGAAAAAAAAAAAAAAAAAAAAAAAAAGGCAGTAAGCTGTCTGTAAAGGTAGTATTTTGCATACTCAGTCTTAATAATTTAGGGTACTTGCAGCAGCCATCTGGCAAGCTCTTTAAAAATCTAAGTCACAGCTGACTACCTCTTTAATATCTTGTATAATTTCCAGTTACAGCCAAAAGAAATCCAACAGGAGTTGCTTCAGCTACAATTAATTTTTTTTTTCCCCTTGAATCTGGCTGGTTCTGTTCAAGGCAACAAAAAACCTCTCAATTAATAAGATAGGATTAGAAAAAGCTCAGCTAAGGAGTTCTGGAGAATAAAACCAACCGCTGCAGGTTTCCTTTGCACTACACAAATGGAGTTAGCAGCCAGCATGAAGAGGTCCCTTTAACTCTAGGATATCATTATCCAAGGTTAAGCTATTAGCCTCCACAGTGACACTACTGACTACTTCAGTGGTTAAAACACGGTCATACTGGGAAGCTTGTAAGTGCAAGGGGATGCTGCACCTTTAAGCCTTGTTAATTTCCACATGACATTGTCTAGAGAACAGCCAGAGCCCTAAAAACCTTCCAAGCTGGAGCCTGAAACCTGAAGTCAGGAACCAGAGTCTGCAAAATCCTGCTACCAATTTTCCTCTAATTCATTCTGACTCATGACCTTCAGTCACAGGCAGCTGGAGACTGGATTAATTCCCATCTCCAGAGGCATATGACAATGAAGAATTCATAACAGCTACCTATTTATAGGTGAACACTAAGAGTTGAAATATTTAACATGAGGGTTTTTTTGTGTCTTCATTTCTATGCTCAGTATTAGCTTTTAGCCCTGGTGTCAGATTTAAGCCACTTTCCAGCTGCAGCTCCACTGGTAGGTCTGCATCTCTTAAATGTTAGATTTAAATATTTAACAAAGCACTACAGTCCTGCCTCTTGACAAGGGGCAGGAAATAGCCCAATGAACTACCATTCAGACAGGAAAAAAAAAATCTATGAAAGCAAGCAAGTTTATTTTTTTTCCCAGTGCTGGAGATCAGCTTTCAGAGCTTCAAAAAGGACTTCAAAAATAGTAGATGAAGTGTATGGAAAAAACCTCCCCAATATACTAAAACAGTTCTTAGATCAATGCTCAAGCTAAATCTAACAACCCCTCCCAAAACAATCCTACCATTACAATCACCATTTTTAGGAAATCAATCCTTCCTGACCTTCAGGCACACACAAACCAGATGATGTGGGGTTGTTTTTTTTGCTGTAGCAGAGCAGCAACCTCTCAAAGAGAAGACATCTATCACATCTCATGCAGTTAAAAAGAGGCAGCACAGGTTTTTAGGCAGTCAGTCAACTTGAAGCCTCTGAAATTAAAGGTAGTAACAGCAACAAAACCTTAAAAAAACAACAAACTTTCATTTCACAAAGGTATTCACACTTCAAAGATGAATTTGTCGAAAATTCTTTCAGAGGTGACAACTCCTCTCTACAGCAATTTACACACACAGCCCAGGCAAAGCAACAGTTCCCAACCAGTCACAAAATCATTAAGGCTGGAATGTTACAATACTTTACTCCAGATGGTCTTCAACAGCTGGATCGAGGAGCTCTGTTCTTGTCCCACTCATCAGCATCCCACACAGAGGCTCAGGTGCTTCTTCCCCTCTTTATAACAAAGCTGCAAATCTCCTACCCAGGGAATTAGGCACTAATGATAGATAGGCAATGATTTTAACTACCAGGTATCACACACACAATTACTGCTCTAAGAGCAGTGTTACACATCCATCATCNTCTATGATTCTATGAAACAAAGATGTACAGCAGTGCTTTCTGTGGATCAATGAGTAAATACTCTGTCTTTTCAGATGGAAAATGAAATTTCTAGCAGGTAGGCATAACAAACTTGAAATGCCTTTTCCTGTTCTTAACAAACTAGTCTCCTTTTCACAATTTAACTTGAATCATAAACCAGTGGAAAAATAGAGCACTAATAATAGGCAAAGATGTTATCAATAGCTTACAAGTAGCAACACACTGTTTTCAATATAGCTATTCCATTTTATATGGTAGGGGTGCTGGACATGGCTCTGCTTCTGGCAAGACCTCACCTGGAGTACACCATCCAGCTCAGGAGCCCTCAACACAGGAAGGACATGGACTTACTTGATGGAGCAGGTCCAGAGGAGACCATGAAAATAACCTCTGCTGTGAGGACAGGCTGAGGGAGCTGGGGTTGCACAGCCTGGAGAAGAGAAGGCTTCAGGGACACCTAATAGCAGCCTTCCAATACCTGAAGGGGCTACATGAAGGCTGCAGAGGGACTGTTTCTGAAGGCCTACAGTGATAGGGCAAGGAGCTTTGGTTTCAAGTTAAAGAAGATTTAAATTGGATGTTCAGAGCAATTTCTGCACCATGAAAGTGGTGGAACACTGCAACAAGTTGTCCAGGGAAGCAGTTGAAGCCCCATGCCCATAAACATTCAAGGCCAGGCTCCACAAGGCTCCAAGCAACCTGATCTAGTGGAGACTGCCAGGGAGTTGGACTCTATGGCTTCTGGAGGTCCCTTCCAACCCAAACCATTCCATGATTCAGAGGTGCAGGTGTTGCATTTTGGGACTACTAATTATTGGCAGCATTGACAGAGCCTCCTGCAGCACACCTGTCCTATGATCACTGCAGCCACTGAACCCAGGCCAATACCCAAACAGGCAAAGGAAGATGGAGCCCATTAATTGTGGTCACTTCATTTTCTTGTAATGCCAACCTGCTTTATGACCACACATCCTCTCAAAGAGCTCTGCCAGAAGTGCTAATGCTGGACTCAGAGTGCTCTGAAGGCTGCCAGGTCAGGAGCAGTAAAGCTGGGGTTTACTGAAGGCTGCTATTGACACTGCTGAAACTAACAGGCTAAAAAGTAATACAGGGGACAAACACCCTGCACTCATGAGGCATCAATGCTGATAAAGAATTAGCTGACTATAAGAAGCAAGAATTTAGTTCAGGCTTCATAATAACCCCAGAATAAGCCAACCATGCCTACACAACACAGCACTATGTCAAAACTGCTGCAAGTATGTGTACATGCCCAAGGGGCAGGATGTTTTCTCTGCCTTCTTCAGCACTTCTCCCGTGGCTTGAGCAGGAAGCAGAGATATGGGTGAAGCAGCACACATTCAGAATTTACCTGCAGTGCTAACAGAGAAGCACACTGGTATAGAATCATAGAATCAGTCAGGGTTGGAAGGGATCACAAGGATCATCCAGTTCCAACCCCCCTGCCATGGGCAGGGACACCCTACCCTAGATCAGGCTGTCCAGAGCCTCATCCAGCCCAGCCTTAAACACCTCCAGGGATGGGGCCTCAACCACCTCCCTGGGCAGCCCATTCCAGGGTCTCACTGCTCTCATGGTGAAGAATTTCCTCCTCACATCCAGTCTGAATTGCCTCATCTCCAGCTTTGCTCCATCGCCCTGAGTCCTGTCACTACCTGATAGCCTAAAAAGTGCTTCAGCCTGGAGAAGATTCTGAGTGGACCTTAGAGTTGCCTTCCAATACCTGAAGGGATCCTACAGGAAGGCTGCAGAAGGACTTTGCATAAGGGTGTCTAGCACAGGACTAGAGGGGATGGTTTGAAGCTGAGAGAGAACAGGTTTGGACTGGCTCTTAAGAAGTTCTTCAGTATGAGGGTGGTGAGACTCTGGAATAGGTTGCCCAGAGTGGTTGTCAATGTCTCCTCCCTGGGGGTGTTCAAGGCCAGGCTGGATGAAGGTTAGGATCTAGTTGAGAGGTGTCCCTGCCCATGGCAAGGAGGTTGGAGCAGAGGATCTCTAAGATCCCTTCCAAACTAGGCCACCCTATGACTCTCTATGGTATCTTTCCAGTGTCACCAATGCTGTACTTGTACTCAGGTCTTTGGAATCAGACTACACCTAGTGCCAGAACTTGATGTTTCAGCCAGCTTCAGAAGGCAGGTGACACTAAGAACCCATCTGACCAGCTCCTGAGTAGCTTAGCCACACTGCATCACTATGCTCAAGCAGAAAAGGCAGACCATGAGCAATCCTTTCTGTAGGTGCTGCTCTTGACACTCTGCTCACAGAAGCACCATTACATTTATAGGCATTTCATTTGGCACCCCTCAACACAAGATCTTCCTACAGATGCCTGCCACACTCAAGATAGCTTTCAACTGCAGAAGTGACCTGTACTGCCCTGCAAAGTGAGCATCATTAACACCAGACCATGTACATTTTACACTGCCTACAGATCTTTTACAGCAGACAGATTATGGCCAGCTAGATTTTTTTTTTAAAGCAATTAAAACATGAGCTGTTATTAGGTTGGTGACTATTTAGCATTTTAATGTTTTGCAATACTCTATCAAAGGACAGCATTAGGACTAGAGGCTCTTAGATTAATAGATCCTGACTACCAGAGTTGCCTAACCATTGGACAACAACAGGAAATACTGTTCTGGCCTCCTACAACAATAAAATTTGCTGTAAAATGTGATAAATACATCACTTTGGACACCTATTTACTGTGTTTCTCTAGATAAAATAATTAAATACATCTTGTGTGCTGCTTTCCTCATGATGCAAAGAAGTAATTTCAGGTTTTCATTCAGTGCATGGTTTTGGTTTGTTTTTTTTAAACCAATCCAAATAGTTATTTTTATTAAGAGCTCTTGCTAAAAGCTGAGCCAATAGCTGTTTGTCCAATATGAATATATTCCTTGATCATCTTTTTTGCACTAAGCATGACACAAAAACTTTGCCTCCTCAGTGAGCTGTTAGCTTCGTTAATATTATTGGATAATATGGGCAAGAGAGCAGTGCTCCCAGGAGCTTGAAAAATAACATTCTCTGAGAACTTTCCTCAGTAGTGTTCTCTGAACTGGTCTAAATAGCTGCTTTAATCACATCTGCCAAAAGATGCCAGTGCCTCTCCTCTCTGAAAGGCTTATTAAAACCAAAGAGCACAAGGAAAGGATTTTTTTTAACCTTCAGACCAAGACACAAAGATATCTGATGGAAAAAGGAAAAAAAATCCTTGTCTATGTTAAGAGAGCACTTTTAATGTTCACAAGTTTAAAACCAATTCCTAATTACACATCAATTTCACCACAGACCTTTTGCTTTCTCTATTTTTTAGTAAATTGGGATCACAAGGATGGAAACCTTGCCTTCAGGAGACTTCCTATTTCTCAGGAAGGCAGATGCAATTTCCTTCCTCCCTAGCCACAGTTTTGAATGTCACCTTAATTATATTAGCCCTGAATTGTGAAATAAACCTGTATGAGGTCATTAGCTTGACAGCAGGAGTCTCCCTTAAGTACCACTGCACAAACACACACACATAGAGGCTGGAGAGAATCAGTTACTATGAGGCGTTTTAAGGGTTATACCAAGCCCAAATCAGTGCTGGGACTGATTAATTTCAGAGAAGAAGGAAAAGTAGAAGCATCACAAGCAAGGCTAAGAATGCATCTGTGTGAAAGGCAACCAACCAGAATCGTGCAGCAAGTCTGACAGATTCACAGATCAACACCAACAGAGTTAAATATTAAAGCCTGATGGTTTCAACATCTCCTTTATACAAAATTTGGTGCATTTACAAAATAAATGGCAACTCTTGCCCTAAGAATGGGAGCATCATGCAAATACAATATTCCAATTAATCAGACTTCCACACATACCAACACAAGGTGTTAGTCCAGAGACCATTAGCAACAGCCAAGACAAGCCTTGACTCTTCTACAAGCTAAACTTCATGCAGGACTCCAGATCACTTCAGAAAGTTTCCATGAGCATGCAACACCATCCATTTAAGGCAGAACAGGGGAAGAGGATTACTGAAGCTGCACTTCTGCACTTCCCAATCCATTAGTACAATTAGACTACATCTTCATTATCTTTAGTGTCTCGACAACGGGAAGGAGCTCACAGCAGTTATGTTAAAGATAGCAGCTATTAGAAGAGCAATGAAACAGATACATAGAACCCAAGATGTCAAAACTGTCTTCACACACACATGCTATTATGCTTACAAAACTTTATTTAAGGTTTAAACCATATTTTGTAAGAGCTACTGAACTTAGAATGATGACAGTGAAACATTAAGGAAACTGCTGCAAACAGTTTCATGTGAATTGTGAAAGGTTTATTTTGCCAGTCCCCTGTAGCTGCTGACTGAATTTTCAGTGATAAAAGAGCTGTTTAAAAAACCCTGATGTTTCTGACCTCTGAAGTGAAGCAAAACCTTTCATGAATTCCACATGAACCAATGAGTATTATTTGGCATCCACAGACATTCCTGAAAAAAGGCAGCTAGGCAGATGTGAAAGCTCCCATTTTTCTCAATTTGGCACCAACTCTTAAAGTTAATTGTTTTTTAAGTGTCTTATAGCCAATCTTTTTTGCATAAACATTCAGTTAACTGTGTTTATCTTGAAGGCTGATATTGCCTCCTCTGACCAACCCAACAAGCTGCCAGGACACAATGAAATTTGCAGTTTTCCATGTAAGAGCCAGCACACTCCAAGTTAGGAAACTCTCTACTAAAATTACATTTGCATGGCAACAGGCACCAGAGAGCACTGCAGCTGCACTACCCCCTCCCCATTTCCACTAAAAGCCTTCCACCACTGCTTTACCTTAAACTGTTTCAGTATTTATACTGCTCCTTTACAGAAACTCTGCTGAAAAAATATAGGTCATGCTTCCTTTAAGTGTACTTATTTAAAGCTTAATGAAATTAATTCCAAGTTCCTCACAGGACTTCAACGTGCATTGAATCAGGACCTGGATGAGTTCAGAGGCAAACCAATTACATTTTAATTAAACATCCTAACATTGTTGTGAAGCAGTCAACTAATTTTATAGATGGATACAATGAGTCAGAAAGTTTCAGAGCTTGGTGATGGTCATAAACAGAGCTGATTACTTAAGTTGCTTCCATATTTGTTACCCACCCTTGTAACGAGGAAAATGGACGCTGTGAAAAAGCAAATAAATTCTTGGCCTACATATTTGCAGGAAACAGAACAGAACACATCCTTAGACAAGTGCAATGGTGGTACAAATCATCTGGCTCCATTTCTGCTCCCCTGTCAACAGCAAGAAATTGAAATTTGCATTTTTTCCCCCCCCCTATTTTTCACAGCAGTTTATCTCCAGAGATTTTTAAGTTGTGAGGTTTGGTTGGTTTGTTTTTAAAATCATAGAATGGTAAGGCTGGAAAGGACCTCAAAGATCATCTAGTTCCAATCCCCTGCCATAGGCAGGGACACCTCCCACTAGTACAGGTCACTCAAGGCCTTGTCCAACCTGGCCTTGAACACCTCCAGGGAGGTTGTGGAGCACAGAAGCATCAAATGTGATCTTTGATCACATTCTGTGCTTCTGTGCTCCACAACCTCCCTGGGCAACCTGTGCCAGTGTCTCACCACCCTCACTGTAAAGAACAAAATAGCATTCATGATTATGATGTCTCTGTATTATTTTTTCCATAGTGGATTTGATATTCTGTAAAACCTGGAAAATACATATTAAAAAGCAAGATGTATTATTACACTTCCAGAACTCAAACTGACACTTGCACCATAAAGTGCTGTAACAGTGTCCAGTCACCAGTAGCAAGCGGAACCAAGAAATTCACTTTCCTCATTATGTTGAGCATTTCTCACATAATGCTCCCCAACAATGAGTCTGAAAATAAACCCCAGAGTCAGAAGAGTACTCTCATTATTCAATTCTCAATATTTTTTGGTTGTTTTCCTGATGTTTGGTTTCTTCTCACCTATTAACACTCTGTAGTTTTGCTCATTCTGGTCTATCTGCTCTCTTGTGCAACTGAAGTTCACGGACAGGCCACAGTGCTTTAAAGGGAAAAAGAAGTGTCAGTCTCATCCACTCTCAGAGACACAGCAGCATCAACAACAGCACACAAAGGGTCTTGCTTTATTTTCTCTAAGTTTGTTGGTAAAAGGGTTTTGGTACATTTAAAAATCAATTTATGGATCATCTCTCCCACGTACTTAAAGCAAGACCACTGAACATTCGTTAGGATGGAGAATAGGTGACTAAATGTTTTCATTCCAATAACCTACAGCTTTGGTGAACAGCAGCATCAAGGCAAACATTTTCTGGGACTGTTCATGTACTTGTACTCAGGCAGTAGCTTTATTGGAATTAAATCAATGGATACTATTGCATATCCTGAACAGAAATAAAATCTCTCTCTAATACCTGTCATGAATAAAGCTGCTGCAGATGATTTTTTTTGTCTTTTAACAGCATTATTCTTCTCTTTTGAAGAGAACTCTACTGGAAGTTTCTCTAAGCATATGCAACAGCAGCCTCCAAAAGCCTCTTGCCTCTCTGCATGCACAGCACTTGGGTGCATTTTTGATGCTTAAAACTAGGTCAGATGCTCAGGAGGGATGCTTTGTAGTCAACAACAAACTTCAGAAGTGAAATACTAAAAGTCATAAATGTTTATGGTAGTTACAGATGACAAATGCTCTGGAGAGGAAAAGACTCACATTAAATGAATATAAATAGATTGGTTTCACACGAGTTGTTTCTCAGGCTAAGCATCAACCTTTAACATCAGTTTCACAGTGTCAAACACATTCAGATGTCAGTTTTACCTGCTTGTACCCAGCTACAGGATGATTTTTAACCTTTAGTACTACCACAGTCAGCATTTGCAATGACAAAACTGAGAGGCTGTTTTGGGAGCTGTTTCAACTCATGTTTGGTTTCACTTAGAAAATAATCACAAACTGTTTTGGAAACTTCTCTCTCCTCTTGCAAAATTCCCTGAGACCCTGGATGGGGGAAGGAGGATGGCAGAGAAAAACTGATACAACTACAGGTGACCCATAAAATTGGGGTGCAGGACTTGCTTTCTGTGCAGCCCTAACACTTAACATTCCTGTGTTGTATCTCTTGTGAAATGCAATGGTGTTTAACCAATTAGCCCTCCTTCCTCACACACACAGCACCACTGCTAACAGCCACTCAAATGAATGAGGACTGTGGTACACCCAACAGGTATTCATTACAGTGACTCCTGGCAGGTTATGGGATGATTCTCCTGGTGAAGATTTCAGCATCTTCCTACTTGGATATAAAAAATACCCCAAAAAAACACTTTTATGCCCTCTGCAACTCACTGTAACTTTTGTTGCAATGCTTAAAATGTACTAAAAGAGTGCTCCTGCTTGGAAGCAGTTCTGGATAAGCCATAAAACTTCAGCCAGCCAGCTCTGAGCTCACCAGTTCAAAATGGCCTTCACTCTTTTTGTTCCATCTTACAGACCACCTTAGAAATTTGCACTACGATGCATGCATCAGCCATGAGAAGGTGCAAATCCACTTACCAACACATCTGACTTACACTGAAGGAGCTGCTGCTTGCTACTCAGATGCCAGAGGTATACTGAAAGAGATCATTCATTCTTGGCTAATGCCAAAGTGAAGTGACTCCAATGTACCTGAAGTACACCTGCCACCATTTTCCATCTGAATTTACAAACAGCAGCTTTCAGACTACTAAATAATCATGGTTTAAGAGTGATTTATATGTAGCTTTCTGTATGCCTTTTCACTCTGAACACCCATACCTTCAAACTAACCCTCCTGAAGTACAGTTTAGCCTTACTTTTCCCCATTTACACAGTGTTTCTTCTTCAGCTGGGTACTTCACATCACATGAGCTTCCAAAGCACTGAGGGCAAAAGAAGTCAACAGTTTGCAAGTTCAGCAGCCAACAAAAGCTAAACGTAAAATTCTGATTTTATAAACCTATTTTAAAATTACATCCTTAAACCACTCAGCAGACATGCCCTTCACCGTGCTGGAGCCAACTGGGATCAGAAAACTGAACACACCTCTTGCCTCCAAGGTTTGTTGATTTTTGGAGTTTGGTGTTTTGTTTTTTTTTAAGCCACCACATCTGCAGAATGTCTCACTCTCATCTCACAGAGCATCAAAGCTTATTTTATTCAATGTGCCAAGATGAGGAACGGCCAAATAAAAGATGATACACAGCAGAGCAAAACATTCTCTTGTTGAGGAGAAAGCAAATGCAAGCCTCAAAGTCAAATGTACCCTGAGGAAGCACATCTGGATGTTCAGCAGAAACCACTCTCATCTCTCAGCTGCTGCCCGGAGTACTAACGTGCTTGGATTTGGGAAACGATGCTGCTGCTCTCTCACAGACCTTTCCCAGGGATAAGCACCGTGCGCCCGCACACACCGTTACTACCCTGAATTCAAAGTTACCAAGTGCTACTTCAGATGCTCCGTAAACACCATTTCCAGACAAGGTAAAACTACCTCCAGGTGAAGCTCGCTCTCAAGCACTGACCAAGGAGCGTTTCCCGGCACTTCACACCGTGCAGCACCGCACGGCTCCCGTGACACAAACAGGAGCTGCCCCGAGCCGGGGTGTCCAGATCCTGGGTGTTACTGCCTGCGGACGTGACACCTGCCTTGCCCTCCCCGCGGCTTCTGCGCACCTCAAAGAGCTTTTAAGGGGGAATGACTTCACCTGCCACAAAAACGCAGCCGTGGCTGGGGTAGGACATCGCCGCCGTCCAACTGGGTGCCACATGACGTAAGAGATGATGCCAGAAAATTAAGAAGGCACCTCCCGTACCTGTGCCACGGAGCCACGGCCTGGCAGCGCCCACGGCCGCTGGGCCGCTGCTGGGCCCAGGGGAGGTCAGGGGGCGCGGCCCCAAGTCCTGCTCCGCGCCGGGGAGGNGGGCGCGCGAGTCGAACGGAGCCGAGCAGAGCGGAGTGGAACGGCCGCCTCCTCCGCCGTGACTCACCGCGACGGCCCAAGGCGGGCGGGAGGGAGGGAGGGAGATGTCTGGGCGGCTCCGGGGGAGGGACCCGCCGCGTCCCGGCGCCCAGGGCAGCGGCAGCGCCGCAGGCAGCACCCGAGAGCCGGCCGGCAGGAAGGGGCGGCACCCCGGGGCCGGGGCGGGGCCGGGAGGAAGGGGCGGAGCTACAAAGGGCGGAGCCTGATGGATCGGGGGCGGGGCCGTGGGAAGGGCCGCGCCACAACCTGAGCCCCAGCCGTAACGAGGGGCTAGAGCGTGAGGTGGTTCTGCAGGAGCGCTCGGCACAGTTCTGCGGGGAATGGGAGGCACTCCGCGGCTACCGCCCCGCTATCGCTACGGGCTGCACATCAGCCCTCCCGGCACAGCCGCTGCAGCGCGATAGGAGACGTGCGAGAGGTTGGCAGCAGAGGGGGCACGCAAGCCAGTTCCTGCCGTTCGCCATACGCTTACCTTAAGAGACACCCTTGGAATGGGAGCCGGCGATGACGTGGTGCCAGGCGTCTCACGCTCTCCCCTCGCTGTCCTGTTCGGCGTGGGCAAGGCTGAGGAGCATTTCTGCGACAGGGCCGTGTTGGGTAAACCACATCATATTAACACAGGTTTCATGAGTTTGCTCAATCCTGCTGTGCTGAGAAGGTTAGACACTGCAAATGCAGCGCAGGTTAATTCAAGCTAATTCAGCAAGTAAGAAATGCCATCTTCTGAGAAGCCGTCGGGTCAGTCAAGAGCTGAGAAACAATCCTTCCCCTTAGGCTGAAGCAAAGTAAAACTAGAGATCACTAAATTAGTTTTTAAAAATAATAAAACCAGGGGACAGAAACCATCACAGGTTCATTACCTCTACTCATCACTCATCTACATTTTGGTTCCCCACTAGGCTTCACAGTTTTGTTATACACAGAAAGCAGTGGTGGGGTCAGCAAGGGAAGTAGAAAATTCCTGGAAATAAAAATCTGCATGTACTGAGTGTAACAGTGCATCTGTTTTCTACTTGGTATTTAGCTTAATTGCACACAAACAGTCACAGTAATGAAATAGGTGGCACTTTCTTGAGCAGCTTGCTTCTCCATGACATCAAAGCCCACTGCCACTGAAATCCATACCCCCACTGTCAGTTAATGAAGGTCTCAACATGAAAGCCTCTGCAAAGAGCAAACCCAAGCTGCTGACAGGAACAGGAATGGTGCAAATATGCTGGGATCTGAGATCACTAGCACATCCCCACCGCACAGCAGGCAGTAATGATTATTAATTATTTAAGAAAGGAACATAAGAGCTCCAGCATAAGCTGGAAAAAAAAAATATGCAGAAGCCTTGCTCTGGGATCCTCCAGCTGGATTACTGCTAATTAGCACTGTACATGAGTCTAAGGAGAAGATCTAAAAGCATCTCCTGCTAGCAGAAGTGTATAATTAAGCCATCATTTGCATCTTTGCAATAGTATGAATTTTCTTACTGATAACATCACATAGCATCAATTTAGCATCCTGCCTTTACTTAGAAAGGGATTTAGCAGACAGAGATACTATAAGGCTTCCTCTGCCCCTGGAGGATTTTAGATTTATTTGCTTAACTGGGTCTAAATCATCCTGTGCCTCACCTTAGTCTCTTACCATCAAGCTTTCCAAAATGTTTCACTAGCAAGCAAGGTGACATCTTGATGTTATAGTTATCACTTGTATCATCCTAAGCCATGATGGATGCTTAAGAGACCTCTTAGCTTCCAGTTCTGCAACAGATTTAGTAGAATATTGTTCATGCCTGATGGGACTGCACTGACATTCACAAAGTAAGCATAAGACAGAAAAGCACTGCACTTGATCAAACCTATTATCTTACCAATCACCACCCTCCTTGCCCTTAGCACAAAACAGGAAGAATACAGTGTGTCATCAGCAGAGGAATGTTAGTTTAATTATCTAAAGGTTAAGTCTTTCTAACATTTTTACAAGTACTGAATAAATCTTGGGTATTATTTTGTAAAAATCTAACAGGTTAAATGGATTTTTCTTTTCAACAGCTTCCAATTTCTTCTGTTTGATGAGGCTGGTTTTTGTTCTAGTAAGTCAGAACTTCATGAAACCTTCTCTGAATCCACAAGTTTACTCTGTCCTCCTCTAATCTCCAATTCTTAATCAGTTCTGAAATTCATTTAGGATTCCTTCACAGTACAGCTGCTTCCAGCTTTCGAGTCCCTCTGTAGTTGTTGGCAAGTCCCTCTCATTAAGAGCTCCCAGCAGCATCTGTACCCACAAGCTCTGCCTTCATTATCCATCTGATTTAACCACATACAACAATGATGATACCTCCTGTTTCTCTCAAAGATATTTATGGTACCCAATAAGGGAATTGAGTTTTGGTGGTTTTTTTTCCTTTTGATAATCTTTTCTATTTCAGCAATTAGTCTGACAATTCCAATCCATCCAATTCATGCTCTGATGCAGAAAAGGGCAGTGTTCCCAAAAATTAAACACAATTCAACTAATCGAGTCTTTGGGACACTATAATAGATGGTGGAGGATCACAACAATGAGTTGCAACATCCATGACCAGTGGCAAGCACAACTAGTGAGAGAGTATACTAGAAAATTAAAGAAAGAGGTCATCTGGCTTAGTTCACTGATTCACAGATTGGATTGGGTTGAAAGGGACCCTCAAAGGTCATCTTGTCCAACCCCCCTAATGTTTACACCAAGCATGCAGTGAGGAGATAAGCAGAGGTACTTAGAGATGGGCAAAAAAGGTCTTTAGTGTAAAAAAAGCCATGATTTTTTTCCCCTGTTAATCCAGACTTAGTTTGTACAGTAACAAACCTTCTCAGCTGTGTATTTTATTCAAAAGCAGAAGTGTTCCCAGGTTGAATTTGGGGTGTACAAAGTTGCAAAGCACACTCTTTTATGACAACATTGAAGAACTACCTTTCAATCTCCAGCTCACAAGGCTATTAACTGGACAATCAAAAGAGCTGTTTGCCCAGACACGAACACTTCTGTGTCTGCAGGATCTGCAGGCAGTTCTGCCTGATGGCATTCAGTGCATCTGCCATTACTACTGACCCAGTTCTGGAAGTATGTTGAAAACAAGATCCTTAACATTATCAAGCAGCAAACTATCATCACAGCAAGCTATAAAGAGATATCCAGATAAGAACTCGCTTTAAAAAGAAATCTGCTATTAAATAATGTGTGGTAAATGACAGTAGCAGTGCCTTACCTATACTTATACTCACTAACCTTATGTCTATGCTTCCTCTTTTAAGAGCTTAGACTAGCAAGGAAGATAGAAATGTTTCAGAATAAGTAGTGTCCAATACTTCAAGCCACTTTATCAGATGCTTCCAACATCAGCATCTCCTATGTGACTAGGGTGGGAAGCTTGAATATTTAAAATTGAAGGGAGATAAACCTGAACAATTCTGTCCCCTCCCTATACAAGTTAAAACCTCTGCAACCTCATTCTGATATGTGTCACATGTTCCATGAGTCCTATAGAACAACTCCAACATGGGCACTCCTGTTCCTCCCTTGTGGGTAGCTCAGCAGACAGATTTGAGAGTTTACTTCCCTAATGGAAAAGGCTTCCCCAGAATTCAGTGAGGATAATTTAAAAATGATGGAAATGTAGAAGCTAAAAGATGCCTGCAGGCTGCCTTTTATTTCTTTACAGTGTGAAAATTGTATTTGTCCTTCTATAGGAAGGAAATGGTCATACTGGGAACAAAACCAAACAGATATATTTCAATTTGCCTACCATTTCAGCCACTAATAAGACAATAGAGTTCTCTATCAAAATGAACTCGATTTTAACAGGCAAGGTAACATGATGAATTAAGGGATCTCTTAAGAAATCTTGTCTTTTCACTCTAAGACAAAGATAACTTGCTACTTTGCCATTCAAGATCAAAGAAGGGAAATAATACAAAGAGACAAAGAGAGAAGAAGCTTCAAATGCTCTGTCTCTCTTTCAATTTTCTCTCTACCACTTTTTCTTTCAGATCAGTACAATCACTAGATTCACCCTATAGAGAAAGATTTAAAAAAAAAAAAAAAAGGAGGTTATACATGGCCAAAAAGAACTCTGGGCAACTTTGCTGATGTTTTTAAAGCAACTGTACTCTACCATCCTTATTTCAGAAGTAAAACGATAAACAAAAACCAAAGGACTTTTCTTCTTCAAAGGCACCTATGATCAGTAGCAACTTCACAGCACTCAATATTCAAGCATTACAATCTGTATTTTACTCCAGGAGAGAAAGAGGTGTTGAAAATAAGTGATCTGCCTGGCTCTACAGCTGAGCCTGGGTGCAATTCAAACAAGCTTGTGTGTTAAACAACAAAACCATGCTTTCACTTAGCAGTTCTTTTGTTACCAGCTTTTATTTGAGCAAATGACTGCATTATAATAAAGAGGTTGTGGACTTTTTTCTAGCCCCTGCAGAAACGTTTCAGATTCTAGTGGAGGGACATCCCAGAATTATGTGGCAAAACACTGAGCACAGCATACCAATTAATTTACCACACCTCTGAAATTCATCTGGCCACTTCAGGTAGGTTGCTTAAATAGCTGTTTGCTGGGGTCAACATATGAATAGCTTCATATAGGCAATGGCTTCCTTGTAAAGTGACATTGATAGTCAGGGCATTATCCAGCCTTTGGGTCAGAGCTATACCTTCTGACCCTTCACAGTGGTGGGAAGGGACTTCTGGCCTGGCATACTGAAGCCTGCAGTAACACTGATCTCCATCCCATCTTTGTCCTTCTAAACCACAAGAAAGCTTTTCAAAAGCAGAAGGAGCACAACGTTAAAAATATATTCAGTCAAGAATCAGTTTAATAGGAATTGTACAACTGCCTGCAGTACAGAAAGAATCCTGAAATATTTGCAAATCAACAAAACAAGAGTTTCTCCTGGAAACATACACCTCTCCAACTACAAGGAGAAAGATTTCCATATCATTATACTGTAAACTTACTGAGATCTGTGGGAGCGCTGAGAGATTTAATTTACATACTAATGCTGCAAGCAGGTTGGGGGCTGCAGGGGGAGAAGAGTTACTTAGCACCAGTAATGAGCAGAAAGGAAAAGAAGGCAGCTACAGTCCCCCTGGACTGTTTTGTTTTCAATAATTTTAGACTGTCTAATAATGCCTTTTAATAAGCTGCTCTCAGCTATAAAGCTGCAATCACAGCCTTTGTCAGAGAACAGAACACTGGCCCAGACAGGAAAATAGTTCTGATATAATGGACAGAAAGACCCAACCTAAATCAAAGCTTCTTAAAAAAAAAGTTCCATCAGTCAAAGACCTCAATTACACTGTCTACACTGCCTATCCTTTCTGTTCTAAGAAACTGCATTTCCAAAAGGAGAACCTATTAAATCAAAAGACATTCTAACCCACACAATTCCTGGCTGACCCTACTCCAGTCCTACTTTACAATTACATTTGCTTACTTATAAAGTATTTTCTACACCTCAGAAGTGCAACCTAGAGGACTGATCACATGAGTTTTTAGTTTAGAGCCTATGCTACCCACTTAGTCTCTAAGCAACATGGAGATGAACATTGCAATGAGCATCCACACTTAAGACTATTTCCACTCTATTCAGTTTCCCAGCAGCTCTCACTGAAGCTCAAGGCTAGCTATAAAATCCTAAGACATACATGTGATAGGTAAACCACAGAAATTCTACTCCATTAAACACTTCCTCCAAGCAGTGGGTCACCTCCCTTGCTAGCAAAGGCAGGTTCAACTCCACTGAACAGCCATTCCACCACAGCCTGGAACTGAACGTACCCCACACGTGGGTTTGCAAGTTGCTTTATAAACCATTACTAAAAAGATTTTTACTATCATCCTTTAAACACATTTCTTAATTTTTATGATTCAAAGCACTAACAAGATGGAAACAAGATGCCCTTTTTTCCTAGGAATTCTGATCTTTCCAGTACTATTGTCATCCTTGTCTTTCCAGGAACAAACTGTGACAGCATCTATCACATTTTGCATGCTTCAAACTTAAATAAGACACATCAAAATACACCAAGTCACTAAAACTAGCACAAAATCTGTTTGTCCTGCAGATACATACACCCAGCACTGTAGCAATACAGGCAGAGATCTCTGTTCAACCTCTTCTGAATATCATATGCTGATATTAATGCATCGACCTCTGTGGCATTTGGTTCTTGCACTTTGCTCTCAATGAAAGATTATCACTTAGATAAAACCCAGATAATGGGTGGAGTTTAAGCAGCAAAATGGCAGCTTTCTTCTTTTGATGCATTTCTGCCCCATCTTATGGGAAGGGAAACTAAGTGTATCTGTGACTGGCAAACCACACTTCTCTGGAGGGTGCCAGCTCATAACAGCACATCACCACACACAGCCAAACACTCCCTTTGCCAATGAGATTTGGTAACACTTCCTCCACCTCTGAAGCTCTCCAAAGAAAGGAAGCACTAACTCCCCATTAAAGCATATCAACTAAAGGATCCCAAAATTGGCTGTTTAAATTTTTGCACAGAAATAGAAATAACTGGGTTTTTTTCCATTAAATATTTTTTTTTTCATAATTTCTGCCCCTGTTATAAAATCCAATTGATAAATGCCCTTCCTTTGGTTACCAATGTCATGAGGTCAGCATCTGAATATATACCAAGGGTAGAGGAGGCTTGAAATGCACACTTCTTCAGCTGAAAAAGTTGTCAGTGAAATACAGGCTTCCAGTCAGCTCACACAAAATGCTAACATGTGCTGAATTAGTGTGAAGCAGTCAGTAGTTCAAGAACAAGATCCCTAATATGGATTTCACAAAAAAAATCCCCAGTTAATTAGGAAGTTAAATACTTATCCCAAGCAGTTTCTTCACACTGGGAGATAAAAATTCAACAACATGCCATTTGAAATCCTCCAACACCCTGACAATTATTCAGGATTCTAACTCCTTTGTGGAGGCACAGACCCTCCTCTCTCCACAGCTCCACCATCTGATAAATAGACTGAGCAACACTTGCATTGAATATGTAATGAGAGCTTTCCCCCTCCAACCCTTTTTCAACTTGTTTCTGCTTGCAAACTATTTGATGCTATCCCAGCAATACCAGGAAATAATAGCAGCATGTAGTTATAATACCCAGAGCTAAAGAGGTCACAGAAAGGGCTTCTCATTGCCATTTCCTAGCCATTCCCTGTCATTTCAATACTCAAGGTTAAATTACTCCAGAAGCCTCCCTACAGGGCTTCCATTGTTTGTCAGGCTAGGCTAGGACACAATGATGCTCGTTCATCTGCACAGCAAACGAGCAGCCAAGGGCCAGTGATCAGCATCCAGTCTCATCTGGGTTCTTCTGCAAATAGTTTGTAAGAAGATGGCATTTCAAATAAACAATGTCAGGTTTTCAGGGCTTCAACATATTCCTAGTACAAACTACTTAGTGTGTGAGTCCAGACAAAGTTTAAGACAACTTGAAAGCATGTGAAGAATCACCCCAAAACAACCACTCACTCATCAGGACTGCTCCAGAGAAGGATCTGCTTGCTCCAACCACATGCAAAAAGATTATGTTTTAATAGTTAGAGAAATACACACTCAGAAAAGTTGAAAATAGCTGATTCTTTCCAAAGGCAGTCAGACCATGCTTTTGTTTTTAGAGTACCACTTAGTGTTCAGCCTCAGAGGTTATATTACTAAGGGTTACAGACACCAGGGTTCCAAAGTGCACTTAAGGCTGTTTACTTCATATCTTCTGGTTAAGAACCAAAGAGGTTTAGGGTTTGTGTTTTGTTTTGCTTTGCTTTTTTCCAACATGTTAAAAATAGAAAAAACAAATGCAGTGTGACAGAAGTCCAATGCTGCTGATAACTGGAGAGAGAAGCCTCACGCACCTCTTCATTGGTTTGCCTTCTCTACTTCAAAACTTGCTAGAGCAAAGACTTTGTCTCCTGATCCTATGAAAGGAAAAAAACATTTTCAGTAAATATTAGCAGAAATTGTGAATTTCCTTATGTACAATTTAAATCAAGCAAAACATCTGAGATCAAAAGGAATCAAAGGCACATTTGAAAAGTAGAACACTTGAGCTAATTTAAAAACCCAGCCAAACAGGAGACATTCTGGCTTGACAGGTCTGACACCAGACATGCTGTGCTGGCTCTGCCTGGGCTGGAGTGAAGATTCCCCCTAGCAGCTCTCATCCTGCTGTGTTTTCTGTGTGTGGCTACAATGGTGCTGGTGGCACACTGATGTTTGGCTATCCAGGCTGCCTGCCTCCCAAAGGCCAGCAGGCTTGGTGTGAGAAGGAGGTTGGGAGGGGACAGAGCCCAGGAGAGCCAACCCAAGCTGCACAGAGGGATGGTCCATACCATATGACAACTTGCTCAGCAAGAAAAGCCAGGAGAAAGGAGGAGGTGAGAGATTTGTTAGTAGGGTGTTTGTCTTCCAGATGAACTGCTACACAGAGAATCATAGAATGTTTTGGGTTGGAAGGGACCTTAAAGATCATCTAGTTCCAACCATGGGATACTGAGGACTTCCCATAAAGTGGCTGGACGTGGCCTGCTGATGGGAAGGAGAGAATAAGTCTTTTTATTTTCCTGTCACTCTGTGCACAGCCTTAACTTTTCTTTATTAAGCTGCCTTTAACTTGACCCATGAGTTTTTAATTTCGTTTTCTCCCCCTATCCTGCTGAGCAGAGAAATGCAAGAGTGTCTTGGTGGTTACCTGGAAGCCAGCCAAGGTCATAGAATCATAGGATCGACCAGGTTGGAAGAGACCTCCAAGATTATCCAGTCCAACCTTTCAACCAGCCCTATCCAATCAACTAGACCATGGCAGTAAGTGCCCCATCCAGGCTTGTCTTGAACACTTCCAGGGATGGTGACTCCACCCCCTCCCTGGGCAGCCCATTCCAATGCCAATCACTCTCTCTGTGAAGAACTTCCTCCTAACATCCAGTCTAGGCCTCCCCTGGCACAGCTTGAGACTGTGTCCCCTCATTCTGTTGCTGGTGGCCTGGGAGAAGAGACTAACCCCCACCTGGCTACAATCTCCCTTCAGGTCAACCCACCACACACAGAAAGAGCTTCTAACAAAGCACCCTCTTGATCAAAACGGTTCTCACCTTGCTCACACTCTCAGAAAGAGGAGTATTCAAAGGTAGGTCACAGAGACAGCTTACTTGTACCCTGACCTAGTCTGGCATGTTCCTGCCATTCATAGTTCTTTCATCACAGTTCTAAGTAATGCTAGCATGAACTGTTGTGCTTATTTTATGTACATTATAACTGAACTTTTGGTCCTGTCAATGTAATTAGTTTTGACAATGATGACAAGAAGAGTGCTTTAAAGCTGTATCATGACAATGTGCCAATAACTGTCAAATTCTTTGCACTGAGCAGAGGAAAAAGCTCTCTTGAAGAGAGTCATTGATGCAAAAGAGATGTGTGTTTAGCTGTAAGAACACTACCTCTGCTTGAGACAAGCCATTCATCCCTTCAGTATTATGGGCAACACTTGACATTTTATGGACATTTGGCACTGGATTTATTTGCTGCACTATTCTTTCCTGATGGACAGTTTATCAGAGTTTCACTGTTAATAAACCAGGAAAATATACAATAAAAAAGTAATGGCACCAACCTTTTGCTCCTGTTTTCTCTTTCACAGGG
The DNA here is from genome assembly GCA_013399055.1 of Ramphastos sulfuratus. NCBI lineage: Eukaryota > Metazoa > Chordata > Aves > Piciformes > Ramphastidae > Ramphastos > Ramphastos sulfuratus. The sequence continues at coordinate 467,115 of WBNM01045752.1, read as the reverse complement.
GAATGACAGCTATTTCTATTAATTGGTGTTCAATGAGGCAAAGAAATTAGAAGTTACGACAATGAAAACTTACCAAGGTCAGTGGAGACTTTCTCAAACTGGCTCAGAGCTGCACCAGCATTTGCTGACAAGAATGTCTCATCATCTGAGGTGAGCTAAAAAAACCAACCAAACCAAACACCCAAACAAAAAAAATGTGAGCTCGATACCTTCGCTGTGCATATTCCCACCACTTCCATTTCCACCATTTACATGGGCACATACATGAACTAAGACAGGCTACAGCAACTGGCAGCCTGCAGTTTAAGTGACATACTACAAGCCAAAGCAGAAATGCAAACTATTCCCCCTACCACTGAATTTTTCCTTGTGGTGCCTGCCAGCCCAAGGACAGCAGATGCAACAGCACACATGCCCCTACATGCACCACCAAGTTTCAAGCTGAGCTCCACTAATAATCTGTGATGAAAGGTTCACACTGTACCTCTGTACCAAAAGCTAACCTCTTTTTTTTTGGCCATGTGGTCAATAATGAGCTAAGATTTAAGCTCACTGTATATCATATACTGAGGAAAGTACAAATATGCAGTCACTACCAGCCTGGACCATGCTAAGAGTCAGTGACCTAGAAATGGTTCTCTGCCTTCTAAGTGGCATTTGCACATGGGTATTTTGCTCTGATGCCTCATGACAGATGCCCATAAAATATTTACAGTAATGAAGTAGTAACCTACATTTGGAAGGCTCAGATATTCTGAGTTAAAACTCGCTCATTTAAACAGCTTTAGATATCTCTCATTAAAGCAAAGCATAAGTGTGTCAAACTCTCCACAGAGTTTCTGTCAGTTTATTTATTAAAAATATAGAAATCAGGTACAGGCACTTAGAATGCTGTTGAATTGAGGGAAGAGGTATTAGTTAACTGCCTCTGATCTGCCTTGTGAGCATATAACTACTTCACCTTCTGCAGCATTGTGCAGACAAATATGTGAAAAATGATTGGAAATGTTACATTTGGAACACAAGTGAACCTACTATCCTAGCAAGTAGCTTACTGATCATTTTAATGAAGAGGTTATGTCAAGTGTGAAGTGGCTTGTCTGAAGTGATACAAGAAACTCATGCCAGGAGGGTATCTTTGTGCACTCAGATCACAATCTCAACTTGGCTTTTAACCTATTTCCAAACGAGTTTTTTTCTCTGACAGTCAAGCAATAAAAATATTCTGAGGGAAAGCATTTGATAATATCTCCTACTTGAAATGCAGCTCCTTTAAGTACTGCACTTGATCTTTTCCACTGTCTTCTCGTATTTCCTCAGTTTAAGTATGGGTGCACAGGAACGCATTTCCCGCAGACAGCATCTCCAGAAGAAGTAACAACTTCTCTTCCTCCCTCTAGTGGTAATCACCTGGCGTTGTTCTACCGCCGGTGTGCTCACTGCGGAAACGCTGAGCTCACCACTCAGTCACAGAATGACTCATGTTGGAAGGGACCTCAGAGATCATCTACTCCAACCTCCTCCCCGTGGGCAGAGATGTCTCTCAACTAGACTTGGTTGCTCAAGGCCTCATCCAAACTGGCCCTGAACATCCCCAGAGAGGAAGCATCCACAAGTTTCCTGGGCAACCTATTCCAGAGTCTCACCAGCCTTGTATCAAAAACTTCTAAAAATCCAGACTAAGCCTACTCTCCCTCAGCTTAAAACCATTCTCCCTTTGTCCTATTGCCAGACATCCTTATGAAAAGTCACTCTGCAGCCTTCAGGTACTGGAAGGCAGCTCCCTCTAATGTATGTATCTTACTCCAAGAGGTAGATATTATGAACACTGAAGTAGCTAAAGCTCAGTGTAAGCAATAAGTCTTAGATAGCTCCTGCCAGGTGGACAGGTGGTAGCTGGCCAGTAAAAGACTTGTTTTGGAGCTTCTATAACTATCACTTTGTACCAGCTTATTCATTATTCATTCATATGACTCAGGCAAGAAAACATTTTGAAGTAGGAACAGCCTTGTATAAGGGACACCACCTTACCTTCTCACCAAGCTTCCTGAGAGCAGTCAAGATTTCCACTTTCTGCTGTGTGTAGAGGTCTCGTCCCAGTTTCCCAACCATTAAGTCTCTGTCCATCTGTATACCAGGGAAAACAGAAGTCAAAATACAAAAGCTTCCCATAGTTTCACTCAACACAACAGTGTGAGAAATGCAACAGACTAAATATCCTCAGTGAGTATGGTATCCACAGAAAGAAGGAGCAGAGCTACCCATAATTTAAGAGATGGCTGTGAAGTTTAGCTGTACATTCTGCAAACACTCTTTGCACATAACCTTATGATGCTGGACTTCTCCAAATTTGAGTCTCTTTGTCAAAGACTCAAAAGTATGGATTCACACATCACTGATCCATCAGATTTCATTTCACTTTACCTGGATCTCCAGTTCAGTCTACATCTCTGAAACAGAGTGCACTCTCCAGCCCCTCAGTACAATTACAGCTTGAGAGTCTCCAGATGTTGTTTGCAGTCAGACTCAGTTCACAGTTAATCACATTTTTTGAAGCAACAAGACAGAAGATAATTCAAGAAATATACATCCTTGTCCCCATTAGCTCAATACACATGTGAAACAGAGAAATTCTCCTTCAGTATTTGTTCTATCTCCTTGTGATGCTGTTTTCTAACATGCTGCTCTCCTGGAGATCATTGTACATTTCAATAATTCTAGCTCAAGTAGTTTATTTATTTTTTGCAGTGAAACAGAAACTTCACCTCTGCCAACCTTGTCCTTAGTTGCCTTGGTTGTTTCTTTGCAAACATTCTAATTACTTCTGGAGTTTTAAATGCTTGGCTGATGGCTGCTTGTATTGCCTAGAAGGAAAAGAGCAAGAAAGACAAAAACTAATAGCAGTCAGAAGCTACAGCTGCATGACAAGATTAATGAAGGCTGCAAAGCATCATTAGTGTGCTCTGCATCCTTTGATACAGAGAGCTTTTCTTTCTTCTGCTTCACTATGGAAGTGAGGTAAAAAAAAAAAAGTATATGACCTTTATGCTGGGCTTGAAAAATACACTGATTAGTGGAGCTACAGGGAGAAAGAGCTGTGCAACTCTTCATTACAGTCCAGGTCTTAATTTATAATAATTCCCAACATCTTCCTGATATTAGCACATCACAAGTGGACATGCTATGCTATCTTTAGCAGTTTTAATGCCCACAGTGATGATTACAGCTCTTTTAAGGGTAAGCAGAATGTAAATGAGGCAAACCTCCTACTGTTATCCAAAATCCTCTATGGAACATCAAAACTGTTATGATTAAATCTCACTAGTTATGGCTGGACAAATCATGATTGCTCTGGATACAAAACCTTAAAACGTAGGGCTCAGAAGGAACAAATCACTCTCTAATAAACATTTGAAAGGAGAGAAAATAGATCAAAAATTTGGAAGTCAGCATAAAATAAGATCAATTCACTAGAAGAACTTAAAAGTTGCAGTTGCTCCTACAGCCCTTTCATTTAGACTGGTATGAATCTGAAATCCAGTAAGAGCACAGGAAGTGCTATCTTCATGCTTTACAGCAGAGAACTTCATTCTCATGGTAGTGTAGTCCTGGATTGTCTCTCATACTTTTTATATTCAGTTGTGTTATTTTCTTTTCTAATGTTAAGGTTCTGATACCTTTAGTCCTTCCAATTTCTCACACTTTTTTCCTACAGTGTTATGCTTATAATTCTGCAACACTTTTGTTTGTTTTGAAATGGAGAGGTTGAACCAAGTTTTCATATATGCATATATATTAAATATTAAAACATTAGCTACATAGATCTAGGTTCACACATACCTGTTTAAAAAGTATACTGAACCATCTGTGCCTATTTTCTGTTTCAGTGAGTTCAAGCAGAACATGAACTATTTTTAGTAATACATCATCCTTACCAGTTGCATCCCACTGAGCTCATCCACCAAAGTCATATCTCCAGACATAATCTTCTTCAGGGAGTCATTGATCTCACTCAGCTGTTCCAGAGTTTCTCTTTTGGTTTCTTCATACTCATCTGCATCTAGCTCTTCTCTAAAAAGGATCCAACGAGACACGTTTTTATTACCTAACATGAACATCCTACCTAACCGGGGAGGGGGGGAGAAAAAAAAAAAAAAAAAAAAAGCAAAGGCACCACTTAGTTCTGCCTGCCACCTGAGATAACTATTCCCATATATCAGTAAAGCAGCTCTTTTTATTACCTGCATTCCTCCAGATCTTGAAGCTGTTGCATTAATCTGTCCAACTGCTCTTCCAAGTTTTGTTTTAGTTTACTGGTCTCTGTTGTTCCTCTTGAAGCCATTTTCTGTTTTCAGGTGAAAACTTTAATTTGTTACATGACACTCCTATGAGAAAGAACATTTGTGTATCAACAGCTTAAAGCTGATTTTAAAACACTCCAGCTATGACCAAAAAATAAATAAAAATGCAGTATCATCATGATAGAATGTCTAATCAAAGCACTGGAAGCTCCTTGCAGAGGATATACAAAAACCTTAGGATGGGTCTACAGGACTGTTAACCTTTGCAAGAGAGAGTTCACCAGGGTAGTAATTCAAACGGCCATAGCATGTAAACAAGTTTGAAACCAAGTAGCAGTAGTGAAATACTGAGGCTCCACTATACCAAACAGGTTCTACTCTTCAAAGGGACTCCTTGGGAAACTATTAGTTTCAACCTAGATAAGCAATGCCAGCTAATAAACACGACAACCCGGATGCAGGTGTCTCAGGCACGCAAGCACTTCAGACAGAGCCACTGACTGCAAAAACGAGAACATTCTAGAGGACATTAGTGCTTCGTTGGGTACCAAACAGGGGCCGACATCTAGCCGAGGGATCAATGGGATAGCCCAGGCTATCACACCGGCTCCACAGTCTGAGCAGTCATTCTGAGGTTTGCACCAACGCCACTGGCTCCAGCAGCCGGAAGAGACACAAGAAAAGGTAACCTCCTCTGCTAGAAAGGTGCGAGAGAGGACAGCGAACAGCAGAGCTGCGTGTAGGAGAACCGAGAAGGGACTGGGGTACTACCCGAGCCCTGCCTAACCCCCAGGCCGAGCTCCAGCCCGGCTCTTCCTCCTTGACGCTCGCACTTGGCGGAGGTGAGTCCGCGCCAGCCGCACTCCTGCAGGCAGCGCCGCCCGCACAGCAAGGAAGCCGCCACCGCCCTCTCCGCCCGCCGAAGCCCTGCCCGCCGCCGGGGCCCGCTGCCTCCGCCTCACCTGGGGCAGGCCGCAGCCGGGCGGGAGCGGGAGCCGAAGGGAACGGGGAGCGGGCCGCGTCCGTTAGGCGCCGCTTCCGGCGCGCCCGGGCCAATGAGAGCGCGGCTCGGCCGCACCGCCCAGTGCGGGCCCTGTACGCGGAGCTGGCGGCGCGGCCCCGGGCGGTAAGCGCGGGCGGAGGGAGGCGCGGCCGGCTCGAGGCGGGGCGGGGGCAGCGGGGCCGCCGGTGGGAGCTGCGGTGACCGGGGAGCCGCGGGGCTGGGGCCTGAGCCGCTCCGTGAGCCCTCGGGGCCGTAAGCATATGCAGGCCTCCGGCGGAGCGGAGCGTGGGGAGGAGGTGCTGAAAGTGGACCGGGAACTGGAGGGAGCTGCTAGCAGCAGCCGGCGCGCCGTGAACTCAGTATTGACTGGTGTTTGTGTTCTGCAGACAGATAGGCTTGCTTAATAAACATTTACCTCCGAAATGTAAATGACGTGGAGCAAAACACACTGACCACTGCCTGCTTACCCACGGAAGCTAACAGTTGGCTTTCAGAACCATCCCCAAAACCCACTGCACCCATACTGGGATGAGGTTTTGTGCAAACGCATGTCCAATATGGCTCAGCATGAGCAGGACTGCAAAGTAATGCATGCTAAATGTTGGTAAGGTTATGTATAAGCATGCTGTGATTGTATATAAATATACATGTAAAGGACTACATCACAGGGCACCTCCTTTTTCCTTCTAAAGAAGGGAAAATTGCCCAGGATGTCCTAAAATTAAAGGAAAATCTGAGTGAAGACCGCTTTACTATCTTAAGTCTCTGTAGAGAAGTTTTACTAATATTTCATTTAGTATTTGGCATAATGTAACATTATTTTAAGGCTGTTCCTACTTTGTGAAACTAAACACAGACCTGCATCCAGATCTCTCATCTCTGCACGGGAGGAGCTGGGCTGCTGGTTTGAATTTTGTGGTCAACCTGTAATAATCAGAACTGTGCCAAGCAGTGCCAAGCAATGCATAATTAATCAAATCCAGAGGTTATACAGTATGAGTACACAGGTCAAGGTAGAGCTTGGGCAGTGGCTGGGCTTTCATCATCACTGGAACCTGCTCTTTCTGGGATGAACAAATTGCATAGCTTTCCTAAAAAAGTAAGAGCATATGAAGGCTATTTAATACAAACCAGATCCCAGCTCTGATAGTCCTGTGTTGGTTAGAAGGATGATATAACTGAAAGTAATCACAGAATCATAGAACAGAATCATAGAATGGTTTAGGTTGGAAGGGACCTCAAAGCTTATCCAGTTCCAACCCTATGCCATAGGCAGGGACACCTT
>WBNM01045752.1:287772-460210 GCA_013399055.1 Ramphastos sulfuratus | reverse complement strand
GAAAAGGTAACCTCCTCTGCTAGAAAGGTGCGAGAGAGGACAGCGAACAGCAGAGCTGCGTGTAGGAGAACCGAGAAGGGACTGGGGTACTACCCGAGCCCTGCCTAACCCCCAGGCCGAGCTCCAGCCCGGCTCTTCCTCCTTGACGCTCGCACTTGGCGGAGGTGAGTCCGCGCCAGCCGCACTCCTGCAGGCAGCGCCGCCCGCACAGCAAGGAAGCCGCCACCGCCCTCTCCGCCCGCCGAAGCCCTGCCCGCCGCCGGGGCCCGCTGCCTCCGCCTCACCTGGGGCAGGCCGCAGCCGGGCGGGAGCGGGAGCCGAAGGGAACGGGGAGCGGGCCNGTAGAGAAGTTTTACTAATATTTCATTTAGTATTTGGCATAATGTAACATTATTTTAAGGCTGTTCCTACTTTGTGAAACTAAACACAGACCTGCATCCAGATCTCTCATCTCTGCACGGGAGGAGCTGGGCTGCTGGTTTGAATTTTGTGGTCAGCCTGTAATAATCAGAACTGTGCCAAGCAGTGCCAAGCAATGCATAATTAATCAAATCCAGAGGTTATACAGTATGAGTACACAGGTCAAGGTAGAGCTTGGGCAGTGGCTGGGCTTTCATCATCACTGGAACCTGCTCTTTCTGGGATGAACAAATTGCATAGCTTTCCTAAAAAAGTAAGAGCATATGAAGGCTATTTAATACAAACCAGATCCCAGCTCTGATAGTCCTGTGTTGGTTAGAAGGATGATATAACTGAAAGTAATCACAGAATCATAGAACAGAATCATAGAATGGTTTAGGTTGGAAGGGACCTCAAAGCTTATCCAGTTCCAACCCTATGCCATAGGCAGGGACACCTTTCACTAGAACAGGTCACTCAAGGCCTCATCCAGCCTGGCCCTGAACACCTCCAGGGAGGGAGCAGCCACATCTCATCATGAGATGATACCTCTTTGTCATTTCCTTCCCTCTTAATATAAAGCATGCAGCTGCTGTCTGCAAAAACTGCTAGACAGAGGATGTAATTCCAAATTAGGAGACTGAGGATATGTGCAAGCTAATAAATCATATTCTCATTTTCTAGGCAGATACAAAGTGCTACAAGGTGAGTTTCTGATGCATTAATTGCCTGTTTCTCAAGGCTGTAAAATTAGCAGTGAGAAAAAAGGAGTAACTCCAGAAAAGGCAGTATTTTCAATCTTAGATTTTTCTGTTTTGTCTTTGCCTTTTTTTGTCTTTAACGTGGAAAATGAACCCTTTTCACGTTTGCAGTGAGTCACTTTCTAAAGAAAGTAGAGCTTTATGCATTACAAAGGCAAGACTAACTCCTTTCCTTGCCTGTTCCCATAGTAACTCCTTAAGCTGATGCCCCTGTGAAGACTGCATTGCAAGTAGCAGCAAACCCTTCAAGTGCTGAGCCACTCTGCAGTAATAACGAATGTTTTAAAAGTTTGTAAAACTCTTGAAAGCACAGAGAAGTTGCAAAATGTGAAGCCTTGCAAGACTTCCTTTTATTCCAGGGCTATTTGATGTTCGTCCATTGTAGCTGTCACAAGCTTTAGCTGTGATGATATCTGGCCGCTGTGGCAGCTGAGAACATCACTCAGCTTCTTTGTAAAGGAGATAGAATGTAAGGGTGACCTTGTGGGATTTTCGCAGGCAGTGATGTTGCTGTAGAAACAATGGCAGACTATTCACTGCTCAACACAGATGTCTGAGACATCTCACAAACAGCAACTGCAGGAGAACAGCCTGTAACATATTCCAGTTTTCATTTGTGCATCTCAGCAAGCCAGAATATTCTCGTGAAAGAAAAGAACACTGAGAGGCAAAAATATGTAGTGTGAGGAGAAATGAAAAAGTAGTGAAATTTCCTTATTTTCACTGATTATTAAGCAGCTGAAGCTCAAGAATGGAACAGTACTGTTGTATATTAAAGAAGGGGGAAAAAATCAGGTATTAGTTGCAGCTTATTAAACTTATAAAATTCATGATTCCTCTGTCATCCACTGGTACACCTGCCACTTACATTCTGCAGCACCCCACAGATGGCTGTTTTCATCCAGGGATAGCCAGAAAGAACTAGAGGTGGTGGCTTTTATCTCTTAAAAACTGGGTAACACAGACTGACATGAACAATTGGAGGCCTAATGTTGATAGAAGGCAAACAGACTGTTCAATCTGATCCTGAAATCTTCTGCCTATTGGTAGCACAAATGAGTAAGAATAACTATTTTTCAACTTTGTCTCCTCTTGCAGTGGCTGGTAACTAGCACCAGCATCCTCCCTTTGCCTCTGTAGCTGCAAGCAATGGCTATGGAAGATGACAAGAAGATTGAGGTAGTACTGCTGGCCTGTGGCTCCTTCAATCCCATCACCAACATGCATCTAAGGCTATTTGAGCTGGCTAAAGACTACTTCAATGAAACAGGTAGGATGGTAATTTATATCATCCAGAACAGCTCTGATAACTAGACACTGAAATGGTAAGGGGAATATTTTGTGGCTATGAATGTCTGACAGTGCCAGGTATTTTTGTAATTAGATATTGAAGCTAATAAGCTTTGTAAGTGTCAGAGAAACTCATGTAAGGCAAATATGTGAGAGAACAGTCCTATATGTCTTGCTTAGTACTAATTTTAATGAGCTAAAGCATGAGTTTTATAGTATTCCTTTACAGAAATAGACCTTTCTGATATATTTTACTAAATCTTTAACTGAGCAGCCTTGCACAGTGTCAGAAGAGTGCTGTACTTTTCCACTGGGCTGGCTATCAGAGCTGGCACTGCTGTTCTTAGAGATTGCAGTGCATAAAGGTTATGAAAGAGTTGGAGTACAATACAGTGGAAGTAACATCTGCTCGACCACTTCTCATGTTCTTGTGTGATCTGTTTTTTCCGCAGGAAAATACAAAGTAATCAAAGGAATCATTTCACCAGTAGGTGATGCCTATAAGAAGAAAGGTCTGATCAGTGCAGATCACCGAGTAGCTATGGCAAAACTAGCTACAAAAAACTCAGATTGGGTGGAAGTGGATGATTGGGAAAGCAGCCAGAGTGAGTGGTTGGAAACACTAAAAGTTTTAAGGTATTCCTCAGCCAAATCCTCAAAAGTCTTAAGTGCTTATAGAAGGATAAGGAATATGTTAGCTCTAACAAGTTAGAATAATAGCAGGCTAACCCCAAATTGCATGAATAGACTCAGTGAATTCAGAAGTACTATTTATACCAGCACTGCACATCAGAGATTGCACCATTGGTCCTAAATGTGCTGAAAAGGTTCTTGTGAGTAAGGAGAAAAGACTAGAATAAGGCAGGGACATGTTACACAAGCTTTCCTCATTTGATTCTTACTGTGTTGTGCTGTCCACTTATAGTACCTTATAGTAGACCTTATATAGACCTTATAGTAGCCTTACAGTATCTGAAGGGGGCCTACAGGAAGGCTGGGGAGGGACTATTTATAAGGTCTTGCAATGACAGGACAAGGGGCAAAGGGTTTAAACTGGCAGAGGGAAGATTTAGACTGGATGTTAGGAGGAAGTTCTTTACAGTGAGGGTGGTGAGGCACTGGCACAGGTTGCCCAGGGAGGTTGTGGCTGCTCCCTCCCTGGAGGTGTTCAAGGCCAGGTTGGACAAGGCCTTGAGTAACCTGTGCTAGTGGGAGGTGTCCCTGCCTATGGCAGGGGGTTGGAACTGGATGATCCTTGAGGTCTCCTTCCAACCTTACCATTCTATATTTAAAGGTTGGTATGAGAACTGTCTGAAGGAACACTTACTTTAAGCTTTATATTTTCTATTCCTCCAGTCACTGCTACATCACAGAGGGTTATTCAAAACAATTTTTTATTTAAAAAGAAATGAACCAACCTTGTAGGTTTTGCTTTTAAATCTTTGCACTTTGACCAGCTTCTGACCCAGCTCTTACAAGTCCCTGCTCCAGCAGATCTGTTCTAGGATGGACTGGCTGTGAAAGCACTGCAGGAGGAAGCAGTGCTAGATTATTTAGTAGGTCAGACTGTTCTGTACATTCTCCTACATCAGTAAAACATGTAAAATACATCTGTTTTGCAGGTACCATCATCAAAAGCTTTTACCTCCTGATCCTGCTAATAGTCTGCAGAATGCTGTACCCTTAGCAAAGCCAGGACGGAAGAGGAAACAGGAACCAAACAGGCATGATCCTGTTAAAAAGAAAAACCAGAGTCCAGATATAAAAAGTTAAGTCTGTTTGCAAATGGAATGCTTAGCAATACTTGTTACTTCAGGGGATGAGTAACTTCTGTGGATACTAGTTCTTGGTTCTGATTTCACTGAGATCCACAGCACAAAGCAGTAGGCTTTGTAAAAAGATGACTGTAAGAGTAGAATATGTGTGACATGAAAAACACTCAGGATAATAGAAATCTGAACTGGGAAAGGTTTTACCTCCAAACTGTAGCTAAAGATGAGACTTTTGGATCGTACTCTAAATTGCTGAAGAAAGAAAGGACAGGATTAAATGCTGAAATTCCAAATGTATCTGGGCATGTGGTAATTCAAAGTGGTAATTTCAAACTTAATACAACAGGCTTTGTAATTTCAGGGTAGCATTTATTTTGGTTATTGCATTTAGATCTTAATTTTAGTTCTTTAGCTTACCATGTAGACATTTATATTTATTAATTGTAAGTATTAATGAAGAATTTGAACAGCTCTGCACAATGACCATCTTTATCCTGTATATTAGTAAATCTTGAGTTCTGCCTGACTTCTTCCCTTGAACCTTTCCAAATTCTAGCATTTAACTGTTTTAATTATATTAAAAGTGTCAGGCAGCCTTTTTTCATATTGTGTTGGCAGATGTTTTACTACATTCCTGCACCCTGTGACATTACTGCAAGCTGCAAATCTGTAGCACTCTCCATTTTGCTTCCATTACTTGAGGGTGGTTTCTATCCTCATGCTTCTTTAGATTCCATGTAAAGTACAGCAGGGTAGAGAGTTCTCTGTAGTCAGGTCACACAGTCTATACTTTTTGGGGTTTTTTGGTTGTACTTTCTTTCATTTTACATAATCCCCTCTGCCTCCTGTCCTGTAAAGTTAGCTCTTCTTCTGTAACTGTGGAATGTCAGATGAAGTTTTAGCAGTCTTGCAGGATCCTTTCATACTTTGCTATTCTGGAATCTTCTCTGTATTTTCTTTCACTTTGATCCTCGCAGTGATTGATTTACTCCAAGACTAAACAAGCACATTGGAATTTATTTTCCAGTCACAGAATCATGGAACCTTAGAGGTTGGAAGTGACCCTTCAGAGACCATCAAGTCCACCCCCGCTGCCAGTCCTTTTCAATGAAGGGACTCCCATGAGTTTTCTCCTGTATTGAGGCTACTAATTCTAAATTATCTACTCTGAATCTTCTTATTCATTCCATTGTCTCTTCTTAACTAAAGATGCCTAGAAATTAAATGTCCCCTTCGAGTTAGCTAAAACCTAGTGGTCTAAACAATCCCTATTTCTCACTGATTTTTCTTTTTAAGGTGTCCCACAGGTTAAACTGCTTTGTGGAAGTGACATGCTGGAATCTTTTGGGATCCCAAATCTGTGGAAGTTGGAGGACATCACAGAAATTGTGGAAAACCATGGCCTTGTGTGCATCAGCAGGGCTGGAAACAGCGTTCAGAAATTCATCTACGAATCTGACATTTTGTGGAGACATAAGAATAACATTCACCTTGTGGAAGAGTGGATCACAAATGACATTTCCTCCACTAAGATTAGGAGAGCGCTGCGGAGGGGCCAGAGCATTCGTTACCTAGTGCCTGATGTAGTTCAGGCATACATAGAAAAACATAATCTGTATAGTCCAGAGAGTGAAGACAGGAATGCTGGGCTTATCTTGGCTCCCTTACAGAAGCAGGCAAGTGAATCCAAGAACTAACAGGCACTATACACCCAACTTTCTGCTGTGAAAAAAACCCACAGTCTGGTACAGGAGAACATGGGTTTGTGAGATTGTTTTTTCTTTTTGTTTGGGGTTTTGGTTTGTTTTTGAAGTAAATAGTGGGCTAATTCTGTGGCTTTAGTACCTGTGTAGTTGCTGTTGAGATTTGGTGCACTGGGTAATTGGATGTGCATAGTCTTTTTAAAATTCAATAATATGATATTCATGTTTAAACATTTTGTCACAGTGCTGTGAACTAAGGATAAGAATTCACACTTGAATAGGAGAGGTACAAATTATCGAACAAAGCAACCGGACGCTCTGATTAGTTTTAACTGTGGCTGCTGTTTACAAAAGAACAAAAATGTTTGCAATAACTTTCAGTGTCTTAACAGACAAAGCTATTTAATTTCAAAATGTACCATTTACAGATGGTAAAACTATAGGGAGAACTTCTTCCAAAGTCACCAACATGTGCTACATCTCAAATTACTTTGCTCTATCCTGGAAAGGAAAAACGTACTCCTAGCTGAAGTGGTGCTAGATGCACCATGCTCTGAGCTGCCTGCCTTGCAGACATCCAGCCTGTTTGTCTGCTGTCATGCAATGAGCTCCCAGAAATGCCTTCTGCTTTACCTTTCCATTTGTGTTTCCAGAGCTGTACATTAAGCTCAGCACTGTTTCTTGTGGAAGGACAGACCTACTTGCAAAACTGGTTCGTAGCCAATGATTTAGTGGATAGAAATTAATAATGGTGTCATTGCAGGGATTCTCAGACAGTTGTCCCTTTAATCCAAACAATAAATGAGCTTTTACTTCTGAGCCAAGTGTATATAGCCAGAACTGGTTTTTGTGAGAGGAGCTGAGAAGTGGTAGGATATTAAGACTGTATGTAAGAGAAATGGTTTGGTTTGCTAGAAATCTTGTTTTGAATCTAACTGTATAATGTCTGTATTATGTGAATGTAATCTAGAGAGGCACTGTGAATGTCATGGGGATGGAATTCTACCTCCCTTTATTTGGTATCATCCCATTTTTGTGTGAATTCTGTGCCTTATTAAAAATGTCAAGGTTTCCAACTGACCTAATGGGTCAACAGCTTTTTAATGAGATCTCCACAACATGACTCTCTTCACATTTTTCAGACCACCAACTCCAGCAGAATGGGAGTCATGTGAGCCTAGGTGCTCTTGGGCAAGCCTATAACCAAGGACATATTCCAGGATCATAACTGTCACAACCCATCATCCTCCTTCCCTGGGCAGGGGATCCCCAAAGAGCCGAGGCAGAAGTTTAGGCTTCCTTAGCACCTTAGGGGGAGTCTGGAAACCAGAAACCAAACACAGAACATCACAAGGGGCCTAGGATCTGTACATCTTGTATAAAACCCAGCAGGGGAGTCAAGACACTGTTAGGAAAACATATAACCCACACTGAGCATGCAAACTTGGAGCCCCACATGAAATTCTGCAGTTTCCATACATTATAACACCTGTTCTACCAGCTTCAGCCTGCAGAGGTGGCTGGCTGAAGAGAATCTACAAGGAGATCAGTGTAATAAAATCGAGTCACAGCTTAGAAGTGCATCTGTAGCTGCACTGTGACAGAAAGTAGCATCATGGATTCTTAGATTTCTTTTCTTGATGGCTCCTGCATCCCATGTGCTCAGTCTGCTGTTTCCCCCCTGGAGCTCTGGCCAGCTGTCACTGTCCTCTGATAAAGAGACTGGGTTCATTTATCATTAATATAGTAAAGGATAAATTATGCCTCCCCTGACACCTTAGCAGTCAAACTGCCAGGCCTGATTGAAGATAACTGTTCGTGATGATGTGGAGGAAAGAACAAGACCTACTTTTCTCTTTTGCTGTCTGTATTACTAGCAGCAACACAGGGCAAGAAAGATTTATCTTCAGCACTCAAGTCAGCCAGTGTGCTTCTGAGTAAACAGAGAAGATCTTTCTGAGGGAAAGCTCCTTGTTTGTGTGGACACTTTTCAAAGTAAAACTGCACTTTAAATCTAGGTTTATTCTTCCAGTAAATGATGCTGGGGTGTGTTGGTGCACTTGTGTAATTTTAGAGAAACTGTAAATTCAATAGGATGTTCTATAAACTTTTGATCTTCAAGTGATAATACTTCACTGGGTTTTGCTGTAGTTATGTGTGATGGGTCTTTCAATAAAACAAACTGCATGGAGTATGCTTATTTTAGTCATTCTGTTATTAACCAAATGTGATGTCTGATGACTGCATGGCTTTTAAGTAGGTAGAATGGTGTCAGTACAGTTATGTCTACACAAAACAGAACAGTGTTCAAATATTGCTGACTGCTGAACATGGATCTTCTGTTTTACTAGTGGGATCCATAACCCTGTCTGTTACAACACTGACAACTTGCTGTTGCAATCAGTTGTACCTATCAGCATCACAGTCCGTGGTGTGCTGTAGTCAAAACTATTAGAAGGGTGTAACTTCCAAGAGTAGATCTACAAGAGAATCTCTAGCCTTGAAAATGTAGGGTTTGTGAAAAATGAAGCTCACTGAACTTCTTTGGAGTCATAATGCAGCCACAGATATTCTACAAACAAAAACAAGGCTTTGGTTTTGCATCACTGTGCTTGGTTCTGCTCTACTGAGAGAACTCAGGGCTCTTGCACATGTGAGATTGAGACTGCAACAGCAGCAGGAACCACTTTATCTGCTTCTGTAATGAGGCCATACCATTGATGGAATGTGTTGAATGATGCACAGCAGTTAAGATGAAATAAAAGAATTCTTTCCACAAAAAGAAAACTGGGAATTTTGAAGGGAGAAAGAAAGCATTGCAGGATGTGACCAGGTGTCCTGGGCTGAGCTAGAACAAAACTTACTTTGTTCAGTGATTCTACAAAGAGTTCCATAAGCAATTCTTCAACTGAGGCTTGGAATAGTAACCCTAGTACTCCTAGGAGTACTCCTAGTACTCCTTCTAAGTCTTCATTTGAGATGAAGTACTGATTTACAGAAAGTAGCACCAGGTCCCAGACAAGCTGCATAACATTAATGTTCAATTAAAATCTTATATCCAGGCTTCTACACAGGTCTTACCCACGTACTGAGTTCTCTTTGCTTGGAAGAGCCAGTAGCATTACAACAGTGCTTTACTACCATAACCTCATAGTAAGAAGTTGTGGGTGAAATGTTACTATTTGAGTCCAGGGGAAACATTAATTTGCATTTCTCTGCGCCATTCTTGGTTTATTATAGGTTAGAGAACAATATCCTTCTGCGAACAGGAAACAAGCTTTGACGTCCTCATTTCCTACTCCCCTGATTTCTGTGAGTCATGTAGGTCAAACTGTCAGCTTCAAAAATGTAGCTAAAGTTCAGAGAAATTTAGTTTTCTCCTCAAAGTAGCATATTTTTTTATTCACCCTAACCCACGTCAGTAAATAGATAGATGTAGTGGTAGCCATAGGTGAGTTCACTCGTTCAAGATTCAGAATAAGAGGTTCCCTTTTCATTATGGTAGCAAACCCCTTGTGCATCACTTGGGGGTGTTCCAGGTATTCATTCTCTTTCCCATCTAGGAAAACTGAAAAATACAGAGCTGCACAACTGGGAGCAGAGATCAGGCCTCTGGATCTGCTGTCTCATGCCTAACTGTTAGACTTTCTGTCAGGTAAGGCACCTGAGAAAATAAAGAATTTTGTATATGTGTGTTTGTTTAGCTAGGCTAGAATCCACAGCATTCAAGAAAAACCAGAGCAGAGAGAGGTAGACTGTGGTAGTGTTGAGAGTCACATCAGAGAATAATGACCACAGAGGAGATTTGTCTTTCATGTGTCTAACCACAAGACAACAATGCTGCCTGCTATTCACTCCAGACATAACCCGAGAAGACGCAGCACTTATCTTTGCTACTGTGTCATAGGGGCTGCTTTAAAACCTGCTGCTGCTGCCCACAGTTTAACAGTCAATCCTGTCTGCTCAGATACAGCAGGTATTTACAGGGAGGGATCAACTTCTCAACAAACATGTACATTTCAGACCACAAAACCACAGACCTAACAGTGCAGAGAATTTTAGCAGGGACAAAATCTGTCCACGATTCCCTTTTGAGTACACAAGATGGACACAAACACTTGAAGCCAGTTTTCAGTTTGCATTGTGACTCTTGAGCTATTAACATTTGCTCCACACCAAGATTTCAGAAACTGTGAACTTTCCCCTCCAATGCAGCTGGAGCTGTTCTACAAATACCCTCTCACCTATTGGTCCAGCAATTAGGACCCTTCCCCTCCATCAGAAGGGCTCTGGGGTGTAATCCCACCCACAGTCTGCCTTATATAAAGCCTGGTTGGAAAACTGTTTCATTTTTGATCAGAGGTTGGCTCCGTCTTCCTTCTCCAGTCTGACAATGCCTGTGGATTTCAGTGGAACCTGGAACCTTATCAGCAGTGACAACTTTG
Organism: Ramphastos sulfuratus; assembly: GCA_013399055.1. Classification (NCBI taxonomy): domain Eukaryota; kingdom Metazoa; phylum Chordata; class Aves; order Piciformes; family Ramphastidae; genus Ramphastos; species Ramphastos sulfuratus. The sequence goes on along the minus strand of WBNM01045752.1, from coordinate 449,840 downwards.
AAGGGTATATGGTGGCCTTAGGTAGGTGAAAATATCTGATCCTGTCCTTTCTCTTGTAAGGATTTAAAGTCTGAGTTCTTCTAAAACCCAGATATTGCTGAAGCCTTTTTGATCTGAAAACCCATGTAAAATCTTTGTGTATTGATGAATAGACAGCATTAATCATACTGTATGTAGCCTGACACCCAAGTGTCATTGCAGCTTTCAGGGCTTTCTCAGCCTAATACTTGTTAAAAGTAAATTTATTTCATATAGTTCTTGAAGACAGAGAAGAGTTTGCCCTGTTCACTCAATTTCTCTTGTTTTTGAACATAAACTTGCAGAACTTATTTCTGGGATAATAACAACAACAACAAAAATTGTTTATGTATCTGCAACTTCCAGGTAAGTGTTTAGCATAGTATCACTTATCTTTAAACAGCTTACAATGCTTCTTGGATTACTGTAACTTGTTGATAAATCTCTGTGACTGTCTCTTTTCTGGAGAGCTTGAAGCTAACCTCTTACCCTGCTCAGATCTTTTACAGAGAGAGATTAATGGTGCTTTAATGGGGAATTAAACATTTCTTGGTTTATTAGCTTTCCTGTACAAAGCTTATTACAGGTTGTGACAGCAAGCAACCTTGTGTGCTGTCTTCTCTCCTCCCTGCCTCTCACACCTTGCCTTTTTGACTTGTGTAGACTCATGACCAGCAGCGTCCCTTGGTTATGGTATACACAAGTAGAATAAAATCAGTTTTGTGGCTGTATCTATGCTGGGTGAGCTACTTAAGTTGTCTGGTTGGCATCTTTAAAGTGGGGAAGGAACCATTCTCTGTTTCTAATGGTGCTGTGTTATCAATTAGAAAAAAAAAAAAAGGAAAAAAAAGAGGGTGCTCCCATAATGAGTTTTTTTCCCTCAGTTTGCACACTGAAATGATATACTCTTAAGGTGTTAATGTCCTCAAATGGAATAGAGTCTGTCTGTTCCTTGATAATAAACATTGTCCAGCTAAGTAAAGTGATTTTAAAAATTAAATGTAACTTAATCTTGTGATTAAGTGAGGAGGGTAATACCTGATCAGTTGAGTAACCAGAGGGCTATGGATGAGGACAGGACTAGTCCAAGCCTAGTTCTTTCTTCAGTATCTACCTTTAATAAAGTTTGGTATTTATACAGTCTTAAAACCATGTTATGACTTACTGGGTATGGCTGTTGCCAGTACTGAATTCAAGCCCCTCTATACTAAAATAAACTGGTAATCATGTGAAAGGATGACTGACAGATTCTAGCACTTCTGTAATGCATACAGTAAGGAAGTTGCACTTCAGATAAGCCATATGGCCCAAGGCATGGTAGCTGAATGCACCCTGTTATGATCACAACCCCAGCCTGCATGAAGTGGGAAACTGCTAGTGGTTCTATAAAGAGTTTTAATCTAGGTGATGAAAATAACTAAATTAATTAATACACAACTTCATTTTACCCATCTACCTTCCCGAACCCCTAACTCTGAGCATGCTGTTGGGATGCAATGTAGTTCAGTTGCCTGATGGATAGAGATGACCAAGAAATCTTTTGGCAAGTGTCATGTCTTCTGGTTGCACTGAAGTGTTAATAGTAAGTGGCATGTCCTGAAAGCAAGCTCAAGTAATTAAATTTAGGACTGCCCTTAATTTTATTTTTGTTATAGGGTGTTTGCATATTTCTTTTGTTAATACACATGATGCCTTTCCTCTGTCAGTGGGTGAGAATAGGCATCAACTCTTCCCTCTAGCTAAGCAAGGGACAAGGCTGAGACCAAGCTTGGGGTGTCAGTGTGTGGGAAGCCAACTCTGCCCTACTCCTAAAAGAGCTCTTCTGACCCAAAGGTGTAGAAATCTTGCACAGGAATTGTGCAACAATCGAATAAGCTGGTTTCCAGAGAGTGAAATGTACGAGAACATGATTTGATCTGTGTTACACATGGCTTTAAACAATCCAGCCCCCCCAACCCAAACCACAAAACCTTGCATAGCAGTAAGGTGAAGCTATCTAAGAAATGCTTCTAGTAGTAAAAAAGCTAAGTCCTGGCTGCTGCTAAATACTCTGACCTTTCTGTCTCCTGTCCAAGGTATTGACTTTGCAACACGCAAGATAGCAAAAATGCTGAAGCCTCAGAAAGTGATCAAACAAGATGGTGATTCATTTTATATCCACACCACTAGCACGTTCAGGGACTATTTGCTTGAGTTCAAAGTTGGACAAGAGTTTGAAGAAGATAATAAAGGCCTGGATAACAGAAAATGCAAGGTAAGAGTGAATAAAATCAAGAGGCTATGATCAAAATTGTGATGCTATGATCAATCCAGCTAGTTGAGCTGAAAATTTCAAGAATACTGTTTGTAATTCAATGCAGAAACAGGAGTCTGAGTTGCAGAGAAGTTTAATTTCTCCCTCAGGAGTAGTGTTTAGGCCTTCTTTTATCCAGGATAGAACAATGTTGTCAGAGTATATTGTAGAACTGAGACAAAGATATACAGAAGCACTTTTGTTTCCTCTTCCACAGAGCCTAGTTACCTGGGAAAATGACAAACTTGTGTGTGTCCAGACTGGTGAGAAAAAGAACAGGGGCTGGACACACTGGCTTGAAGGGGATGACCTCCACCTGGTAATTACTTTGCATTTCTATTAATTCTGTCTTTGACAAACAAGGTTTAAAATATGGCCATGGTGTGCACAAGTTGTCTTCTAGCTCTGTAGTATCTAGTATCTGTAAGGGAAAGTAAACACAGAGCACATCCTGCTTTATCTGAGCTAAAACAACTCAATCGTTTGACTGTTATGTACAGTTAAATTCAGAGTGTTAAGTATAACTTATTAGCGTGGCAGCAGAGTGGTGGTCAGTGGGATTTGTGTTCATGTTTAGCAGCTGCTTCTTTGATTGCCATATAAATCTATACCCTTGCTTGTTTTTTTGTAGGAGCTTCGTTGTGAGAATCAGGTATGCAAACAGGTCTTCAAGAGAGCCTGAATGTGTACTGGTTCCTACATGGTGAGGCAGCTACATATGGGAGACTGGACACCATCCTGTCCAGTGTTGGCTCTATGGACAAGAACTGATTCCTTGTACCTATTAGTCTAAGTGGTCTGACATCTCTGGCTCAGGAAATAAGTCTGCTGTTGCCAGTGTTAAAGATCTGGTTTTTGCTAATAAACTCCCAAACCCAAAAAACCCACTTAGCATTCTTTTCACAAATAGGGAAATGCTAGGGGAACCAGAAGTAAAAGGCCTGGTGTTTGTTCTATCAAGTCTGACGGTCTTTCCTTTTAGGTACTAAGTATTTCTCATTGATTTGAAAATAAACTTACTGTCACCCTGTTTTTCTAACATTCGCACATCGAACTTACTGTCACATCTCACAGCAAAAGCCACGCAGGCTTCCCGACTCCACTAGATGGCATCTCTGGAACGTGCTGCATCTTGCTGACATAGCAGAGGTTCCTAACAGTGTTTTTAAGTGTTAAATACTGCAGACGCTCTCTACGGTTTTTAAGCTGTGTAGTCCAATAAGATCTGAGAAGCAACCCAGAACGGCAAGGAGGACCTTAAGAACTCTGTTAGTACAAAGACTCTAATGAGAAATGAGAAAAATGCAACCTTAAAAAGCTGTATGACTGGAAGTGTAGTTCACTAGTAAGGCTGCTGCTAGGAAGTCATTAGTGCTAGAAGTACAGAAGAGTTATCAGCACTGGTATTGCTTTTCTTGTTGCTACCTTCCTACTTCAAATTGTGGGTTCGAAAGCAGGTAACACAACGTGGAACTTATTTGAGGATGAAAAATGATACTTCAGTGACAAAGCTGTTAATTTATATATTAACCAATTCACATGCTTTCACAAAACACAAACACCTCGAAATGTAAGGTGACAAAAGAAAGGCAGCAGCCACATGTTCTGGAAGCAGGCGAAACCTCCTAAAAAAGACATTAAAATAGACTTCCTTGGTCTGTTCACTTTGTGTTTTCTGTAATTGTGTCTTAATGCTATCCCTTGTTCAAACAGACCAGTATGCTTTCATCTTCGGAACATCCTCTTGTCCCCCTTTTATAGGATTCTTACACTTGGTGAGTCAAACTCAGTGCACTGCACATAGCTGTCTGCTGAGATCTTATTGTTAGTGACTGTTCATCCTGGGGCAAAAATCTGCTGATGCANAATTTCATAAGAATCATTCATAAAACTCTCCTCTGTTTAATATTTTCATAGTACTTCTAATGTTCTGTTTTTCAAAATTCTTTTTTTTTTTTTTTTTTTCCACCTACATGAACTACAACTAATCAAACAAGCTGAGTGGCAAGTGACCCTCAATTCAAAGCGAGCACAGGCCCTGGTTACTTTGTTTTTTTGGCTGAGTTTTGAAGGTAAAGGAAATGAAAGAGGAGGAAGATATGAGTATCTTGCACAAAAATACCATTTTGTGGTATAATTAAAGAACCTGGTGCAGAAAAGTTTGTGTTTTCATACAAAAGGAAAACAATACTTCAGGTTCGAACTGCAGCTAGAGCAAGCTAAGGTCCAGAACTCACTCAATCACCCAAAATCCCAGCGTGGTGAGGGGTGGAAAGGACCTCTGAGTAACATCTAGTCCAAACTCTCTGTTAGAGCAGGATGACCTGAAACAAATAAGAGAATCATAGGACTGTTTTGGTTGGAAAAGACCTCTAGATTATCAGGTCCAACTGTCAACACCACCATGGCCACAAAAATATGTTTTGAAGTGCCATGTCCACACAGTCCTTGAACACCTCCACGGATTGTGACTCCACCACCTCCCTGGGCAGGCAGTTCCAGTACCTGACCACTCTTTCAGTAAAGAAAAATTTCTTAATATCCAATCTAAACCTCCCCTGGAATGCATCCAAGTGGGGTTTGAATGCCTCCAAAGGCAGAAACTCCACAACCTCTCTGCATCACCTGTTCCTGTGCTCTTCCACCCTCAATGTGAAGATTTTTNGGCTCTATGCGCGGCGCCGGGCGGGGTCACGTGATCCCGCCCCAAGATGGCCGCTGCCGCCCTCTTGTTTTGATGAATAATCTTTGCGCGGGGCAGGGGCCGCGGTGCGGGCTGGGGCCGAGGCCGAGGTGTTCGGGCAGGTTGGGACAGCCAGGCAGCGATTCCCTCTTGGCTGCGGCGGGGATCGGCGGCAGTNCCTGTTCCTGTGCTCTTCCACCCTCAATGTGAAGATTTTTTCTTCCCCTTATCTTTATGTGAAACCTCCTCTGTGTGCGTCCATTGCTCCTTGTCCTGTCACTAGATACTGCTGAGAAGAGTCTGGCTCCATTCACCTGACACTCACCCTGTAGCATTAATGAGATTCCACCTCAGTCTTCTCCAGGCTAAACAGCTCCAGCTCTCTCTCTGTGCCTTCAAATTATCCTACGCCCCAGTGCTGCCTCTAATGCCTGTCACTGAGAAGCAGGCTAACACTTCGGAGAGGCGAGGCATGCGCCAACCCGTTCAAATGGGAAGACTTCAGCGGCCTAACCCAGCTCGCTCCGTATCTGAGGCGCTGCAGCCGCCTCCGTGACAGCGACGGGGCGCCTGCCACCGAGCCGCCCTCCCTTTTCGGCGCTTCCCTCACCATCCCGTCCCTCGTTCCCGCCGCCTCCCCGCGCCACCTCCCCTCAGCACCGACCCCGCCCCTGTTGCCACGGCGCTCNGCGGGTCGGGGGCGGCGGCGGCGGTGGGGCCAGTTGCCGGCGGGCGAGGCGCGGCGCGGCCGCCCCGGAGATGCCCTTGTGAGGAGCCCCGAGGGGCAGAGGCGACAGGAGAGCGCTTCCTCGGAGCTGCCCCTCGACGGGGCAGAGGAAAGCGCCCTCCCTCCGTTCACCATTAAGAGAAAGGCGATGGAGGAGCTGAGCACGGATGAGGTGAGTCTGCGGGGCCCGGGGCCTGAGGGGGCGAGCGGGAGGCGTCGCCGGGGGCGGCCGAGCCCCGCGGGGAGAGGGCAGCGGGCTGTACCCGGGCCTTTTTCCTGACCCCAAGGTGAAACCCGTGCGTGGGAAGGAGCGTTCTGGAGCGCTTTGCCTTTGCCCGGTGTCTGTGCTCGATGTTATTCGTGTGCCTCCTTTACCCCCTGGCTGGTCGATGGGGTCGAATTGCTTCTTTTCTGGTTAATTGTTTGTTCTGTTTCCATCTGCCAGGTAGTCTTTGTCTGGAGGATGTCTCCTTTCAGTGTTCAACGCTAGGCGTGATCACTAGTGCCTGATTTAAAAAAACAAACACCCTACTTGTTAACAGAGCGAAACACTTTAAATCTTGCTTCCATACAGGATGTGTCTATGGTCTTATATTTAATATAATTTCTTCTCGGAACAGGCTCGCCAGTTTTCTCCATTCTTTGATTTACTTTTGTTTTTATTCAGCCTCTTATTCTTTCACCAAAGAGTTAAATGCGTTAAGTTGTGATAGATAAAACATCTGCCGTGGAATAATGTGAACTGTTTGTTGTTGTCTCCTCCTGAAGGATGACGTTTTGCTTTTTTAAAACACAGGCTAAGTTCTTGTCTTTTGCTGGTATATTGTAGGACTCTGAAATGGATCCTGTCAGGTATAGGGATCAGGGTATAGGGAGCTTGCCACTATTCCATTGTAATATCCAAATTGTGTGCAGCTCTGTATCTCCCTCATACCTGCAATGTGATATTTTCATATTGTAGTGTGCTGCTTGTACATGAAGTGTACTGTATAGGACCAGCTGCAGCATAGGCTCGTTGCTGTGCTTGCATTCAGGGACTGTACTCCTTATACTCTGGGGAGGGTCAAAAGAAGTTGTTCTGTATCATGTCTTACGGTGGGACTGTAGAGCAGGGTGCTGCTGTTATCACTCAGGCTTATATCCCAAAATGTAAGATGTTTTTTATTATGTGGTGTATCATGATTTAGCAATCCCACTATGCTGCAACAGGAACGAGATAGTTCGTGCTATTAACTTGATGAAGGTCCTCATAGTTCATGGAAGCATTGAGAAAATGACTACAGTTCCTCTGTTGGGAAGAGTGGGATAGGATGCTGGTGTTGTAATTTCTGCTGTGAAAAGGGATCTTTAGTTTTATAGGTGTTTTTCATGAGTACTTTGTTTACATGCAGTTATTCTGATTGTTAAACTGCGTCTGGTTATGAGGTGTTTTATGATTAATTTCAGAATTATTTAACCTATGTAAGCTTGTCTGTGTCATTGCTTCATCAACTTCCTGACATCATCAGAAACACTGCATCATGGAACTGAGGCTGCAGAAAATGAGTTCTCCAGCAGGGACTCATCTACCTTTGCTGGCAAAGTGTTGGTCTCAAAGTGACTCAAGTTTTTCCATGCCTTTCTAACATGGTTCAGCTAGGGCCAAAGCTGGCTGGTCTTTTAGGTCTTTTAGGTAATTGCTTGAGAAAACCTTAAATCAATTTAGGAGAGTCACACTGTCACTTTTCATTGTTAATGTGCCCCTCATTGGAAAATCAGAGCCAAGTCTATTTTAATTTTTTTCCACATCTCCACTTTATTTGGTGCGGTAGACCCTAAATTAGAGGTGAACCAGCACAAGATAGCACACAGTGAGAATAGAGACTGCGTAGGAAAAGAGAATTGAAGCAAATGTGGGATAAAGTGGGAAAGAATTATGTGAGCTTAGCATCTTCAAACATGTACATGATTTTTGAGTAGCTTAGTTGTTTCTGAGCGTAGCCTGTGAGCAGTATCACCAGAAAATGGAGCATTTCTTAAACCAGTAAAACATGCTCTAATGAATACAAGAAAAATAAAACTATCCATTCAAATAACCTTTTTTGGTACAGATTTGGAAGTCTTCTAAAATTGTGCTAGAATAAAATACTTCATCTAGAGTCTCACTGAGCAATTGCCACTAAAGCAGATGTTGATAGAGAATTTCTTTTTAACTGGGAGTGTGTGAGTCTGAGGGACCAGTCTTGCTGCTTGTATCTCTACTGATCTGCTGCAAAATTAAATTATCAATTAAGTGTCTTTAAGAGGATGCTGTTTTTACATTGTAGTGTGTCCAGCTTACAGAGTTTTAAGAAGTCCAGTAAGATCAAAAATGTATTTCTGAAAGTCAATATTCAAAGACATAGCTCAGATGAGTCTGGCAAAAACTGTACTAATTAAAAATCAGTATGTTTTTTCCATTCAACCAATTAGATGTATTTTTAAAATCAACTTTTTAAGCTGTTTATTGTGAAGTTGGACTCTGCAGGAAGCAGAGCATTGTTTGGGCCATAACCTGTGTAGTGCTTAGTACCAAATAGCTTGTCACTGGTAGGTAATAGGAGGATGTGTAACACCTTTGTCATGTGTCACTGCTGCCAGTACTTGGTGCTGAAATCAAGGGGTGGGCATTGTTGAGGTACCCTAACCTTTCCTAAGAAAATACTCTAAAACCCCCAGTTCCTTCATGGTGATTTGTAGAGTCATTCAGTCTGCAGTGAGAGCAGGTCACTTGGAACTCCCAGAGTTCTGACAGAGATTGTGTTAGCTGAAGGCAGCAGTTTGGGGCCTCATTTGTGTCTAGTGCTGTGCAAGCAAGCCGCATCTTTTGAGTCCCCAACACCTGCCTTCCCTTGTCTTGATGCTGTTTAGTCTTAAGGCACAAAGGAATTAACTGGGTAGAATGGGCAAAGCAGTTTTATGCTGTGTTCTCAAGCTTATCTTTCAGCTTCCACCGTTTCTAGCATAGAATCTGTTTCTTCCTTTTTTTGCTCTCTCAAAACTTTCTAATCTCCAAATCAAATTTAATGTTTCTGTGGGGTTTTTTTTTGTAAACCCAGAGGAAAATCACAACTGAGGTTAGCTAGGAACCAAATCTGCTCCTTGAACGGTTGCTGAATGTACCCTCAGTTGTGAAAGCTGTCTCTTTCCCTGGAAAAAAATACTCAGAGTTTATTTATACTTCAATGTTAATTTGTTCAGCAGTAAGGAAGAGAAGTATAATTTGCCTACCACCCTTAAAGAGGCAGGGAAGAATCTCCTACTAATGGCACTCTTGTGTAAATTGCATTTATCTTATCTAAAAGTAGCTCAGTGTCTGTGTAGATGGATTTGGTCCATGCCTTTTCCAGAAGTATTTTCAGGGCAGGTTCCCTTCTAGGAGGTTGGTCCATAAGATGGATTATTGGTGGATGAAGAGCGACAAATACAAGGCAGAACGTTTGTCTTGGTGCCCTCCTGTTTCAACAGTGATGGTTTCAGCTGGTTTTGCTGTAACTTTGGCAGGGTTCTAGCCTGGCACTGTAAACGAAGGAATGCTGAGTAGTACAAGTGACCTCAAATATCTGCTTGAAACTGGGAGATGAAGAGAGGTTTTGTGCAAATCATACCTTGTGTGGGACATGACCTCGTTTGACTAACCAACATGTCACTGTATTTAAGAATAAAATGAGATATGTTATTATCCATGTTTTTTTTCTCCTCAAATATTTCCATCTGAACATCAGCTTTGGACCTAGCTAGCAAGAATGAATATAAACTGCTATGGAAAAGTTTCACATCACAGGGATTTCTCTTTCTTTTTATATAATTAATTTCTACCTCAGCCACTTCTGCATGTATGGGCTGTTTGTGTCTGCATTTCTGTTTATTTTTCCCTCCATTCTTCCCTGCCATTCCCATCTCAATGCCATGGTTTTAGGTTAGTCAAATGATAAGGAAACATTTTTTAAAGCCTCAATTCAGCCCCCTAGTTGAAAGCTATTTCAATGTAGCTTTCTTTACAGGTAACGTTTTCATGCGGCTTTGTGAGCTGCCAACACTTCACTGGGATTCAGCAGTAGGGAACATGGATATGGGGACAGGTAGCTGAGATCTGTTCAGGAATGCCCCTGAGGGGTGAGGTAGCTTTGTACTGTTTTTGAGATTAACAGCTGGAAAAATGAAGATGTAAGAAACCAGTGGGAAATAAAATCACATATTATAACCCTCAGAGATTTCTGAGACCCTAATGTGTACAGCTTCTGCTTATGGCAGAGCTAAACAATTTATGCAGTAAGCTCCCAGTTTCACTTGGTGGAGAGATGAAGACATTCTAATCACAGCCTTAGACTTTAGCTTGAATTTATTTTCTAGCTGCCTTCCATGTTCATGTGGTGACACCTGTCATGGAGGGGGATGTAGTTCCAGACACTGTTTTCCCACAGTTTTTGAAGTCTGATTTAATTTGATCTGTTCTTCTTCCTGTTGGAGTAGGTTTCACAGGCCATTAAATGACTGCAGTAATGTAGGATAGACATTGACTTGACACAAATCTTTTGTTCACTCTTTCACTTGCTTGGCAATTCTTTAGGATTTTGAGCAGAAATGAAAACTGAGACTGTGTACAGTGCTTGAGTGCCATAATACAAAAGGAGGAATAAGATGAATTGCTTGTTTATGCAGGGGATGGAAGACCCTCAAATATATATATATATATATTTTTTTTCCCCTCCTTCTAGGCCTGTTTTGAACCAAAGATGCAAACTTCAGAAACATATTCTCTGAGGCAGCCTGTGATAATAACTAATTCCTTTTCTATTTTTCATTTATGCTTCAAGCTTCCCTTGAAACTCTCATAAGTGATGAGGTTTATTTTGTCTGTTTATTTCTCGTGTGTAATATTAGTGTTACACAGTCCACTGATTTTACTAAATGGGTCCATAAGAGTCTTCTGAAGTCAGATTTTGAAGGCAGATGCTTCTCTGTCTTATTAGTGACTGTAATAACTGTTATTTAAATTCTGTGGGGTGAAATGTCCCCAGGTGATCAGAGGATGTAATTTGCTGTCTGTCTTCCCAAGATGCTTCTGCCCAGCAGATGAATTGTATATTTTAGTGTGTTTTAGATGAACTTGGTTAAGAGTGGTTGCCTTTAATAACTGGCTCTTATTTAGCACTGTTGTTTTTATTAGTACCATGGTGTGAAATTAAGGCAAAGGTCATGTTTATATTGTCCCTTTTATCAGATTAATGCAGTTTGCTTCATCGAGTGCCAAAATAAACGGGGAGAGGTGCTTCAGGTGTTGAAAGCGCTGAGCAGTAAATGTTAAACGTGTCTTACACAACCATCCAAGGGACAAACACAGCATTCCCCTGTGCAAATGCTGTTCCGAGGCAGCAAATACGTAGTTAAGATCTAGAGGTGAAGATGATTTTGGTATCATCATACAGAAGAGAAGCAGCAGCTCCATTCAGCGAGTTACCAGTAAAGCTTTGCTCTTTCCAGCGCCACAGGAGTGAGCGTCCCAAGGGCAGCCATGAGGGGGTGTGTGTAGGGTTGCTGCTGTGCGAGGAAACTTCTTCACTTGCTGTGGTTTCGCTTGTGCAGATCCGTCGAAGGCGCCTGGCTCGCCTGGCAGGGGGACCCTCCTCCCAGCCCACCACTCCGCTGACGTCACCGCAGAGAGAGACCCCACCGGGACCGCCTGTAGTGGCACCAGCCGCGGGGCCATCCCATAGTCTAGGCCTAAATGTCCATAGCATGACTCCAGCTACCTCTCCAATCGGTGCATCAGGTAGGTTGGCACATTAGTGACGAGAAGTACTGAGTGTCTGCTGCCAGTTCTGCAGGACCTCATCTTCAGCAGTGCCACTGCTGGTGCTGTTTCTGCTCTTGGTGTAAGTTTCCAGAAAGAAACATTCTAACATGGTGAGTGAAGGTGCTTTTCCTGTTCATTTTCCACATAATAGTACATATAGTTAATATCTAATAATATAATAAATAATACTCTAGTGTATGAAAATAAAACATATAACTTAGTGTATGTAAATAAAACATATAACTTAGTGTATGTAAACAAAACATATAACTTAGTGTATGTAAATAAAATACATATTTTATTTACATACACTAAGTTATATAACTTAGTGTATGTAAACAAAATAACATAACTTGGTATATGTAAACAAAATACATAANTATATAACTTAGTGTATGTAAATAAAATATATAACTTAGTGTATATAAATAAAATATATAACCTGGTGTATGTAAACAAAATACATAACTCGGTGTATATAAACAAAATACATAACAGTATGCCAATGTATAAAAAAAAGATATATTAATGGTAATATAAATAGACAATACAATAAGCTGGTTTCCAGTTACCAGTAAACTAATGAGATTTAAACTATGGGTTACCAAAGATCAAAGTTTGTACTACAGTTTAATGTGACACAGAATTAAAGAAAAGAAAGCCACTCTGTCAAGGTGACAGGGGAAAAAACCCTTTCCAGTCTTGCAACACAGTTTTTATTGATTGGTTTCTAGGTACATTTTAGCAATCAGTCCCAAGTTCATTTTTGATCTTTAATTACTAGCGCTTGGCACAATTAAAAATAGTAGGCTGTGACTGAGCACTGCCAATGTAAAAATAATTTGCTTTCTCCTTTATTATTTTGCCCATTTCACTATTTACTCAAGTGAATACAAGTTAGGATATTTACAAATGGTATTTCTTTCAGAAGATCTACCAAAATCAAAGGGAGAAAGCATGGCAGGTTGGGAGGATTGCTTTGGAGAGAGGTGAAGGCACTATTCTTATCTATAATACACTTTTGAACTAAAATAACTAATTCTGATTTGAAGTTGGATGTCTTGGAAACCAGAGCATTTTGCCACATTTTCCAGTATTGTGGTATTTATCTGAAAACTGATACTGTTTTGCATCTTGTTTTACTAAGCTAAGAGGTTCACAAAAGGAGTCTCAAAACAAGGATCAAGGTTATTTTAAAGAATTTTTTTAACATCATAGAATTGCTTATGTTGGAAAAGAACCTAAAGATTGAGTCAAATAATTTGATATAATTAAATTGAGGTGTCCAAAACTGCACACTCTACTAGAAGCAATTTCTAATAATGTGGTAGAAATATTTTTCCAATGCTCTTTCCTAAGCATGCAAAATTCTTTATTGACATATTTGTTTTCTGAAATGTAATTTTTTTCCTGTTGGCATTTACAGTAATTTACAGCTTAAAACTTGTAATTTAATGACAGTGCTGTTCTGAGACACTTAGAAGTGACTCCTTCCTGCTTATTTCATAGCATTGTACCCAAAACAGGACAGAGAAAAGCTATCAAAAGCACTTCGTGAGGAAAGCACTTTGCAGATGGAATTTAACACTGTGCATTGTCCTCATGATTGTAGACAAGACAGAAGCAAAGGTGACTTGTTTGTTAAGAGCAGTGCAGAGGTCACTGTTCACCAGACCTGTAGTTACGTGACTGTTTCAACTCATCTTAGGTCTGACTCTTGCTGAAAGAGGCATTTTTCACTGCCTCTCCCTTTCCTGTCCTTAGCAACTCTGTAGTGAGGTGGTTTATGGCCTTAATCCAGGTGAAAACTAACCCAGAAAAAAAAAATGGTTAGTTTTAAATACTAACTAAACTGATCCTACTGTTTAAGCAACAATGTCAGCAGAGCAAGAGGTGTAGAAGCATGTACCTGAAGGCAGAAATGTTTGTGTATTGGCAGATGAGTTTATCATGGTTTGAAATGGTCAGGAAGCTAAGACCTAAGAGACTTATCTTTTTAAGAATTCATCTTTTGGTAGCTAATTCTACAGAGCAGATTGACCAGAAACAGCAGCTGCCTAGGGCCAGTGCAGCAGCAGGCCTAGGGCCTTCCCACAGGCTGTTCATTGCAGCCATTTAACAGTGCATGTCTCTTTCACACCAGAGGAAGGTCTGTGGTTAAACTGGGGAATAGATCAGGAAAAAAACCTTCCCAGCTGATTGTCTGCTGTGTTTATTTAGCACAAATGAAGACTTAGCTAATGCTGTGTGGTTTGCAAGAGCTCCTTTGAGCAGTAGACTAAAATGACTGCAGAGAACTTTAATTCATTTGGACATCCAGAGAGCAGCCCAAGCAGAACAGTGTCCTTGTAAGCATCCAGCTTTCTGAGAAGTTGCATGTCATGGTGAGGTCAGAGCTCCACATCAATTTACTGGAACACATCATCATTATTTTATGTGTGTTTTGAAAATATTTTGGAGAACCTAAATCCAGCCTATCAGTGACAGTTACACATAATGAGAGTGTGATCTTCATAATGCTGGTTTGTTTGCTTTTGTGTTATTTGTTCATGTTTTACAAAGGAAAACTTCAACTTTGTGTGTCAGGTATTTTTTTTTTAATTGTATACCTCGTCCAGCAAAGTACAGATGGAAATAAATTCTGGAGGATTTGTTGGGAAAAGGTGGTAGGTAGGACAGTGTGCTTGAGGAGTGCTGGTAGTGAGTGCTGCAGTCTGTTAAAATACAGTGTGACTGCTTCTAGATGAGTTTTTTCTGCCTTCTGCAGTTCTGTACCTGTAAAAGGAATTGTTTGAAAAGCTGTGGGAAGGGTGCTCACAAACAAACTTCCTGTGTCAAGGAACATAATCCTGATCCTTCTGTTTTGCTGTCCCCACTTAACTTCACAGTGAGTTCCCACCTCAAACGTGGGACAAGCTTGCACTTTCCAGTAGCAGCATGAGGCACAGCCAGTGCTGGCATTTAAAAATAGGTTGTCAGTCTGGTTTTACACTTCTCACTTGAAACCTAATACCCTTTGGGGAATGTCTTGCAAACTACAGGCAAAAGAACCCAAAGGAGTGCAATTCACTGCTGCTTTCTTTTTAAACAGCTAGAGGAATAATAGCTTTTGTCCTGCTCCTTCAAGGTGTCTGTTTACTGACATGCAAATACCTGCTATTGATACAGCTACCGTTAGAGTTTACAATTATTGCTATATTCTAAGTCATGATTTCAAACAGTGTCACCAGGCACACATTTTAGGGATAGACTACACTTAAGAGCCCTCTGTATGTAGGTGTTTGTAGAACTCATTCAGCTGCCACTGCTGCTGCATTCAAGGTTTCTTCTGGATTATTTGAAATTAGGTATACAACTTTCTTCCTACTGTGCTAGTATCCAACATTTCTCTGCAGAGGTCTTTACAGCAAAGTGAAGCCCTCTGTTCATATCCTGCACGTTCATATCGTGTCAGCCACGAGCCAGAGCCATTCTGTTGCTCTCCACTTGCTGCTGGTGTGCTTAGTGTGTGCTGTTTGAACTGCTTGGATGCTTATTTTATTCTTGTGCTGAAGGAAGTGTACTGATCATTTCCCAGTAAATTGTGGAAGGTTTTGTGGGAAGGCTATCAGAATTCAAATTAATCTTGTCCCTTATCTTTGCTCAAGTTGATTCCATTGCAATGGCCCAGTGTGAAGTCTTGTTCTGATAAGACAGATACCAGAGGGGCTTTATACAGAGTTGGAAGAGGCCAGTTTGCTGGTGGTGTGGCTATGGTTGGTTGTTTTTTTTTTTTATGGGAATCTGAGCACTTCATGGATGCAAATTCAGGTTTGTTTTCTGTGGTAATGCAGGTAAGAGTTCCTACATGACTGCTGAAAAGGGAGGTAGAAAATGTGATTTTCTAGGCCAAATGTGGATATTATTAACATTGTTTCCTAGTGCACTGATGAGTGCTGAAGAGCAGGATTGGAAAACAGTATTTCCACTCCTTTTGCATCCAATAACTCTGCAGTGTCTTCTTATCTCTGTAGTAGTAATCTTGGTGGTGCCTTTTCTGTAGGAGTAGCCCACCGAAGCCAGAGCAGCGAAGGAGTGAGTTCACTCAGCAGTTCTCCCTCTAACAGCCTTGAAACTCAGTCTCAGTCTCTCTCTCGGTCTCAGAGCATGGATATTGACAGTGTCTCCTGTGAGAAAAGGTAAGAAATGCAGCTTGTGTAAGCTATCAAATACTGCTCAATGGTAATCATAAATCCCACTTAGACAGGAAAATGTGCTGCCATCTCTCACTTCCAGCTGTGTTAGTGCAGTAGGGTTTGGTGCTTAGAACTGCCATGCTGTGAGACCACTGTAATGCTTTCTCTAGTCTGGTTTTAGTGTGGATTACTGACCTAAGGTGATAAAAGACAAAGCATTATCTTAGACATTAAGTGATGAATGTGTCTGGTGGGAGTAATTCAGCTACTCTATTTAAAAAAGAAAAGGTGATGGAATGTGACAGCTGTGCAGTTTGGATTGCCTGCTGAAGAAATTCAGAATTGTTTCTTGCATACAAAATAACTGTAATTTGAGAAGCATTTATCAGCTAGTGATTTTAATTGCTCTTTGTGCATATATGGCTGTTCCTGTTGCATTGTGCTTTTTCTCTGCTGCTTCTGCTTATGGTGACACTCCTTCAGTCATCCTCTGGACACTAGGAAGAAGCTCTTTATTTTGAGGGTGGTGGAACACTAGAGCAGGTTGCCCAGGGAGGTGGTGGAAGCCCCATCCTGGACACATTCAAGGTCAGATTTGATGGGGCCCTG
Source organism: Ramphastos sulfuratus (assembly GCA_013399055.1). Lineage (NCBI taxonomy): Eukaryota > Metazoa > Chordata > Aves > Piciformes > Ramphastidae > Ramphastos > Ramphastos sulfuratus. The sequence goes on along the minus strand of WBNM01045752.1, from coordinate 433,520 downwards.
AGCAACCTGATCTAGTTGGGGGTGTCCCTGCTTACTGCAGGAGTTTGGACTGGATGACCTCTAGAGGTCCCTTCCCACCCAGTGCACTCTGTGATTTTGTGATCTTACAGAGGACTCTGTGGCTTTCTACAAGTTAATGAAATTCTTCTCTTATTTGCATTTACAGTATGTCCCAGGTAGATGTGGATTCAGGAATTGAAAACATGGAGGTCGATGAGAATGATCGAAGAGAGAAGAGGAGTCTGACAGATAAGGTTAGTCTGGTGCCTGTTGGCTGGATCAGGACTGATGCAGAGCTGTGGCTTGCAGTGAGTTTGGTTACCTCCATATTTCAGACTACCTCTCAGATCTCAGCCGTGAACGACTTCTTATCTGCTTTTCATCATTACAGTTCTGGAAAGGGAGAAAAACATAAAAAGTCCCAATATCAAAGCTTCAGTTTTGTTTATTTCAAACTGCACTGAATAACATTTGAAAACTGTGAAGAAAATGTTTTTGTTACATATCCTTCAATGCAATGACCTATTCATGCCCAGCTTGTTTTTCAATATGCAGTAAGCCTGAAGAAATATTTCTGGAGACACTTCAGAAGGTTGTTGCAGCTAATTTATATACCATTTAGGGGTCTACTAACAAAGCACTGCTTTAAATGTTATGTTTGCTAAAGTGATGCTCTGTAGTAAGATTTTTCTTAATGATATTGTAAGTAAATAAAGAATAGCTATCAAAGTTTACACAGATGATAGAACCCTTTAAAGCGAAACAAAGCAAGCAAGTACAGAGGTCGAATTCACTCTTAAAGTTGTCCTCTTTGTCACTGGATTTTAAGGCCCATGTGAAATAAAGCCATAAAGAAATGGGACATCAGTGTAGTGAAGTTTCTGCAACAACTCTTGCAGTGCTCATTAGGTGTCTTTGTTTATTCCTGCACTGTCAGTAATAAGGTCGGTTGGTAAAAGCCTGGCTTAAAGCCATGCAGCAATAACCCTGCTGCAGAATCCTTCCCAGTCAATTCCTAGCTGCAAATCAGGCAGTTGGACAGCTTGCATTGTGCTGCTGGGAAATAAATAGCTTGGAATCAAGGACAGTCTTGAGGAGGGGGATGGGAAACAGCAGAAAGTAAAGCTTTGCAAACTTAGTTCAATTCCTCTTACTCATTTGGAGATACCATAAAGTGAAGTGGATAGGTGACAGCCTGGTCCTCATGAGCAAAAAATGTTCCTGCTTGGCTATCTGCATTGGAAATGATGTCAATAGTAAAGCTTTCTTTGCAGAGATAGGAAAAGAAATAGAAAGATTTGAAAGCAGGAAAGAGATGGGGAAACTCACTCCTTCCTGTGCTTTCATTGTTACAAGAAACTCTTAAAATGCACAAAAAAAATTGTGAATCCCCAACTGATTCCTGAAAACAGCCATCAGAGGTATCCCTTCCTAGCATGTAGTTTTTGAATGTGTTTTGGGAATGTCCTTCCTGCTGGATTTGTAGGTTTCCGCTACATCTTTTCTGCATCTTCTTTGTGTTTCTTTAGGTTTTTTCCCCTAAATACACTTTGAGCAATATATCAGTATTGCTTCTGCAGTGCACAAAGTCTGCCACTGAGACTTAGTCCAAAGCTGTTTAAAGAAGACCTGCATCTGATTGTCACTTGATTAGTACAATTGCAAAGAAGTTGACTTACTTGTTTGGTGGTTTTTTTTTGACCCTCTTCAACCAAGGAACCTCTGGCTGGGTCTGAAGTGTCTGAGGAGCAAGCTTTACAGCTGGTCTGTAAGATCTTCAGGGTCTCTTGGAAGGACCGAGATAGAGATGTTATCTTCCTGAACTCACTCTCTGCCCAGTTCAAGCAGAACCCAAAGGAAGGTAAGTATCAGAGCTGTTACTGTCAGGGATTGTTTCAGCTGAGTGCCATGTTCCCTGCTCTTGATTTTTGAGCTTCTCCTCTGTTCACTAGGATGCCAGAGCCACCTACTTGTGGTCTTTGCTCAATTTCATGTATCAGGAAGTGGAATCCCCAAAAAGGAACATGGGACCAACTGGTCATAGCTCCAGTTTTAGCCACTTGCTGTGCTGTGTTTAGCTATGCTTTCTGTTATCAAACCGAGTGGGCTGATCCTGTGGTTTTGCTGGAATCACTTTTCCTCAGGAGCCTTTTACTGAATTAATGACTTCTCTTGAATCACAATAGACATTTAGGAGTTCATTTGATAAGAAATCCTGATTATTGTATAACAAATTCTATTTTCTACATCAGCTTTGAGATATGACCAAATTCAGAGTTGTTATTTAATGTGGAGGGGAGTGTGCATGATGTTTTTCCTTTCTTTATGACACAACTTGCCCAGCTCAATAGCAGGGTATGGAAAATGAGAGGGATGAGCGAGAAAACTTCAATGATCAGTGACAACATTACATCATCTTTTGTACTTTCCATAAAAATTGTACTTTTGTGTAGCTGTAATTGCAGAGCCTAGTGAAGAGGGCTAGTTATAAATAGAAATACAGGCTAGAGTTTTTGCCAAAAGAAACGCTTAAGTCACAGAAGTAAACTCCTGTTCTTTCCAGTAATGTTTACATCTCTGACCAGAGTGTAGATGAAGGCAGCAGATGAAGATACTCACTAACTCTCTTTTTTTTTTCTGAACAGTGTTTTCAGATTTTAAGGACTTGATCGGGCAGATTTTGATGGAAGTGCTGATGATGTCCACCCAGTCAAGGGATGAAAACCCTTTTGCTAGCCTGACAGCTACATCACAACCCATTGCTGCAGCTGCTCGATCTCCTGACAGAAGCCTGATGTTAAACATGGGCTCTAACCCAGGAAGCAGCCCTATGTTCTGTAATGTGGGCTCCTTTGGCTCCAGTTCGTTATCCAGGTGACTTCTGATTATAACTGAATACTGATTTCACTTGAATATTGGCTGGTAGGCTAGAAGAGGGAGAGAGAGGCATAGAAGCTCCCTGAGAACAGGAAATAAATCTTTCACTGTTTTTCATGTGAATGTTTCTGCAGTTCACCTTTTTCCATCATATAGCCATGGCTAGAAATGTATTTGATAGTCCCAAAGCCATGTAGCTGGTTCCTTCTGGGGTGTACCCCTAATTTGCATCAGTCAAGGCTATGACTCACAAGTGTGCAGATTGTGATGTAGTTTTATTCAGCATTAGTAGCAGGAGTAATGTCTGTAAGCTGCAAAATTATTGCTGAAGAGTCATCAGAAGGGCAAGGACTTCTCTTGCTCGTCTTATCTTTTCCACCCTGTTTCTGCATATCCTAAATTATTGCTTTGTTTTGTGTTTTTTTTTCTTTTTCCCCTGTAACTGGTTTAGTCTCTATGGGACTAGTCCAGCTCCTACTACCAATTTCACAAGCTATGTACCAATGACTGGTTCATCTCTTACCCCACCAGCCAGTTCAGTTGCCACTCCATCTGTACCTTCCAATACTGTCAGCTCTCACCTCACAGCAACAAGCCCTTCATGGACACAGCCTTCCTCTCCGAGGTACCGGCCATACACTGTTGCCCACTCTGGAGGCTTTTCAGGTCCTTCCATCCCACGCTCCTTGAGTGTTTCCATCCCATCTAGCTCACCAAGTGCTGCAGCTGTGGCTGTGAGCCCTCCAGCCACGCCAGTCATCACATCCAGACAGAGACCCACAGCAGTGGGTCCACCTTTGTTTACTGCTTCACCCAGTGCCTTGCGCAGGCGTCCTTTACTGAGCAGGATTCCTTCTAGGTATTTCACAACTGCTTCATGTGTGCTGTGCAGGGTGTGGCATAATCATGCAATTGGGAAGAACTTCTGTTTGTGCTGAGCTGACCCTACTTACCTTGAGTTGGTTTCTGCATTTTGGTTTGTGCTAATATGTTGACTTCCTAACAATCTGTCTTTGCCAAAATGTTGTACCTGCCTCTGCCAGCATTTGAAGTGCCATGCAATTACCTTAAAGGTAGCAATATTGTTTTAATGCTCTCCCATCCATTCCAGTTAAACTGTAGCTTTCTGCTCAGTTGCTACTGCTGGAGAGTAAACCAAACAGATCTCCTGCTTTGAAATGAGTTTTCTCAGTAGGGCTTGAGTTGATGTGTTGAAAGTTGTTACTTGCTGGACCGTGTTAGCTTGGATTCCCCAGTGCATGGATTTAAATTACAGATCAGCCTATTCCAGTATGCCAGGCCCAGTGCTCCTGCATTTCCTCTGTTGGCTGCTCCTGCAATCCCCAGTCCTTGCAGGAGGGAGAAACGAGCATGAAAGGATTTGAGACCATTTCTTTAAAGTTCAGTAGCCTAGAGTTGTAATCCTTATTATTTGGTCATGTCCAAACTTTTCCCACTGTAGCTGTAATTTTTTATCAGGTCTTAGAAAGGCTTCTAAAATTTGTGGTTTGTGAAGGTGTGATGTTTTATGTGAATAACCAATGCAGCATGTTAGTGTAGCTTTGGTTTACTAACATGGAGTTATCTGTTGTCTGCATGTTCAGAGAAGATGATTTTTGGCAGAGTTGCAAAGCAAACCTACCATTTACTCTTGGCTGAAACCATCTGATGGGCTTTCTCATTCTGTTGTGGTAGTATATACGACAACCCTTTCTCCCTCCTCCTCCTTGCCGTTTCTGATGTGTCTGAGGACAGTAGTGATGAAGAAAATGAAGATGATGATTTTTCTTGTGTCCAGTTTGGGTCCAGGTATTGGAGAAAGAGAATGTAACCTGCATGTTTGGGTGCTTAGGAACTAACAGTCTCTGTAGTGTCAAGTGTTCTTCAAAGTAATTTGGGAAGTGACTAAAGCCACGAGGTGACCTGGCTGGGTTTTAGGATGGTGTATAAACAAGTGTAATGAATGCTGGTTAGTCAGCTCTTTCTGGGGAGATGACTAAGATGAAGTGAATGTTACTCATGTTGCCTTTTAGGTTTAATGGGTATGGTTTCTAAAATGATGCTCGAGTGGAACTCCTCATTGACTCTATGAGTACAAGGAAGATTATTCACCCCTGGCTGTAACTTTAAAAGCAGTGGCACATCACCTGCATGTTTTCCTATCAAAAACTGGGAAATGAGGACAAAGGTTAACATATAGAAAAAGATGCAGTGCCCAGCAGCCAGCTGATGCAAGCAGCATGACACTGCTGTAGATGCATCGCTGCTTGACAGGATGGCTTCTCAAGCCTGTCAAGAGAGTGTACCTGAAAGTTTTATCTGCTGTTTTGATGTGGTAAATAGCAGAGGCTGATGTAGTTTGAACAGCCAAGGATGGAGAGGAAAGAGCAGAATATTTTACTGTAAACCAGACTCATGAGTTGTACAGCAAAGCCTTTTCATTTGTGTGACTTGAAACTGTATGAAAACAAAAGAAGAACTGATATGAGTGAGTTCTATTTGGAAGCTAGCCAGATGTGCAAAAAGTCCTGCAGAGCACTGGAAAAAAACAAAAGCTTCTGGAAATGTAAAATCTGGGCAGGACCTTCTCAAGTTCTACACTGCCTTGCAGAGTGATGCTGCAATGTCTTGGCTGAAACAGTATTAACCCAAACTGGAGGAAGGAATCAATATTTTATATGAACCCCATGTATTTTAGGGAGACTATTCTGAAAAATTACACTTCTGTAGTCTTGTTAGTGTCCTGAACTTTCCCTGTCAGCATTTGGACATTTAGTTTAATTGATAGTAATTGTGAGGTGGTCTAGGTGGCCATTTAGCCTAACAGAGCCAGTTACAATTTGCAGGTGTGTGTAAGGGAAGTTTTAAAGACTTTATCAGGGTTTTAAAGGCTAGATGAATGTTGAGCAACTGGAAGGAAAAGAGTTCCTCCAAAACTTCCAGTCCTCTGTGAAGTATTTTAGTTATAGTAAAAGTCAGGAGGAATCTTAATTGCTTGAGCCTTCTGAACCTAAGGTCAAGTCTTTATGAAGCCTCTTGTGTTGTCAGGAGATGCTCAGAAAGACTTGGGATGAGATGATAATTTTATCCCCACTAGCTTTTCTGTCTGTGATTGTTCCTGTGGTATGTTGGGACACTACTGCTAAAGTTAGATGGTTAACTGGAAGACCTTCCAATGGTATCTCCTCTTTTCTGATCTAATTTCAAGAGAGTAAAATTGATAACACAAATTTAAGGTTTTTCATGTATGTGGAATTTAGGATTATTTTTCTTCAGTGTTTTGTTTAATTTTTATCCTCTTGGCAATCTAAACCAAGTGCTGGATTGCATTGCAAAGCCTTTGGTAAGGATTTCTGAGGCTGCTGTGTTTGTGGAGCTTTGGTTTGTCTATTATGTGCTGGCATTCTGCAGACAGCAGTAAGATGTTGGTTAAATTATAAACACAGTGACTGTACAATTATGCAACAACTTGCATTCTGAAAACACCAAGGGATTCAGTATGTGCATGAAGGATGCCTGAGCTTTGCATTAGAGTCATTTCAGTTACTGCTGCAGTGAAATCATTAACAGAATGACTAACTATAGGAGCAGTAAGGTCTTTAATATAAATTGATGTTCTTCAGAGGGTAATTTTTAAGCTGAATGTGAGAAGTCAAGGGGTTTAAAAAGAATCCATAGAGAAGAAAATGTGTGTGTGATTTCCTGGTTGCTGAGTGCTATTTTAACAGAGCTACATTTTACATGAAGTAGTTTTAATTGAATAACTGAAAACAAATTTTCTTTGTACAAAGAGATTGCTGCTCTTGGAACTTAGGTTTGTTAGCATGCTGGGCTGCCAGATGCTTAGCAGTAATAACCTTTCCCTGATTTATTGACAATAGATGTGTACAGCTCAATTATTAAAATGTAGATGATTTCAGAGTCTAGTTTCAAACATGTCTTTTGAAAGGTATATTTAAGGTAACAAATACTCTTATTTCCCAGTTGAGGATCTGAGGCTTATAAATGGGTCTTTATTTAAATCCAGCCTGATCATACACGGAGTTTTCTTTGAGGAATAGCAGCAGACCTTCCATGATTTAATTGCTGGAGGTTTTTTTAAGTTCCATTTACATGAAGTGAATATATCTTGTCCTAATTCCCTTCTGTAAAATGAGGATTTTGCTTTTAATTAGCTTTGCCAAGCTGTTATGTAGAGAAGAAATCTGTTGAGGTAACAAGTCTGAGATTGAGAGTTGTGGGATCTGTTCTCACTATTTGCATTCCATTTCTCTCTTGTCTCAAGCTTGGTTTTGGTTTTGTGGGTTGAGTAAGTGTGCTTGCAACACCAGTGATTTCTTTTTCCCTCCCTCAGGCTTTGCTACTTAATGAAATGACATTTTTTACTGTAAGGGAGTAGAAATGAACTGAGTTGAAATTAGTTGATCTTTAATGTGGAAATTTTAAAAGGAGCAATTGCTTTGATGCTGCCTCCTGTTTTGTGTATTCTCCTTCCTTAGAGGATACAAAGTGATTGTCTATAGCCCTATCAATCATCTAAGGTCTCTTCCCTGCAGTGGAAGGATCTTGCCTTCCCTGGGTTGCTTAGTTTATGGAGTTGAGGACATTCTCTGCCATTTTGAATGCTTTTTAGAGACTGTGCAGAGGTTACATGGAAGTGTTGTGGTGTCCTGAGCATCCAAGCATTTTTGATGTTGATTAGAACTGTTCATTTTCAGTTTTGCCCTGTGAGAACAAGATTTAGTGATTGCCACTGAAGTCATGCAACTTCCTGCTGTCTTACAGATAACTTTCTCATTTAATAAGCCAATTGATCCTTCCTTCATGTCACAGTACAGCTGAACTTCCAGAGTGGGACAAGCTGTTAAATGGAGAGCTCCTCACAGATCCCAGAAACTATCTTAATTACTGACCCATGTGTATGGTGGGATGGAGTCTTCAGAAGACTGACAGAGGAAGTCAGGAGCTCATGAATTATTTGATTGTGCACAAATGCAGAACTGTATCTAATGCTTTGTTTCTTCTTTTTGTGTGTTTGGAAGTATGGGAGGCTCTGGCAGCTCAAGTGTTTCCGACTCCTGCAGTGACCACTTCACCATTGAGAACTGCAAGGAGACGGAGATGCTGAACTACCTCATTGAGTGTTTTGACAGAGTTGGAATAGAGGAGAGAAAAGCACCAAAGGTACATTTCAGATGAGTCAAGTCACAGACACTCCTCTTACTGTGTAGTGGGGGAAGTGGGTGGGAGTTGACAGTACTCCTTGGTGACTTTGTTGTAGAACTAGATGTATAGAATTTGTAAGCTCCCTTTGACTCTTATTATTTCACCATACTTGAATTGTTTATACATTTTACATCTCTAAAACAAGCACTGTGTTAGAAACTGTCCTTCCCCTTTTGATCTGCTGCATTTTATCCAGATTTATTCTATGTAAAACATTCTTTTGTGAGACCAGCTCCCTCATTCAGCATTCTGTGTTCTGCTTGAAGCTTTTGCTTCTGGGATAAAAAAACAAACAAAGACTTTTTCTGTATAGTACGAAAGGATTTTAGCTGGAGTAGTGCTAATCTTAGTTTGCATAGTACATTCATACAGCATGAGTAAAGACATTTATCATGTTTCCTGTCTGTTCTGTCTCTGAATACTTCTGGTTTGCATTAAAAGAAAGTTTGTTTTTATCAGATGTGTAGCCAGCCAACAGTCAGCCAGTTACTGAGCAACATCCGATCGCAGTGCATTTCACATGCTGCTTTGGTGCTACAGGGATCCTTAACACAACCAAGGTAAATACAGCTGGTGGTAGTCATCCAAGTTAGACTCTCAGGGGTTTGCAGTTTTATTTTGCTGTTTTTCCTTCTGAGGATTAGGTAAGAAAACTCAAGTTATTAGAGCAGGATAGATTTGTCTGCCAGAGGGACAGTTCATTGTAATCTTGTAGTAAGAGGTGTTTGCCCATGGCTGTGTGGAAGTAGATGACCTTTCAGGTCCCTTCCAATCCAAACCATTCTAGGATTGCTTTACCTTTGGAGGCTATTGCTCCCTTTGATAAGTTGGTGGAGAGCAATTTAAGAGTTTTTTTTCTAATTGTTTGGGTAAAATCAACCAGGTTTGGAACATTTTAAATGGGAGGTCTGAGTTAAGCCATTTTTTGCCTTACCTCTTGCATAAACTGTTTTACTTGCAGATTGTTGGGGCACTACTCCTGTGAAAGTCAGTAACCAGCAGAGCTGCATCTGAGAAACAATCTTACAAAAACATGTAGCAAAAGCTGCTGAGGTGCCTTAGTGCTGATTTCTGAGAGTTTACCACAACAGATTTAGTAACACAAATCTGTGTGTAGATGTTATCCACTCAGTCATGACTGAGATGTCAGGTGCAGTTGTTTCAACAGCAGTTGCCTCACCAGCAGCCTTTCAGTTGGAACAGTAAAAAGGTTTTTGAAAGAGGAGGTGTGACTTTTACTAAAATCTGCATAATTTTGTATTTGTGTTTCCAAACAATACTTCTATAATCTTTGAAGCTGCACCAATTACCCTTTGTGCTTTGGGATTAGTTTTGTCTCTACATGAACCAATGTTGACATCAGAATAGCTTTTGTACATGTAATAATAAAAAAAACCCCAAACACTTTTTCAGACATCCTAAGGAGCAGTTAGAAGTAATGACTGTATGAGTTCAGAAAACACTCATGTTATGTTCTCAGTCTGGAAACACAAACATCAGAAAATGTTTCTTCACTAGTTGAGCTTACAAAGGACTTTTTTCATTAGAGAGGAGTAGAAGGGAGAAGCAGTTAGTACACAGAGGCTGTTACTTTCTTCCAGCCTCATTAAACTGAAGTGTGATGTTGGCAGCAGCATCTGTTTCAGAATAACATTTCCACAAGTAACTGGAGAAGACAAGGCTGGTTACTACTGAGAGGAGTAGGTGTGTCTACATGTTGATAAGCTGCTTTCTGGCACATACTTAGATATGATTACTCTGACACTTCTGCAAATACTACTGCAAATAATCAGTAGTTCTGGCTATTTTTTTTTATACAAATAAAGGTCATTGCAGCAGCAGTCTCTGCTGGTACCATATATGCTGTGTAGGAATCTCCCATTTGGCTTCATCCAGGAATTGGTGAGAACAACTTATCAGGATGAAGAGGTGTTCAAACAGGTGAGGCATGGGTTAAAAATAACTAATAACATCACATGATTCTGCTATTTGCAGTGCTCAGGAAAGTGGATTTCCAGGGCTTTGTTCTGCATCTCACAGTCCTGTATCTATTCCTCTGGGGGCTAGCAAGCTGTTAACCAAAACCCAACTTGCTTGTTTTTAACTTGGCATTTTGTGAACCAGACTGACTCATTATTGCCTGGCTCTAATTCTTACCAGGGCATTATTTTAACATTTATGTACTGTTGAGGTCCTGCATCTGGGTCAGGCCAATCTCAGGCACAAATCCAGGCTGGGTGCAGTGGGATGAAAGTAGCTCTGAAAAAAAAAGACTTGGGGGTGCTGATTGAGAAGCTCACCATGAGCTGGCAGTGCCCTTGTGCAGTCCAGACAGCAAATCGTGTCCCGCATCAGGAGGAGTGTGGCCAGTGGGGCAAGAGAGGGACTTCTGCCCCTTGACTCTGCTCCTCTGAGGCCCCACTTCAAATACTGCATCCAGCTCTGGTGTCACAGCATAAGAAGGACACAGCTGTTGGAATGAGTCCAGAGGAGGGCCATAAAGATGGACTGAAGCACCTCTGCCATGAGGACAGGCTGAGGGAGCTGGGATTATTCAGCCTAGAGAAGAGAAGACTCCAGGAAAACCTTGGAGCTGCCTTCCAATACCTGAAGGGATCCTACAGGAAGGCTGGGAGGGACTTCTCATAAGGGTGTCTAGTGACAGGACAAGAGTTTGAAGCTGAGGGAGAGCAGGTTTAGACTGGATCTTAGGAAGAAGTTCTTCAGTACAGGGATGGTGAGACTCTGGAATGGGCTGCCCAGGGAGGCTGTGGATGCCTTCTCCCTGGGGGTGTTCAAGGCCAGGCTGCATGAGGCCTTGAGCAGGTGATGCTAGTTGAGAGGGGTCCCTGCTTTGGCAGGGAGGTTGGAGTAGATGATCACTTAGGTCCCTTCCAACCTAAGCCATTCTGTGAGGGAAAGTACTGAGAACATACAGGCATATATTGAAGGATAGATCTTGGATTTTCACTGATGCTTCTGTAGAAAGGCAGCATTCTTCTGTAGTTGTGCACTTGTGGTGGGACTTCTTTTGGGTTTGTTTGTTTTTTTCCTTCTATCTTGCAATGTTCACCCTTCTTTGCAGCTTTAATAGTTTGCATCTAAGGTGTCCAGAGATTTTTACAAATCTTAGTCCATTAAGCCTTCATATTTCACAAAGGAGATGACTGTGAGAAACTTCAGATGGTTTATTCTGTGATTCAGAGTAGGTCACTGAGGTAATTAAAATACAGGGACTGGTGGGCCTAGTAATTAAGGCACAAAACTAGCAAACTTCTCCTGGCCATATCAAGTTTAAGCAGCTCAATAAGGCTGTAATTGTCTCTAATTAGTGCTCCTGTAGCATTCTGTGACTTAGATGTAAAGAAGCCTTCAGAATGGCACTTCCAATTCTGAAAAAATGACATCAGCTGATTTTTATGTGTAGTGCAAGTACCCTTTAATAATTTTTATCTGTCTGGACACCTTTGGTCAGGGATTCAAGCAGCTGGAAGTGTGTTTAAGACTGTCTGAAACTGGTTATGGGATGTGTTAATGGTCACCTGCCCTGGAGAAGAGAGCCATTCCTCTAGCTGAAGCAGCCAAGCATCTCTTTACAGTTCTTTCCTGTAAAATGACTTAATATTTTGTATCTCTTCCTAGAGGCAACACAGTATAGTTTAAATGCAAAATTCAGTGGGACCTCTTGGGAATTACTGCAAAATTACAGTAAGAGTTTTATTTTGTGAGGGTGTAGTTCTGAGCTGTGTGATTGAGACTTACTAATTGGGTATAATTACTTTTGATTAATAAGTTCCTGCCTTGTCACTTCCTCTTTCTTAATAGCCCTTGACTGCTGTTTATTATATTTATTCTTACCACAGTTACAACTTAGCAGCACAAACACAATTTGCTTACATGAGATGTAAAATTAAAGCTATATCATAACTCCAAGTGTACAGGCAGATAAATTATTGCTCATTTGGGCAATCAAGTTGTTCTCTACAATCCTGGTTTGCATCTATAATATCCTTGTTTGCACACACACTGCAGTGACCCTGTATGAAATGTGTGTGCTTCCCCACACAACACCTGATATTTGGCAGTGTGCTCACATCACTATTTGTCAGCTTCAGCTTCTATCTGGCAGCTTTGGGTCCAAATCTAGGTGTACATGGCTCTCTTTTGGTTTTGTTTTGCAAAGTAAATGTTTGGAAACAAGTTAGAATGTGATCAGGAAAAATAGATACAAATGCTTGGAAATTGGCTTTTATGGAGAAGTTGTGCCCACTTGCATTATATCAGAGAATCACCCAGGTTGGAAGAGACCTCCAAGCTCATCCAGTCCAACCTAGCACCCAACCCTAGCCAGTCAACTAGACCTTGGCACTAAGTGCCCCATCCAGGCTTTGCTTGAACACCTCCAGGGAGGGTGACTCCACCACCTCCCTGGGCAGCCCATTCCAATGCCAATCACTCTCTCTGTGGAGAATTTCCTCCTAATATCCAGCCTGAACCTGCCCTGGCACAACTTGAGACTGTGTCCCCTTGTTCTGTTGCTGGTTGCCTGGGAGAAGAGCCCAACCTCACCTGGCTACAGCCTCCTTTCAGGTAGCTGTAGACAGCAATGAGGTCACCCTGAGCCTCTTCTTTTCCAGGCTAAAACAAGCTGAGTTTTAGCTTTGAATAATCTCTTAACATTAACTGATAGAAATTTAAAGAACAGGTCTTGTGTTCCTGTTGTGTAACCTGAAGCATTTAAAGAATAAGCAGGCATTTTGTGCTGTCTACAGCAAGTGTCATTTGCTTCCCTGTGAATAAAGTAATCTCCTTCTGTCTTCACAGATCTTTATTCCCATCTTGCAAGGCCTGGCTGCAGCTTCCAAAGAGTGCTCTCTTGATAGTGACAATTTTAAATACCCCCTTATGGTAAGGTCTGGCTGTTTCTAGAAGCAATTTCTTTAACATTGCTGATAAGTTGTGCAGATCTATACAAGATGTACTTTGACATTTTGGGGATTTTTGTGGGTAGTGGATTACTGTTAAACTCTGTTGGAAGCTTAATGTGGTATGATACTCCAGTGGAGTGTGAGACCAAGAACATCTCAGTGTTAATGTACAGTGTTTGTGTGGTAGACTGTCCAGATGTTTGTAAGTTTTGTTTTATAGAAGATTAGCCAAATGCATGGATTCCCTCATACATCCTTGTTAAGATATTGTGGGTGGTTATAAAATCCTGCTAGGCTCCTCCTATCTTAAGCCTTGACAATAAGGCCCAGTATCCATACCAGTGCTTGCTGGGTTCACTTTTTGTCTGTGGGAAGCTAAAATCTATCACATTAAACCCATAATTATTTGAATTAGTGACTCTGTACTGGAGGGAAACTTCATAATAGTCCCTGGCTGCAAAGCTGGATTTATTTTTAGACTAAGTGCATACTTGAGTTGTAGATTTGCTTCTCTAACTGCTGTTGTTGACACAACAAAAAAGTCTTTTGAAAAGCATGCTTGGCCACAAAAGAGCAAGCTGAATTCTTGACCAGTCAGCCAAGAGTTGGCATTGTCAACTAATACCTTCAGCATGTGTTGAAAAAGGCTGCTCCATCTCAAGTTGAATTTGTACTTCAGGAAGTTAGCTGGACTGAGGTGCTGCATATAAAACCAAAAGAGCAGCTCTGGTCCTTTTTTGCAAAAACAGCTATTTTTGCTGGTTCTGTGTTTTCCTGCTCTTCTGTTATTCCACCCTCCTCCAATTATAATGTGAGCTGTAGCAGATTTGGCTGTTGGCTACAAGTAAGGGCTTCTTGAAAACCATATTCCATTCTGCTCATCTGTAGTTGGCACATTGTGCAACAAAGGGATGCAGTAGGTAGTGGCTGTAGTGCAAGTGAAGCGTGAGAGTGCAGGAGAAGCAGGACATGTGAAAGCTCACAGTGTTAGCAGATTTGTCTGTTATAACTGCTTTCTTTTTTCTGTGCTGCAGTTGAAAGTGAGTTAGAGATCTTGGATAGGATTCTTTGTTTCTGGCTTCTGTGTACATCTGACATTTTTCCACTCTGATTCAAAAGCCAAAGGCCTCAGTGTATGTATGGAACAATTGCTCTACTTGTTATTGTTACTGACTTCTTATGTGGCGGTTCAGCAGTCCAGCAAAGGAATTGTTATGTTCTGAACAAACAATTTGCACAGCTAATTTTTGAAGTAAGTGCAATAATTTATTATCCTGTGAGGCACATTAGGTTTTTTTGAGACAACTTGGCACAGATGTAAAAGCTAAAATGGGAGCAGGGTGTTCTTTAGCTCTTTTTGGACCTCTTCACCATTGTAGAAGGAAGTTTTTCCACTGATTAAGGGAAAAGTTTTGGCTCTTTCAGCATTTTATGCCATGTTAAGGCTGTTATTTGTAGGCAGGTTACTTAGGAATTGCACACACGTGTAACTTTTCTTGGGATTTATTTATAGGCACTATGTGAACTTTGTGAAATCAAGTTTGGGAAAACACACCCTATGTGCAGTTTGGTAAGTGCAGCCACTTTGATCAAGTTAAAAGAACCCTGTCACTTCCTTTGTTAGTGTGGTAACAATAATGTCCTCTAGGATTCTAAACAAGGGCTACTTTAGTATCTTATGCTAAACAACATTTTAAATTGGTTTTAAAAGTCCTTGTCCTTGAGAACTGACAAAAGCTAGGACAAACAAGACTTGTGGGAATTGCTGAAATACTGAAGACATGTTTTCATTTAGCCATCAGTGTGACTGCATGTTGAGAATTGAGGGCATGTGGCAAACACTGAAAGGTGACAGTGCAGATAAAGTGGTAAGGCTGACACAGCAGCTTTGATTCACTTGCAGTTTCTCCTCTTTTCTAGGTTGTCTCTTTGCCTTTGTGGTTGCCTAAATCTTTAAGCCCAGGGGCAGGAAGAGAGCTGCAAAGACTTTCCTATCTTGGAGCCTTCTTCAGTCTCTCTGTCTTTGCTGAAGATGATGTAAGTGGTACAGAAGGATGTTGATAGTAGCATGGTAGAGTTTGTTTGCTTGGGGTTTGTCTTGGGTTTTTGGGAGTTGTGGGGTTTTACTTCCCTTTGCTCAGTATGTTCAATACATTTCATAATACTCATTCTACTTGCAGAACAAAGTAGTTGAAAAGTACTTCTCAGGGCCTGCCATTACTCTTGAAAACACCAGGGTTGTCAGCCAGTCTTTGCAACATTACCTGGAATTAGCAAGGGTAAGTGTGCTCAGATTTAAGAGAAAAAAAAAAAGTGTGTGTGGGGGAGGGCAAAATGTTGTGAAGTTTTTTGGTGTTGACGTAGATGAAGAATACAACTGAAAGAAACCAAATCTGGCTTCTGTGAGAAATAACGAATTTATTAGGATATGGCTGAAGGGCATCAGGAAAGAAAAATCAGAGTGCTAAAAATATTTCTTTCAGGCTGTAAGCCCATTCAGAAAGTATCAGAAGAGTTAGTCATGGGCTGTAGTTCAAGGATGAGTAAAAACATATATTCTGTTTTAGCAGTGTGTGTGGCATACTACTCTCTTCTATATAACTAAGGCATGCATAGGAAGTTGACAATGAGAGCCTAACAGAAGTTGTAGTGATTTTTGTGGAATTTATAGAACATAAAAATATGGAGAAATATGGAAAATGTTGAGATGTGCAGCCTGACAGAATATTTACTTGAAATTCCAGCAAGAGCTATTCAAGATTCTACACAGTATTTTACTGAATGGTGAGACTCGAGAAGCAGCTCTCAGTTACATGGCAGCTATTGTCAATGCCAACATGAAGAAGGCACAAATGCAGGTAAGTACTGGGGAATGCTCTTGCTGTGGTTCGTGGCCCCAGTCAAAGCACAGACTGCGCTACATGGCTCATGCTGTGGTGGCTCTTGAGGACAAAAGAATTTTGTGTGCCTGCTACAACAGGCAAGAAGCCTCATCACCATGCTTTATCTCTTTTTAAATATGCTTCCCATTTCTGAAGTTATTCTGTTTTTCCCTATTTGATCAGTTTATGTCACTTCCTCTCTTAGGGCTGACATCACTTCATTAACAGGGATTCTATTTTAGATGTTTGAAGCTTTGTGCTTCCTCACCACCCCCCATCTATGGGGAGCTTCATTCAATTGGTTATGATAAAAAACCTCATCTGCCAGCTGGTGAGGTGCTAGGCTTTGTTTGTATGGTTTGTGTAGAAGGAGCAATGGAGATGTGAACTGGTGTGGTTCCAGGGAAACAGCAGGGATGTTATTTTGCCATTGTTTAATGAATGCATTGGACTCATTTCCTCTGATAAAATCTGTGCATGAATCCTGAACAAATGAAGTTTGCATCATTGTTATCTTGAAGTCTCCTTTTCAAAAGCAGACATTTGGAACCTTTACTAGGAAGATTTCTCTGAAATTACAGCCAGGAAGTAATAGAAGCTTCATACTTAAGATAAAACTCAACAACTATGTGAATTGAAACTCAATAACTATTTGAAACTTTTGTGTTGCTGTCTAAACCATTCCTGAGAGAGAGTCTTTTAATTTCTAGGGTTATGTTCTACTTCTTTTTATGTTTAAAGTTCTTGAGAATGACTTGGGCCATAGAGGCAGGTGATGTGTTAGTAAGTGGCCTTCCCATTACCACAAAGGTCTGCCTTACAGATTCACATTCTTCATCCTTTCTCCCTTTTCTTGAACTTGCAGCATTGCTTGATGTTTAATATTGCTGAAGCAGCAGAAAGACAGCCTTGTACTTCTAAGCTTATGTCTCCCAACTCTTTACTTTCTTACCCCCCAGACAGATGATCGTTTGGTCTCTACAGATGGCTTTATGCTCAACTTCTTATGGGTACTGCAGCAACTCAGCACAAAGATCAAGCTGGAAACGGTTGATCCCATGTACATATTCCATCCCAGGTGTCGTATTGACCTCCCAACAGATGAGACAAGAGTGAAAGCAACTATGGAGGATGTTGCAGCTTGGATTGCTGAACTTTGTGAGTACTCCTGTTGATGTTGGGCATGTGCTGTGCCAACTAGTTTGATACTGGAGGTACATGGAAGTAGTTGATTCCAGCAAATCATTCCCCTGTTCCTTAAATGCTTTTCCTTGATGCTGTCTGCTCTTACTTCTTTTATAGAAAGTTAAGTTGAAGATCTTGCTCCTAGGTAAGGCACTTGAGTTTTACTGTATTCACCTGTGCTGCTTGCTTGCTCATTTATTCTCTAGACAGGGACCCATCTCTGTTTTCTGAGCCGAAATTCCCGACAGAGTGTTTCTTCCTAACCCTGCATGCCCATCACCTCTCGATCCTGCCCAGCTGCCGGCGCTACATACGGAGACTGCGGGCCATCAGGGAGCTCAACAGGTTAGAACTGTGACTTACCTCCTGCACCAGAGAGCCCTGGCATGCATCCCAGGCACATCCTTCTCACCACGATGGCAACTGCTATAAACTCAAAAATCAGAATGACAGTTTGGGTAGAAGCTGCTGGGTGCAGCTCACCGCGATCCGTTTAACTTCTTGTTCATCTGCTGCTTTTGGCCCTGGTGGGTTTCGCGGGTGTTGATGGCCTGTGGCTTGAATCAGGAATTGATACACCGGTGGGCTAGAGGATATTGCTTACACAAGGCAGCTCACATGGTTCTTGCCCATTCTATTTGAAAGGTAAATCAACTCAGTATTTTCTGGGTGCTTAGCAGCTATGTAAGTTCAACACCTTGTAGATGGCAATACGTATCCCCTCTGCCATGGTAACCAGTTCTGGCATGTGGCTTTCAGGACTGTTGAAGATTTGAAAAACAATGAAAGTCAATGGAAGGATTCTCCTCTGGCCACCAGGCATCGAGAGATGCTGAAACGTTGCAAGACACAACTTAAGGTTTGTAAGTGGTTCGGTACTCAACACCTTTGTCAGTCTGTCTGCTTTGTGTCTTGATGTTTAAGTGCAACTTCCCAATGATGCTTCTGGAAAAGGATAGGTTTAAATTTACAACCATGTGAATACTGCCCTAGATGGGGTCATGATAAGTGTAACATTAATGGTGAATTTAAAATTCAAGGTAACAGCAAGGGTGACTTGGACAGTGCTCCTCAGAAAGAAGAAAATACTATTTTTATGGGGGACAGAACAAGCAAAGGGACTGTGATTTGTTCTGTGTGCACAGTCCATGCCCAAGATGGAAATGGAACTCTGGAGTCTGTTATCTCATGTAGAATTCTTGCAAAGATGAGTGTGCTGGCATCCTCTCTACTGAAGATCTGTTCTGCTTAGATCTTCCTAGTGTAAACTGACTGTCCCTGCAATCCAAACCATGTGAGCTTTTTTATATGTTGGGGCCTAAGTGCCCTGTTTTCCTTAAACTGAGAGCATATTTTAAGAGGAGACCATTGTATAATTGTCATAATTGAGATATATTGATTAGCTTGGTCTTCATTTCACATCACCTTGCCCTGGATCAGTTGTTGTATGCATATTCTGCAGAAACTGGTGAGGTGCAAGGCTTGTGCAGATGCTGGTTTGCTGGATGAAAACTTCCTCAGGAGATGTCTGAATTTCTATGGCATGGTCATTCAGCTGATGCTTCGCATTCTCGACCCTGCCTATCCCAAGTGAGTGTCAGAATTGAGCCAAAGGTATTTCAGATCATTTTAGATTGTTTACTGAATTTAGCAGTTCTCAAATTCTAATAATTTTTTACAGTGCCTGCATTTTTAAATGGTTGTTGCTTTGTGTCAGGGGCAGATATTCTTGCATGGAATCTCTGTATTTATAGTTTCAGTTGTGGAGAGGAGCAACCTTGGGGTGTTTAGTACACTTGAAGTACTGACAGTGATTTTTTTGAAGTCAGTTTCAGAACTCTTGTAAAGGAGAATGCCGTAAGAGAGTTCATGACACTTTCTAGTTAACCCTGCTGTTGTACCAGCTTGATTGTTTTCTCTCTTATTCTGCAGCATAAAATTGCCTTTAACTGCTGAAGTTCCGAAGGTGTTTGCAGCATTGCCAGAGTTTTACGTGGAAGATGTTGCTGAATTTTTATTTTTTATTGTACAGTAAGTAAAGTTATATCTAAAGGAAGTTTGTTGAATTATTCACCCCTGCAATAGGTGGTGTGCACAGAAACGTGAGGTGTGAAGGTAGTTTCCTGGGTATTTTGTAGTTTATGTTCTGCTTTTAACAACAGCCATAAATGTATGGCACTGGTTGACATTGCTGCAGATCTGATACCTAGGTGAGTTCCAGAGTTCCTTCCAAATTGTTTTTTTTTCTCTTGGAAGGAAGTTCAGAGAGTCACAGAATGTCAGGGGCTGAAAGGGACCTTGAAAGCTCATCCAGTCCAATCCCCCTGCCAGAGCAGGACCACCTATGCCAGATCGCACAGGAACACATCCAGGCGGGTTTTGAGTATCTCCAGAGAGGGAGACTCCACAACCCTTCTGTGCAGCCTGTTCCAGTGTTCTGTACCCCTCACAGTGACAAAATTCCTCCTCATGTGTACGTGAAACTTCCTATGCCTCAGCTTCCACCCATTGCCCCCTTGTCCTGTCATCGGGCATCACCCAGCAGAGCCTGGCTTCAGCCTCCTGGCACTCACCCTGCACATACTGATAACCATTGATGAGGTCACCTCTCAGTCTCCTCCAAGCTAAAGAGCCTCAGCTCCCTCAGGCTCTCCTCGTAAGAGAGATGTTCCATTCCCTCTATCATCTTTGTGGTTCTGCACTGGACTCTCTCAAGCAGTTCTTTGTCCCTGTTGAACTGGGGGGACCACAGCTGGACACAGTACTCCAGATGTGGCCTCACCAGGGCAGAGTAGAGGGGCAGGAGAACCTCTCTCAAACCTACTAGCCACAGGTGGTTTTTTGTTCCTTCCCTCGAAGAATGTTCCTTATGGTTTGGAGTGAGGTCTTCTGGTCTCATCATATACTAAGTCATCACTAGAGTAATACAATTTTTAAGAAGTCGGAGCTTAATAAGTAGAAAATTCTCCCCATTTATAGACCAGCTGGAGCAAAGTGCATTTGTATAGTTCTAGTAATTTTGGTGGGCATGAATAGTGTTCAGATGTAGTCCTGGGGTTCTGAAGTTCATCACTTCTTCCTGAAAATGTGCCTTCAAATTCAGACTTGCTGTGTTTTATGATTGGGAAATGGTTTCTTTTGCCTTCCTGAGGTGCTGTTACAGTGGTGCTTCACAGCAAATGTGGTAGGATGTGCCACATGTTTCAGAGTACAGTTCAGCTTCCAGGGAACAGCTCACAAGACGTTTAGGAACAGTCAGAATCCAGGTTCTGTAGAGGAAGATGGGAGATCATGACAAAATGACTGAATTTTGCTGGTCACTAATGAGTCATCTGAACTAATCTGATGTGTCTGATAAATCTGTAGACAACACCAGGTTAGGGATTTTAATACTGTCTTATCTCCCTCTTTCCAGATATGCTCCTCAGGTGCTTTATGAGCCCTGTACTCAGGACATAGTCATGTTCCTTGTCGTGATGCTGTGCAACCAGAACTACATCCGCAATCCTTACTTAGTAGCCAAGCTGGTGGAGGTGATGTTCATGACAAATCCAGCTGTTCAGCCTCGGACACAGAAGTTCTTTGAAATGATAGAGAATCATCCTCTCTCCACTAAATTGTTAGTCCCCTCCTTGATGAAGTTTTACACAGGTAAGTGCTTTGTCTGTAGCTCACTGAGCATACAGTAAGAAATTAAATTTGCAAGGCAAAAGGCTGTGCTAGTCCTTGTCACCTATAAAAACAACACTCCTCAACCGGGTAGATCTTGGGTCTTGTGAAAATGAGATTTTTTTTCTCAGGCATCAGGGTCATTGGCATTAGGTGGAACCTTGAGAATTTTAGCCCTTCCACAAGTCGCTGTGCACTGATGACTCAAGCACTACAGTTTGTGACAGTTGGCTTTATGGCGTTTACATTCCAAACATGAAGATTTTTGTTTGCTTTTTAAGGGAGTGTTCGGATTTAAAAACTTTTTGACGTTAGTTTTGCAAGTCCTACAGATTGAGGATGCTGCAGAAGGGTTTTGCACTCGTAGTAACAACCATTTTTACATGTTCCCAGAGTTTTCTTACCTGTGATATTTTAGACAGTGGGACAAAGAGCAGAGCGATGTTGAATAGGGGAAAGTTTTGTGAGGTTAGATGTGGGCTAGAAAATCACAGAACCACAGAACCTTAGAGGTTGGAAGGGACCTCCAGAGATCATTGAGTCCAACCCCCCTGCCAAGGCAGGATCACCCAGGGTAGTTTGCACAGGAATCCATCCAGGCAGGTTTGGAAAGTCTCCAGAGCAGGAGACTCCACAGCCTCTCTGGGCAACCTGCTCCAGTGCTCTGTTACCCTGACTGTAAAGAAGTTTCTCTTCATGTTGGGGTGAAACCTTCTGTGTTCCAGTTTGTAACTCTGCTGCTTCTTTTAATGGGGATTAAGACAGAGACTTCTGATTGGGAGCTGAATTTTGTCTCTTAAAGCTTATTGCCTGAAGCTCATTGTGTTGGAGATAGGAGGGTAGAGATGTAGTGAGTCCTGGAGGGAAAGGGTTTTGATTTCAGTTCTGGGATCTGTTTTTTCAGATGTTGAACATACTGGAGCAACCAGTGAGTTCTATGACAAGTTTACAATCCGCTACCACATCAGCACCATTTTCAAAAGCCTCTGGCAGAACATAGCTCACCATGGTACCTTTATGGAAGAGTTCAAGTGAGTAAGACATCGTGTGGCATGCTGCTTGCTGTCACTCAAGCTGCTCAGGCAGTGTGCTGAGGAGGTCATTACCAGTGGGAATGGGCGATGCTACTTCCTGTTGTATTTTAAATGGCAACCCCTTCCAGTAGAACTGGAGTGTTCCTAAGCTGAGCTCTGGACACCGCAATCAACTTGGCTTGGGGAATGGGATCGTTATTCAAAAAGTAGAGTGCAGAAGGAGTGTTGCTGGGGTTGCAGTCTGCTCTGCACACCCACCTGCTCTGCCGTGGTAACTGTGTTTCAATGTTTTCAGCTCTGGGAAGCAGTTTGTTCGCTACATCAACATGCTGATAAATGACACAACTTTCTTGCTGGATGAGAGTCTGGAGTCCCTAAAACGTATCCATGAAGTGCAAGAGGAGATGAAGAATAAAGAGCAATGGGACCTGCTGCCCAGGGTGAACAGAGCTGTTTTTCAAAGTGCCCTTTACTTATTCTAATTTTTTAAATACAAGACCATTAAAAAACGTTTTTAACAAGGGGCAGCACCAAAGAGCTGCTGCTGAGGAGCAGTTCTTGATTTTTTAATTTTTTTTTCCAATGCTGCCAATATGGCTGTGGTCACTCTGGATGACATTCTGCAAAAAACATCATTCTGCATAGTTGTGTTGTGGCTGGCAAAGAGTGGTGCAAAGTGGGAATCATATAAAGCTGTAAATTACCATGCACTTAATTCTTAACTGGAGAAACTGAGACTTTAACCTTCTTGAAGGAGGTTCTGGAAGCTGCTCGCCAGCTGAATTTATTTCAAGGAATAGAATCTTTTCTTTTGTTGATGCATTGATCTTGGGTAGATTTGATGCAGACCATTAGAGTCCTTTAGCTCAGACTTTAGCCAGATGAAACAATAATTGTGTTGACCCACCAGTGTCAGGTATTTCTATTTTAAGGTTATTGATTATTTAAAATAAAAAAAAAAAGAAAGAAGAAAGATTTTGAGAAGCTCTAAGGTCTTCTTTGTTAATACATACTCTGGTTTGCTCTTCTGAAGCCTTTC
The DNA here is from genome assembly GCA_013399055.1 of Ramphastos sulfuratus. Lineage (NCBI taxonomy): Eukaryota > Metazoa > Chordata > Aves > Piciformes > Ramphastidae > Ramphastos > Ramphastos sulfuratus. The sequence goes on along the minus strand of WBNM01045752.1, from coordinate 410,680 downwards.
TTCCTGTTTGTGCCTGCTAGCAAGGTAAAGCCTGTAGTGACATCATTGCATCACACCATCCACAGACTGTTCCAGTGGGGAGTGTTTGTTAGATTTGATGGTGCATAAATTAGAGAACCTCATTTGACTCTCAGATCCCAAGCTGGTTTTGAAGTATTGGTATTTGGATGGAAAGGAAGCATAACCCAGTTCTGCAGCTGTGAGAAGCAGTTACAGGATGTAAACAGACTCACTAACTGTAGAGTCTTGTGATGCCATTTGCCTTCATCTTTAGTGTTGCAGAACTCTGGAAAGTGGGTGCAGACTTTTGTACTGGGTAGTAAAATGAGCTGTGCTATAAATTAAACCATGTATCCCACCTGGATTTGAATTGCTGCCTGCTCTTGTATCTGTCTAGGTCATGTTAGCATTATGGCTGCTATTGATGGGTGATGGTGTAGGAGATCTGTGGACTTGTAACACCTGAATGTTTATTTTCTAGGACCAGCAACAGGCCCGTCAGTCGCAGCTAGCTCAGGATGAGCGCGTGTCTCGTTCATATCTTGCCCTGGCAACAGAAACTGTTGATATGTTCCATATCCTAACCAAGCAGGTTCAAAAGCCTTTTCTCAGACCTGTAAGTCCTGCTCAGATTTAACTTGGCTTTAAGCTTCCCTAACATCCCTGCTGCTGGATAATAACCTGGAAATATTTGGTAGCCCTTAGTCTCCTCTTCCTCAGCTCATTGAAATATAATTGCTGTTAAAGTTATTTGATGTTGAGAGCATTGCCTGAGTCACTGAAATGGTTTGCTCCTTCGAGACAGAAGCTCTTTGCTGTCTGTTTTTCTTAATGGAAAGCAGACATAGAGCAAAGGCACTTCCTGCGAGCCTACAAATGGTAGTTTTATTAGTTAATAATTCCTGATCTTGCTGTGTGCAAATCTAGTGCTAATCTTGCTTTATCACTGCCCTCATGCTGTGATCTGTGTTTTACTTTGGTCCTGTAGGAACTTGGACCACGACTGGCTGCCATGTTGAACTTTAACTTACAGCAACTGTGTGGCCCCAAGTGCCGCGACCTGAAAGTCGAAAACCCTGAGAAGTATGGGTTTGAACCAAAGAAGCTGTTGGACCAACTCACTGACATCTATCTGCAGCTAGACTGTGCACGCTTTGCTAAAGCAATTGCTGATGATCAGGTGAGCTCCAGAAAGATGAGGGGCAAGGGCAAAAGCACTGTGGACAAACAGGACTTTACAAAATGCTCAAGAAGAGTTTCATCTTATTTATCTCCTGCCACCCAGTTTCCATCACATATTTGCAATTTGTTTTCCTCTGTGTTCCTGTTCTGTCTGCTCTCTGTAGGTGGGTGTGTTTTCAAAGTGTTTTGCAAATCTGTAGACACACAAACACCTATAGCACTTCACACACATAGGACATCTCCTGAGCATCAGTAGCTTATGAGCTACAGGCTCACTGCAAATTATCCAAAGTACTTTGTCCCGATTTTGCAGGTGGGAATACTGAAGCATGCAAAGAGTGCCAACTCCCTCCCTGCTTCCTCAACAGCAGCACATGAAACAGGCAGAGCTGGGGCTGAGAACAAGAGTCTCATTTAACAGTCCAAAGCTCATTCTCTAGACTCCTTGTACATTTGTATTCCTTTTTATATCACTTTATTAAATGGCTGTGTAACAAACTGATGAAATGCAGCACACGAGCCCTTTGGAGCAGTGCAGGGAGTGAGGTAGCCTTCAGAGCAGGATGGTAGTTTGTAATGTTGATAAGCTTGTGCTCACCTCTCTGAACCTGTAAAGTTCTCACACTACTGAATTGCATCTCTCTGCCTGTCTCTTACAAAATAAACTTGTCAAAATCTAGAGGAAAAAACTTCTTGGTAGCTACTTTTAATTCTAGTGGAAGCTGGTTTGCATTACATGAAGGTGGATTTGCATGTCTAGTGAAGCAGAGATATCAGAGTAACTCATGATCTGTGTTCTCTAATTATTTATGTCCTGCTAATTACAGACAGTATCAGTACCACTTCTGAAACAGACCTCGTGTGTTTGCAGGTGTGTTGGGAGCATGCAGTGTGGTGTTTTTAGGCTGTTCAGTATATATGGAAGTGAAAATGTTATCCATCATTCATTTATTGATGCTAGCCACAGCAAAAATGCACATCAGTGCATTAATAAGAAATAGGCCTGCTGGTGTGGGAACTGGAATAAAGCTTAATTAACAAAGTACCCCTTCATAAAAGGGTGTGGGGGGGTGACTAATATCTTGGAAACCGTCAGTGTCAGGAAAGGAATACCATGGAAATGCACAGTTGGTTAATGGCTGAAAAAAAGCCACTAAACAAGAAATTGCCAGATCATGGCAGAGCCTGAAGTGCTCTGATCCATCTCCTGTTTGGAAATCCTAGCACGTATTAGAAGAAATCTAAAGCCCTGGGCATGCTGCCACAGTTCTGTTCTCTGGGGACTGGAAAGGAGTTTGGGTGGGCACTGTGTGTCCTGAGTAGTGAATGGTATTGCTCAGTGCAGTGTAATGTAGCTCAAAGGAGGGCTGTGCTGGACATTTTAAACTCCCCAAGGAAAACAGAAATCTGTGAGACTTTGTGTTTTGCTTTGTCATTTAATTCAGCCTTGCACTGCAGAGTAAATAACCATTTTTATTAAAAGGCTTATATCAAAATGTGGCATTATGAGCTTCAAAGAAAATGATGTCTTTAGAATGTAAGTAGCTTTTCCAAGTCCTTGCCTTTTATTTTTTCACATGAAAGTAATGCTTGCTTCAGTTGGAAACTATGGGATGTACATTTGGCCTCTCCAAATGTTGTGCTCTGTTGCTGTGCAGTTCTTCCTGCACTGGCTGGCACATTTCCAGCAAGTATCGGCTCCCTCTGAGCTGCCTTACTATTTTTGCAACATTGCAGGATGGGTTTTTTGTTTGGTTTTCTTTTTGTTGGGAGAAAGAATCACTTCTTTCCCAGTACTGCTTTCCACATTATCAGAGAAGTAAAAAAAATTAAGTAAAACCAAAACCCAATGTTTGATTTTTATGCTGTATTTTAAGCCAAGGCTTGTGAGAAGAGGAATGCAGACAGGAGCAGCAAGACACAAGTTTTTGTGTGAGGGACAAGCCCAATGATTAGAGTCAGCCTCTCCAAGTGTCTTATTTTGATTAGTTGATACTGCCTTCATTTTCATGGTCCTAAACACTTCTGCAGTGGTGGTGAGCTACGAAAAAGCATTGTCTACCCCAGAGTTGATATTTTGGTGCTAGATGAAATGTTACCCACAGAGTGCTTTTCTGTCTGACATAAAGCTGAGGTTTCATTGATTCCTTCCTTCTCAAGTTTGAAAGATGCATTAAAAGATCTTTAGAATTTTGATGGAATGTTAGCATAGCACAACTCAGCAAAGTTGCCTTTTTATGCTTTGCTTGTAGAGGTCCTACAGTAAAGAGCTCTTTGAGGAGGTTATCTCAAAGATGAGAAAAGCTGGAATCAAGTCAACCATAGCAATAGAGAAATTCAAACTGCTGGCAGAGAAAGTGGAGGAAATTGTTGCCAAGAATGCTCGTGCAGAAATTGATTACAGCGATGCTCCGGATGAGTTCAGAGGCAAGTTGAGTTTTCTGTGTATTGACTTGTTAGAAGAGGGATTTGTTTTGTTACTTGGATTCTAAATGTAAGTAGATATTAATAGAAACTATGTATTGTTTCTGAAGCCTTGCATCCTGCTCTAATTAAATAGTTAAGTAAATGTAGAAGGCTAAGAGTTAATCTTTCATTGCTTTTCCCTGGGGCTGTACTGTCCAGTCCTATCTGTTTTGCTTAAGTGTGCTAAAACAGTTGAATAAACCCTCAAATCTGAAAATGGGGTGAAAACAGCTAATGTGTAGTACCCGCTCAGAAAGTGGAGAGCAAGGTAAAGGCTACAGTCTGCTGCTCATTGTCTGTAAACTCAGCAGTATACCTGACTGAAGACCCAGAATATCAGTTCCATGCTGTGGTTTTGTGAGCAGATAAAATCTGGAGCTGTTGTCTTCAGTTTAATGAGACACTTGTGCCCTCAGATCCACTTATGGACACTCTGATGACTGATCCTGTGAGGCTACCATCTGGAACTATTATGGACAGGTCAATCATCCTGAGGCACCTGCTGAACTCTTCCACTGATCCTTTCAATCGTCAGACGCTGACAGAAAATATGCTGGAACCAGGTAACCATTTAACAGCTAGCAATGGAGCTGTGGATGGGGGGAAGCAATTTGGGTGCACTTTACTCTCTGTATTTCCAGAAGATAGTGTTGAGGCCTAAGAGGTTGACAGTTCTTTCATCTCTACTTGCACTAGAAAGTTCATTCCTTCTGCTTTCCATTTTCTGGGAAAAAGGCTCACACCCTTGGCTTCTAAATACTGGGCTAAAGGATGGTATTACAGTAGGTAAATGAGTAACTCCTTTACTCAAAGCTGTGCAGAAAATATGTTGATGGAGCAGGATGTAGTAGTAGCTCAGGTTTCAATAAAAGAAATTACTATTGGTAATAAGGAGCTTTCTTACAGTAGCATTATTAATTAATTTAACTGCTAAATCAATAAATATTTTTTCTCTCTCTTTGTTTTTCCCCCCCCCACTGTTAGTGCCAGAACTTAAAGAGCAAATCCAAGCCTGGATGAGAGACAAGCAGAATGCTGAGCATTAAGAATTGCCTTGCAGTGCACGCCACCACCAATGGAAGAAGAGGGCGTGAGCTGTTCTGGTAATAGCGGAGCAGATACTCTTTGCAGGCTGTCGCTGGGCCGAGCGTGCCCACTGGCACTGCCTTGCTCTAGTGACCAGAAGCATGTGGACGACAAGAAGAGCAGCTTAATTCTTGTACATATATTTAAGTGATAATGATGGTCAATAACATGGAGGACAAGCTAGAAAGTTGCTTATGTTACAAAACTGTCCTTCAACACGTCACATTTTGGAGTTTTTACAGCTGAATTATTTTAGCAAAGATGAATGGATCAGGGCAGCATCCCTTCAACCTTATTTTTTACAGGCGGACATCAGTTAATTTGATTTGTGGTTAGAACCTTGGACATTTTGCTGCTAAAGTAACTTTTTCCTCTTTCCCTCCCTTCTTCCTTTTCCACCCATCAAACCTGCACTGCTGTCTTTCTTTCTATTTTTTCTTTCTTTTGTATTGCAAAAAAAGAAAAGAAAAAAATCCCAGTGGAAATCAAGATCATTCCCCTGCCCTCAAAAGAACATATTCTGTGCGATAACTGTGCCTGCAACAAAGTGTTAACCTTGGAATCGTATTTTTGTATGATACATACTTGGGTTTTAATTGGTATTAGACACAAGGATCACTTCCAAAACAAAGATTTCCCACATGGATTTTAATTTCTGTTCTTTGCAATCTCCCTTTTCTTTATGCTGATCTAGATGCTCTGGTATTTTTGAAAAGCCTTGAGACACAAATGTGTTCACACAGCTCCCAACGAGTGAGATGCTTGGGAATACCAGGATTTCAGTGACTTTTAAAACAATAAAATCCATTCTTTTAATGCTGCAGATGCGATATATGCTAACTGACAGTTCTGAGCCATTAGAGCTTGTCTGCAGAGAGCAGAGCCTTTTATTCCTGGAGGCTGCAGTTTGGGGCAGGGGTCTTTTTTTTTTTTTTTTTTTTTTTTTTNTTTTTTTTTTTTTTTTTTTTTTTTTTTTTTTTTATGTTGCATACCAATTTGTATCCATGGCTTGGCCTTACCAAAGCAGAAAGGGTGCAGGAAATGTAGAATTACATTTTTAAAAAATAAAAAAAAAAAAAAAAAGATTCACAAACATTTTTGTATTACTGCCCCCTGCATATAATACTTGAATTTCCTTTTTAAAAAGGATTTGAAACCACAGTGTTTTAAAATTGTCTGAAAAAAAAAAAAGGTTGTTTTTCTTTGTTTTTGGCTGTGTCTTCTGTTCAATTCCTGACTCTCTTGAACTACAATAAATGATACACACTCGCACAAAAGGTTTCTTTAGTTCCTTTAAGTGTGCCAGTATAAAAAACACAAATGACTGGGTGGCTTTGTTGAGGTTTGCTGTCAGTGATTAAGATCTGGAGGTAACTTTAGGAAATTATGTGAAAAATGTCACATATCAGTAGTACTTCAAGGTAAGGAATGTTCCCAAGGGTGACTCTTGTCCCTATTCATAGCCACAGGACAGTTGGTGCCAGGCTTCAGAGGACTTTTGGCTAGGTCGTATATAGTCCAGTGCTGACCTTTGGGATGCAAGCTTGACAGGAGGAACTACATCTTATACCAAAGGTAAATACTTCTATTAGTCAGGACAATGCCTTTCAGCATAATCTGTATTTATTCTGCCACCATTATCAAATTTTGACCTGAGGAATATAAATAGCAAAGTGCATGACTGAACTGTTGTCTAATTATGGCATACACTTATCATTTGGAAATGTATCCACACTGTACAGAAGACACAAAGGCTAATGTTAAGTGGCTAAACCAATTTTAGCTGGAGAACTGGTATCAAGTGTTTCAAAGGTGTGAATTCAGACACTCTCCCAAACTCAGCAGTCACGGGCAGAGTACCAGAAGGTATTTTAATATGGGCAGCTAAGGATGCCCCTCTCTTTCTGTTTTCTGAGTACAAAAGTGCATCAAAGCCCTGCCTTTGAGTGGAGAGCTGGCATGTGAGTAACTGCAGAGGAAAGATCAAGTTAATATTGAGTTAAAAATTAATCTACCACAAAAGTATATCAGCTGTGTAACAATACTGACTTTAATTCATTTAATAGTACCTGCAGTTTTGTGGTTCTTGTCCCGTGTCATTTTTCTTTTTGCCAACCTAACTGTAACCTCGTTACAAGACAGAGACTTTATATTAGGGAGCACAGAAATCAACTGATCAAATTACTTCTGCCATTTACATGGATCTGCAGCTGTGACCTGCTTATCCCAGGATTGGCTTGCTTACATAGAAATTGCAAAATGTGCTTTTCTTGGAAAATGGGAAGTGAAAAGATTCTGCTGCTGCTCTGTACTTGCCCTCTATCTAGTTCTGTGACTAGAGAAACTCCTAAGGCAAGTTCTGATGCTATAGCAATACAATTCAGTACAATTGATTCTATTATATCACAATTTATACTTATGTAATGGCACAATTTACATCTCTGTCAACTGTTCCCTGCTGGCAGCAAGGACAGCCTAATGCTGTTAATAGCAGGATGACAATGCTGCTTTAGCCAGCAACAGCTTGACTCTAGCAATCCCCAGGAACACTGCACTGCAATATAGCTGTTTTCCTTCTCACTCAGTTTAAATCTACCCTCTTATATGTATTTTAAGCCCAGTTTTAGATAGCACATCTCATTGAACTGAGTGACCAGCAAGTGCTCAGGAACACTGTTTTTGTGCTTGATACCTTCACTATGATTATTTTATTAAAAAAATAATGTTTTAAGCTCACAGACTTGCAGGGACCTGAGTATGTTTCTGCTGGTTTGCAGGGTAGTTTGCATTGATAGTGGTTAGAACACCTCAGAAGAGTAAAAATAGTCTGCCTTTCCCTTAAGGGAACAGACACTAATTTTTAAAGCAGGATTCACAAGTAGAACATCACAGTAGAATTCCATTTCAGTACCTCTCAAAAAGTTAATTCTAAATTATCCAAGAAGACCTGACTTTCAAAGATGGTACTGAGAAGGCATCATAACCAGCCAGCTGAGGACTGGCTTAATTGCTGACCACCTTTCAACTCCACACTTGGATATTTAAAAAGGAATTTTCTTCTTGTCTCCCTTTTCAGTGAGTGATCTCCCAGGTGCTGTACAGCATGTGTCATATGCCATCCATCATTCTCTTTCTCAGCATGGAACTAGAGTTTCTCTGAACATTTCTAGCAGATTTTTGAATACTCTGGAAGGAAGAGAGTGAATTAACACACTGGAGCTATTCCTTGGGAGTACTTCAGAACAGTGCTGCAGGATCTACTGTTCCCAAGAGCCACTCCACAAGCTTTGCTGAAGTAAAATTAATCACATTGTCTATTACCGTGGAGGACTACCACACACACCCAGTATCCTGTCAAGTTGCCGAGGACTTCAAACAGGTTTTGTGAGTTGTTTCCCTGAGAAATTGTAGCTGACCTAATTCTGCATGGCACTAGATAGGAGTTAGCACAGTTACATCCCATTAAAAATACCACTAAATCGTCAACAGGAGGTCTTCCAGAGTTCAATTAATAGTATTTTCTAGGACATACAAAAGCCCTTTGGTTTTGGTTTGATGGTTCTATGGCAGCACTTTCCTACAAACCACTGCCCAGATGGATGTTGTTAGGCTGCTGTACTCAGAGGTGTAACTGCAGATGATGTGCAAGGGGGAAACCAAACACCAAGTAACAACTTCTCCCCAGAAACCTGGAATTGATGGGAAACAAAGAGACAATGAAGGTCAATGTACTCAACAGCCAGAGGCCTCGAACGAAATTACAGCTTGACCTGAAACGAAGTGTTGGATCCCAAGCTGGCTGTAACAGCTTCAGTCCAAGCTGTTTATGAGAGTATGTATGGAAAATCCATTATGTGTGTAGTTTGGGTGGGTTTATTTTTTAAAAATGATTCTGAGCTTACACGTAAGTCTATTTCTAGCAGGAGAAGTCACTAATGGGGAGGAGGAACTTTAAAGCTTTAGGTATTGCCATGAAAACATTCTACTGGGAGAAGCGTTAAAGTTGTCACAGTGGAAGAGCTGATCCAACACCACTAACTAAATACAATCGCTGACATAAAAATTATATTCACAGGAAAAACCGCAATAAAGTCTCAGGCTGCTCAGATAACGTTTTGAAGGGAAAACCAATCCCTTTTCTCTGACCTGCCACGGTTAGGCCTCGACGTCCTCCCGCAGCCCACCGCGGCTGGCGGGGCGTTGGCGGACTGGCTGCTTCAGGCGCCGTTTCTCGGCAGGCAGACGCTCCTACCCGCGCGCAGGCTCCCGCCTCGGGGGCGCAGACCAGCCGCGTACGTTCCAAGGCTGTTTTTAGCCACAAGCGCCCACCCTTTGCTCGCGCCTGCGGTAACGCCGCGCGGCGCTGCAACGGCGGCCTGGCGGGGGCGCGCACGCACACCGCGCGGTGGAGCAGTGGCGCGTCACGCATAGCCCATCCCGAGCTCTGATTGGCTGGGGACGGAGAAGAACTGATTTCTCCGTGGCCCCGGGGCTCGGCGGAGGGATTGACTCGTAGGGAGAAGAGGTGATTGTCATTGCAGACGGGCATTCCCGAGCTGTGATTGGTGCACGGCTGTGTCAGCCCGCGATTGGCAGGGTGAGAGGCGGGCCCGCCGCCCATTCCGAGCCTGGCGGTTGGTAGGCTGCAGGGAGGAGGGTGCAATGGCGCTCGGCTATTGGCTGGATGGGGTTTCTCGCCGTGAGGAGGCGGGCTCGGAGCCCCGCGATCCTGTCAGTGTGGGAGCGGCGCTGTGGGGAGCGCGTCGGTGTGCTGCTTCTTCCCGGCGCGGCCTTTCTGTTTCTTCCCTCCCCCTTTCTCTCCTCCCTCCTTCCCTCCCTCGTCCTTCCCGTTTCCTTCCTGCTCGCTTCTTGGCGGCGGGGGTGTGTGCGTGTGTCTCCCACCCTCGGTGAAGGCGGCGAAGCGTGATGGGGATGGCCAGGCTCTTCTCTCTTCTCCGCCCTGCGCTGCGCTGCCTCACCGGCCCCGCCGCCTTCCCCAGCTGCTGACAGTACCGGCGGCCCCGCTCTGCCCGCGTCCTGCGGATCCCCCGGTTCCCCAGGTGAGGGCCGGCTTTGCTGACCCGACAGCCGCCAATGGCGGTTGGTAGGGGAGCGGCGGGAGGCGAGCAGGGGAACGGCTCGGTGCGGGGGTGGGGTGGATGCCGTAATGCGGAGGGGGAGGTGGGGGTGCTGGTTTACGCAGCTGTTCGGTGGGGAGGAGAACGTGACGGGGGCGCCGCGGGTGGGATGGGGCCTAGAGACTGGAGCGGGGGTAGCGCAGGGTGTTAACAGGACAGGGTGCCCCGGAGCTGTCAGGGCAGCGGCATAAGGGCGTGGGGCCTGGCTCGGCCTTGCCTTGCTTGCATCTGCCCGGTGCATGTACTTGTCCCATGGGATGCTTCCTTCCCCTTTCCCCTCGGCGCTCCGAGCCATGGTGGTATGGCCTTTCCCCCCTCGTTTTCATCGTCCGAATCCCGCCTTCTGTGTGGGTCGCAAATATCCCCGCGTTTCGCCGTCTTTTTTCTCCTTTCTAGCTCAAATGAGGTAGAGGGAATAAGGGCTTGTTGAGGAGGGAGGAGGCGCAGTCCCGCAACCAGCTGGAAGATGCAAGATTATAAAAGGATTGTGGTTTCCAGGGTGTTTATTGTGGACCTGGAGGGAGTGGATCCGTCCCTGGATTGGGTACAGCACAATTACTGAGGCAGCCATATTGGGATGATGATCTGACAATCCTCGGTGAGCTAAGGCAGGAGGCAGGCGTCAGGAGGCAGGATGACAGCCCCGGTAGTTTTGGGGTCATTGGCAAAATATGGGCATTACACTAAGATTGAGGAACTGGAATTTGCCAGAAGCAGAAGAAGAATTTGCTTCTGTTCTCTGAAATGTAAAATATGTTCACGCCAAACTTTAAGGTGTATTTTCATTCCCTTCCAGCCCCTCCTTCGCTCAGTTCTTTTTCTTATTGCACAATCCAGTGCTCTGGTGTGCTGATAAACACCCATATGTTTATATGCTGAGATTTTGGGTGCGCTGCCAAGTTCTGCACTGCTGTTTTATCTGGCATCTTCACTTAGTGCAAAGATAGCAGTTGGTAGTGACTGGGCTCAGCTGATATGTCAGACTGTCATCACTACCTGATCTGTACTGCAGGACCTAAAATTGGATTCACCCTCGTCCTCCTGTTCACAAACCTCTGCTGCTCTGAGCAGCTGTTTTGCTAACTTTCCATATACTAATCTCTGTCCCTGTTCATTTTCTTTCTTTAGAGCTGTTGTGCTGATTAAGTTACCAGTAGTTTTTCTGTTTAAAACTTAGCACTTTAGCTGGTAGATGGACCTGTGCAAATATGACACAGTGGCTGGCTGTGGTAATAAAAGTGATAATTCTCCATTTGTGGTGTGTGGTGGGGTTTTTTGTTTGACAGTGGAGATAAAGATTCTGACCATTGTTTGTGTAACCACTACGAACTTGTTGCAGTCTTATCTGTATATGTAAATAATAATTTGACTCTAAATCTCTCTTCTGCTTTATTGTAACTTTATTAAAAAAAAAAAAGAAACAAAAGCAGTCTTTTCTGTGTCACCATGGCATAAAAATTGATTTGCCAGAATACATCCAAGGATCCATACATTCACGAACAGCTTCTTTGAAAGATTTGTGTGAAAGTCTAAATCTAGTTCTGAGTGCCTTGAGACCACGTCCAACATCATCGTGTTTGTCATCTTGAATAGCAGAAAACAGATTATTTTAGATGATTTTTTTAAATGACACACTGTATTAAAACCTCATCGTGTGACTCAGAGGCTGGATGGTGGAACTTTTAATAATAGCTGAAAATAGGTGTAAAATTAATATGTAGAATTTGCTTCTGTGCTGATGGAGCTAACTAAACAACTCAAATAAGATCTGCCACCTGTTTTGGAGTCAGTGGTATATCATGTCAAAGACTCGAGTGTGCAGTTCCCTTCTTTATGTGGCTCCTGGTTGGCTTCAGACAGGCGGAACATTAAAAGATACACAACTAGCAGACTTTTTTCCAAGACATTGAGGGAATGATTCATTTTAGCGTGGATAGCAGTCATATAAGCTTAAAAAGAACATTAAAAAACCCAAACAAACTGTATTTATCATGAAGGCTGTTCTTCTAAATCTTCACCACAGACCGTATCACACCTTCTGCTTTGCTCTGTTGCAAGTTATGTTTCCTATTACTGACCACTTTGTAGACAGAGTTTAGTACTAGTAAGTGATACAACTGCGAAATGTCAATCCTGAAAAACAATCATGGTGCTATGCAATTTGGTCTCACTCTGCCTTATTTTATCATTCTGTATGATAAGGGCAATAGTACCTTTATAAAATGTTACAACCAGTTGCTTGTAAATGGGAAAAAAGTCTCAGAACACCAACAACTTAATATTTTTCCAAACTCCTTATAAATCTGTTCTGGTTAATTTTCTTATTAATGAAGCTTAAGTCTTGCTTAGCAAAATGGTGTTCATAACTCCTACAATCCTTGTGCAACTGCAAGTAGGCATTTGGTTACTTCAGATATGAAAAGTAGCAGAGCTGGGAATAAATTTACTTTTAAAATTAAACTATATTTAACTTTCTAATGTCTCAAAAATTAGGTTTGGGAGAAGTTGGTAATTGCAAAAGTCTAGCAGCTAAAATTTTAAGCTATTGTAGGTGATTTTATGACTAGTTCTGTAAGAATTTTTTCACAGTCGTATTTCAAACAAGATTCATTTAGTTAGTGCACATGGAGTCTTTGGCTTTCCTACTGTGAATATAGTGTTCAGAGGTACTGGAGTTACTTTATTCTTAAAGTAGATGATTCTTTCATTCTGTCATCTGTTTGCCAGTTTCCAAGGTACACTAGTTATCTGCAGAAATTATTGCAGCAATCTGAGATATTGTGTTCCTCAGAAATTAATGAGTGTTCTATGAAAACATCAGAAAAAAACATCTTTGAAAGTGAGACTCCTGTAAGAAGGGAAAATAGCTCTCTACATTTCATAAATAATACTGTAAGAACACTTCTGTTTTTTAAGAAAAAAGGAAATTCCCTTAGTGAATGGCCTTGTCTTTATTCATTGGTCCTTGTGGGAAGTTGGCAGAATGATGGTTTTCACGTTAATATGGCTAGATGGGGGGGAAAGAAAGATGAGAACCACATCAGTCGCAGGTTGAGTTTCTGTGATGGTTTACACCATTTGAAAATTCCACCAGCTCACCTTTTTCTTCGTCTGACAAAGTAAACTGTGTCACTATGAACCTGATAATAACAGAGATTTTGCACTTTATAGATTCCGTCATTGTGTTTCAGAAACAGACTTGGCAAGTACAGCATCGCTCCTCTGTTCTAGCAGCAATATTCAGGGTCCATTGAACAATGCTACTGGGGTGTACCAGGCTTAGCCTTTTCACTTACCTTTCATATGAGGGCACAGGCCCTTATGCAAAGGTCATGTTAAGATGTGAGAGCAAAAATTTCACACAGCAGATCCTCGCGAAGGTTTACAATGAACCTTCGTGCTTGATCCTTTGTTATACACAAAAGTAGGCACCTCTGAGCAAGAGCAAATAAAGCAGACCTCTAAAATAACCCAGAATCTTTACTGAACTTTGAAGACCATGTGAATTCACTCCCATTGCTTATTTACTCTGTTAAAGTTTTTTGTGAAACTTAAAATTCTCTGCTCACCTAAAGCTGATTGTGTGGCTGTGTCCTGAATCATTTTTCAACCAGTTTGCTATACCACTGACATTGAAATTCAGTTGGCTTGTTCCTAAAGACATTCCTATTCTTCTAGTCTGGTGAGATACCTTGGCTACTAGCTAAAATAAGGAATGCTTTTACTTCTGCCCTGTGGAATAATTTAATTTCTGCCTTCCCCATGTGATGGCATTAATGAAGTAATGCAGTTTTATTAAAAGCTTCTTGTACTGTGTGAAGATGTGTTCCAACTTGAATTAAGCACCTCTAAGTATTTTTACCAGCTCTGGAACTTCCTGTAGAGGTGAAATCCATCTGCTTTAAATCTGCTGGTAGGTTTTCTGCCTCTCTGGCACTGTGATTGCAACCCTGAAATGAGCATTTCACTGGGTATGTGGCTTACAGATAACCAGAAAAGATGATACCAGGATTTCTGGGCCATGCTCGATGATTCGTGCAGGGTAGAGCTGTGTCCATGTTAACTCAGATTCAAGATAGAAATGACTGCATTGAGTCAAACCAGAGAGACCACCTAGCCCCGAATCCTGTTTTCAGCAGTGGCTGTAGCAGGTATTCAGAATATAAGGATAAATCAAGCATATAATCATGTTTTCTCAATGTAGTCTTCCTGGTTCTGAGAGTCTGTGCTGCAGAGGCTTTCCTAGCCAGGGGTGGTAGCTTTTTACCAGCCCTTGATGGCTTTTTCTTTGCCTCTCTCTTAATGCTTTTTGAGTCTGCTTAACTTCAGTACCGAGGGTATCCTGTGACAATGAGTTAAACTGCCTAATTGTCTCAGAGAGGCCGTGAAGTTTGGATTATGGGTATCGAGAATAGTTTCCTGCCAACTGAAGTGCTCCATCATTTGGATGCAGTAGGATTTGAACAAGTGTTTTGATAATGAAGATTATTTTACTGGTGAACATTTGCTGGAGATAGGCAGTAATATCTACCCTAAAGGCTGTAATTTTTGATTTCTCTTCTTCCTTAGAGTAGCATGTCCTTTAATCAGTAGATGTACAAGTAGTTACTAAGTTTTTATTTCCTTTGAGAAGAGGACTTTCCCAGGACTGCAAAATGTTCTGTAAGGTTGTATGGTGCACCCTTTTCTCTGGAATGGAGTCTGGAGAAAGTTGGTGCGATATGGCCCATCGCACTATGGTAGTTTCTTTATTACTGTGGATGTCTTGAGGCAGCAAGGATTGACAGCTAGAGAGCCCAGCTCTGTAGTATGTGGTAGCTAGCTCTTGCTGAAATCTAAGTAGCTGTATCTTTACTGCTAAAATTATCTTTGCTAGGTTAAGCCTAACGCATCTTGCAACCAGATCTTCATTTTGCTATTGGCATCCGTTCTTTCTGGGAAGAAAACCAAGTAATGAAAACAAATATGTATACTTCAAAGAGCTACTTCAGGTGACAGAAAGTTTTGACTAGAGGTACAAGGTACAGGTGCTGTTAAGTGTATATCCAGTTCTGTCTTTGAAATGACAGCTTTCACGGGGGGAGGGCAGATGCAGAGCAGAAATTGAAGTTATGAAATAACTTCGAACCCCCTTAATTTTATCAATGTCTTGAACACAGTGGCTGTGAATAATGAATGTGTTACTAAATTATGTGTTTCTTTTTAGAAAACCCCAACAAGAAGGATAACTTGAAACGCTCTTGGCCCTTTAACTTTGAATTTGTGGACTGCACTACAAGCAAGCAGAATGTCAGGGGCTTCAGTGAAGGTGGCTGTGCGGGTCCGGCCCTTCAATTCCCGAGAAACCAGCAAAGAATCCAAATGTATCATCCAGATGCAAGGCAACTCTACCAGTAAGTTGATTTTGATCTGCTCAGGGAGTCTTTCCTTTCCCTGCTTAATTCTCTTCTCTCGGTGAGTCTAAACTGAGTGCTGTGTACATTATATCACCTAGAATTCCCTTTTTAGGGGATATTCTGAGGTTGTCGTTACAAAGTAATTATCTCTGAATTTAACTAGAAAGTCTATAAATCGCAGATACTTTGATGTTGATGCAGTTGTTTATGGTGTTTGCTTGTGGTGAGAAAGATTGGAATGCCAAAGTGAAACCCTTTTTGGTCACTTCAATGTGTGGTGATATCATGTGGACTGACAGATACGGGGATAGGTTGCAGACCACCACATGAGAATTGTGTAACTCCCTCCTGGGTCTGATGCCTCAGTTCTTGATGTTCTTATTTTGTAGTCTGTGCTTTTGCTCAGGAGTGTTATTTGAGTGAGAAAACTGAGGGGAAAAGGATGTCCAATTTTATGCTTTCCAGATTAGATACCTAAACAATGGCAAAATAATGGACTGCATGAAATAATTTTATTTTCTTAGTAACTTGGAGAAGATTCTTAGATTTAATTTGGAAGAGGAGATTCTTCTATGAGGAACGAAATATGGGTGTATCATTTCTTGATTGGTTTTTATGTGCTTCTTAAGGCCAAGGCAGTGTTGATACCATTTGCTGCAGGGTTGTTGCTCATGTGTGGACTAACAGCTGTAACTATGAAGTGCTCTTCTTAGGGTAGTTTTTCATTGTTAGGTAATCAAGCAGAGTCATCTTGTCTGTAGGTGTAGAAAGTAATACTCTGAGAGCACTGAGTTACTGTGCTGGCTGATTAGTTGAGTATTTACTCAGCCTTGTTAATACAAAGGAGGCTCCTCCCTTTTTAAATTTTTTTTTCACTAAGGTTGTTGCTGCAATGGAATTTAATGGTTGTGGTCACTTAAAGTCTATTCAATGCTTATAGTTTCATTGGAGGAAAAGTGTCATGCAGAAGCAAACTTGCTTTTCAGTGCAGTAAATTATTGTCTTCAGACTTTTTTTTGGGGGTTGGATTTCAAATTTTCCATTTCAAGTGTGGGGGGGGATTGTTTAGCAGTCATCTCATGTAGAAACAAATGCTTGTATGCAACATTGATTACCAATTTTCAAGACCAAGCCAGTGCAGAATGGAAGAAATGTAGACTCCATTAGATGGTATTTGTTATGGAGATGTCACCAAGCTCTGAACTACAGCAGCACCACTGGGTGCCACTGCAATAGGTTTTCTTGCTGCTGCTATAACATGGCAGCAATAATTTCAAATGTTTAAGATTTTTGAACTCCAGGATCCTGTAAAAATAGCTTGTTTGTGGTGCCGTGACAAGGGCGACCATTGAATCTCTGGCAATCTGTAGAAGACAAAAGACACTGGTTCCATTTCTGAACAATAGAGCTTGCACTACAAAGGTACTTAATGTTTTCAAGAAGCTGCATTGGCTTTCAAAAAGAGAAAAATACTTCCTGATTGATCCAGTTGGGAATTTCTGTACAGCCCTTGCTATATTTTGTGCTCTGGAAATGTTGTAATCTATAGTCTTCTTTTGAGTCCTATGGCTGTGGTACAAGATGGGTGATATGACAGATGGTCAGGTTTAAGTCATCAGAGGCCATTACAGACTGTGGGAAAGGAATCATCAGTTGCAGTAGTTACACATTCTTACAGTCTGTGGGCTATTTTTTCTCTACATTTCCCTCTTAGAGCAGAAATACAGAAAAAAGCAATAGACAAGTAGTTTTATTCATTGAACAGAAGAGGATCACATAAGAAATCCTATCAATAAGGCACTCTTTGTTGGGGAAAAAACCTGAGCAGAAGTCTTTTCTCCAAAGAGTCTTCCTAACAAAGTTGTCTAGCACATGTAACTTCAGGCTAAAATTCTTCTGGTACGCTTTTAGGCTACATCTTATACTTGAGGGCATAAGTACTGTTACTATTTCTACCAAGAAGTCTTCATTTTTAATGATCCCTCAGTCTTTGCAGTCTCAGTTACATTATTGAACTCATTATTAAAGTCTGAACTTGTCGGCTAAAAGCTGACTACAGAAAGTGACATTAATGTGTCTGATTCTCATATCTGATGCAGCAATTTCAAAATTAAGGGACTTCAGTGGTAATTCTAGCCTTTGGAATTCCTGCTTCATACCTTCAGATGTGCTGGTGAAATGATCAGAGCTTAGCTATCATATCTCTGAGAAGGTTATTTTTTCATTTGTACACCAATCAAGTTGATGTGAGGCAAATCTGAGAGGCTGGTGGTATGTTGGGTAGTGACTATTTTAAGCCTCTGAGACAGTTAAAGTTCTCTTATCTTGGAATTAAAGCCTAATGGACTGTTGTGATGAAGAGGATTGATGAGGCAGTGTGAAGTCTGCGAGCTAAGAAGGGATTTTGACTGCTCCTTGAACTTTAATTCTTCATATATTGATTGGCCAGGCTATTCTACAAATCTTTGTGAGTCCCGTGGTTAAACTTTGTCCAGTTCCGATTTTTCTAAGTGTGTTGGCTGATCTAGGGAGAGACTATTTTTGCGTGAATTTGACTATTCACAGCTTTTGCAATTGCTGGTTGTCCACAGTGGGTTTGCCAGCAAAACAAAACATCCTCCTGGGTTAGAAAGCTTATTCCCAATTTCGTTGCTCACTTCAACTTTGCCTTAGAAGCAAAACAAGTGTAATTTTGTTGTGGTCTTGAGGTCTCTTGCAGAATTAACTTGTTATTCTATCTAGTGTTTATGTAATTTCCTCATAGAAGATCAAGGCCTTTAGTTACAATCCACAGATCATCTTTATAATTTCTCAATGTTTAAAAAATGATGGTGTAGCTGAATACAGTTCTGTATGTGTTTTAATCTCAGAGAAAGAGAATTCTTACAAAGGTCTTTAACCCACATTGTTAAGAGCAGTTGTCTGTGAGCAATTGGAACTTCTTTATCCTTCCAACAGAAAGACAGAATTGTCAGTCTTTATGCTTTTAAAACACATGTTGCAAAATTGAAGTTCTACAGTCCAGCCGAAGTCAAATTTACTGGCCGCATTAAGGGGCTGATATCTTGGCAGGCAGCCTGTGCTACTCAAATCCTGTCTAATTGCAGATAGTATCCATTGGAATGACACTGCCCAAAGTTCTTCAGTGGAAATGGGAGAAGTAGGGAGAGGACAATAAAAGGTAATTGAGGAATTCTTAAAGACAAGAGAGGTTGGAATTTGCAAAATCTTTCTACTTACATTAATTTGGAAATGTAAAACAATTTGCTAAGAAGAGGTAATGGCACCATGTAATTACTAATTAAAAACTCCTGCTGAAACAGTAACTGAGTGAGGTTAATGTAAGAAAAGGCCATTGCTGGTTTTTATTATTATAGCTTAGGATAGGAAGAAATAAAAGATTTGTTTTGAAAAGCATCTGCTGTGCAAGTGGATTTAATTGACCTTTGATTTCTTTGGGAGTTATGCTCTGAAGAACAGATCTATAGTGTCCATTGTACAGAGGTCACTAGGAGATAGGAACCTGTGCTCCTAAGTCTCGTGCACAATGTGCTCACTCAGGGCTGGGCACAGCGTAGCTGCGTGTGCAGCATTGCCCATGGGATACACAGCCACACTGGGGTTCCTGGGGATAAGAGAGCAAAGTTAGTGGGCTAGGAGGACCTAATTTGTTGATTAATTCCTTAGAAACACCACTTTCTTAGCAGTCCTTACTATCAGTTAGCTTGACACTGCCTAATGTATTGTTTGTTTAATATTCTGCTTATTGTAGAATGTTTTCAAGTGAAACTTGGCATCAGTGGACTTCAGAGCTGCTTATTATGATGGTGGTTTATTGATAAAATCCCACCTAATACTGAAACAGATTGAAGCTTTTAATCTTCCTCTGAGAAAAATTTATTAGAAATTGATAAAATTAAAGTTATCTGCTTTCCTATTTACTGGGTAGGTGGTTTATTGTACTTTAAGTCAAACTCACAAGCAATTTCTGAAATAACTAATTCAAGACTAGATCATGGTGGTCAGCATATCTTCATTGAGTATGTCTTTAACTCCTGCTTTTTCACTATTTTG
This sequence comes from Ramphastos sulfuratus, assembly GCA_013399055.1. Taxonomy (NCBI): domain Eukaryota; kingdom Metazoa; phylum Chordata; class Aves; order Piciformes; family Ramphastidae; genus Ramphastos; species Ramphastos sulfuratus. Next base: position 391,338 of record WBNM01045752.1, on the reverse strand, counting down.
TTTGAAATGATGCACATCAATTAATCTGACCCACAACGTATTAATTACCTATTGCCTGTCCACTTCATCAGTTACTGTTTCTGTGGTGAGTGGGAAAAAGCTTCTGCTGTGTAGTACATAGGGTGAAAGGCGAGCTATAGATCCAAGAGTCTTTTGTGTGTCAGTAGTTCTTGTCCTCATTTTTGTATCTGGTTATGAAACATAACAAATATAAATGAGGTTGACAGATGCTGCCTTGAATTATTGAAATGAGAAACTAAACTGTTCTGTGCCTGAGGACTTCCTAGTTTGTGTTTTCTGGATTTTTTTCTTTTTAGTTAGTTTTTGCATGGTAGTGATTTGATAATCCTGTCTGCATACACAAATAAAACCAAGTTAAAATGAAGCAAAGATTCACAAGACAGCATTTACATAGTCATCACTAGCAAGGAGTCCAACTAGCTTGGGTTGTTTGGTTTTGGTGGGTTTTTTGGTGGTTGTTGTTTTGTTTGTTTGTTTTTGGAGACAAATAAATATGTAGAAAACTAAACTAGCAAAACAGGGGAATAAGGAAGTAACCTACTTGGAATATGTCCTCTGCCATTAATGATACATTAATTGTGCAACAGATGAATGAGAATCTCTCACTCAGCATCTTGTGAGTGGCAGGTACAGGGTGAAACAAAGTTCTCCAACTGGTTCTTCTGAGGTTATTGTATGTTCTGGTTTGCCATAAACCACAGTGATGTAGAAATGCACCTGCACAGTCTAGATTATCTTGAAAGATAAAAGTATAGCTGGATACTCAGGATTGAAAATTACCTGTTTGGATTTTATCTTGCTAGCAGTCTCTGTGGCTCAGTAATGTGGAAGGTTCTTTTGTGAACTGCTTAAGGTATGGGATGTTTCATGGCAATAGGCAGAGTGGAGTGATCCCATCTGCCAGTAACAATAGTCACAGCTGCTGCTGTAGACATATGGCACTTAGGCTCTCAAGCAGGCATCCTTGGCATCAGAAAAACATAGTCAGGCATTCTGGAGTTTGTGGAGCTTGAGGGGAAAAATGTCTTTTTTCCTCATGGTTGGTTTTGTTTCATTTTGTTGTTTCTCTCTAAAGGTTTCTAAACCTCTAGTCTAGACCTAAATAAATAAAATTTAAAAAGTTGAGACAGCATCTTATTAAATTAGAGAAGCATCTAATTTGAGTTAATTTCCTGTCTGGGTTTTTTCTTTTTTTTGCTTTTGTTTTAAGATGTGTCCTGCTTTATGCATTTGTTCTGAAGCAAAATAAAAACAGGTCAAAAAGCAGAATTTAGCTGAAAAGGCTTCTAATTTATAGTGTGTTTGTCTAAAGCAGTGATACTTCAAATATACTAAAACTGCTGATATTTGAAAAATGAAATCAAAGCTCTCACAGAGCAAGGTGACCTCATCAGCAGTTCAGCCAGTCTTCTATTGCTATACATTGGCAGGGTATATTGTTACATTTTCCCTTTTTCATTGCTACATAGCTCTAAAGAGTAAGTAACCTCTTTCAAAGAAGCTTAATCCTAGAGAGGGGGGGAAAAATGTGACTTGCTGACCTTTTTCTTTCTGATCTAATTTTTAACTGTTTTCTTAATGAATTAAGACACCCTGAATGGAAAAGTAACCCTATTGTGCACATATGCCTTCAGGAGAAGGTTTTTTTTTTTCCAGCAGTAGGATTCTGTAAGCATACTTTGGGTAGTTTCACGAAGGAATTTGTCTCATGGAAATAATCTTTGGTCTAAATTACTGATGAGAAAAGTCCGTGTAAGAAAGAGTCTTTATTTAATCTAGCACATAGCATACATGTAGATAGTAATGGGAATTATGCAGCATATGCTAGATAGGTAAAAAAGGCAAGCAAAAGAGTCCATTATAGCTTTTACCAAATAACTCCTGTTTTTAACATGGTAACAGGTAATGCTGAACGCAGACAACAAGCAGACTTCACATATGAACATTAGAGCTCTTTGTGTATTGCAGGATTAAGCATTTTTATTGCTTATCCATAAGTCTGTCTCCCTGTCTCTGAGTGCCCTACAGTACTCCCAGTTCATATGTTTTAAGTCTTGACTTTTTTTTTCTGGGAAGAAAAAAATCCTGTAATTATTTTATATGCTTGGTTTTCCTTTTAAAGCCTTCCCCATGATTGTATGGAAAAGTGACTTGAGAGGTGTTAATTTGCACACTGTTGAAAAAAATTATCTGCTTTGGAAGAGGACTTTGGGAGGTGGGAGAAGATGAACATTTAATGATTTCTGAATGTTAGAGGTATAAATAATGGGCCTGGAGCTAGACCGTGGGATGGCTAAGATGTTCCTGGACTACATTTTAAAAAGTTACAGAGTTAGTATAGAACTATGATAGAGAGAAACATCATATTACAAATGAACCCAGAAAAGCTTTCTATTCATGGTGAGTGAATTACATGAAACCCTTCAGAATGAGTTCCCACTGGCACACATCTGGGGCTCTAGAGATGATTCCTGTTATTGAATGCTTAAATAATGTACTGCCTTTCCATATGCCAGTAAAACTCTGCTCAGTGGGAAACTAGTCAATGGGAACTACTCTAAGGATTGGGTATTTTCACTACATAAATCCTTTAAGATAATAAGGCTGGCAGGACTGATTCCTCAGGATTCTGGTGCTATGTGATGAACTCTTAATGCAGTGCTGGCATGTCTGAAGGTCAGAATGGCCTTTGGAGAAGTCCATTGGCTCTTGGACACGTAAGCAGGTGAAAACTGGGGGTGAAAGGAGATGTTGTTTTACCTGCTTTGAAGCAGAAAATGCTTAGCCAGCTGCATACATGGACTCCAATACACATCCTCTGCAATAGGACAGTTTCAGGTGATCAGCTGGCAGTGGAAGTTTTGGAATGGCTTTGGCTCAGCATTTCAGGTAGGTAGAACAGTATGGTTTGACTGGCTCCTGCTTGGTGCAAAGCCTGCTGGCATGCTGTTCTCTAAGAACACCAGCTGTAGAGATGGTATTTATAGCACTTGGATCTGTAGGAGCAGCTGAGGATGAGAGTGGCTTTCTAGCAGCTTCTGTGAGCAAGCGTTTGCCTTGCTCTGGTGCTATTGAGCCGAACTCCCTCCCCCATCCAACCTTTCTCCCAGTACAGGGCTGGAATTCCTCAGTGGGGAGAGAATCCGGTTGAATTCCAAATGAGCTGTTCTTAGCTTCTACTTGGTTTCCTTCCCTTTTAATGATTTGAAAAATGCAAACAATGCTTTGAAAAGCAAGCACTGCTTCACAAGCTGGAAGTGTCCATTTCCCTTCATTTATCTCTTATAATAACAAGCCTGAAAGTCTGTCTTACAAAAACAGTATAGCCATAGATCTGATTGCAACGTATGCCTCGGAAAGAAGCCCATGTTAAACGTGGCTTTGGGAACGTGTTTCACGTTCCAGCAAAGAAAGAATGCCTACTCCACCCTGCTCTGGGTAACGAACATGTTCTCATTGTTGTCATTCCAGTCTACAGATGGTGCAGATATGTTTTCCAGGCCCATGTGTTTTAAGAGACTGCATTTAATAGTAATTTGGTTTGTGGAGTCAATTCCGAAAGGCCCAGATCTTCTATAATGGTTAAATTGATGATTCAGACATCGTAAAATAAAACTGCTGCTTAAACTGGTTCAAAGAGGGTTTGTAGAAGGCACAGAAATGAATTGTTTGTATTTGCTCCCCCAAATGTTCCTCCTTCCAAAGTTCTGTCTAGACTAGTGTGTTTTTTGAAAATTTCTGCCTATTCCTTTACCAGTGATTAATGAGAAGTGAAAACACGAGAGTGCCTTTTTTTGCTAGCTGTTATCTCTTAGAATGTGTTGGCATTTGGTAGGAATGTGTGTGCTGTGTAGGTTACTGCTGCCACAAGGAGAAGTACAGAGGCTGATGTGAAACCTCTTTCGTGAGATGAAACCTAATTTAATTTCATATGGAGAAATAAAAGAGGCTTTGTGCCTTCAGCAGTGACAGATGCGGTAGCAATATGGGGATGGAAGATGTGAAGGACAAAGCAGGCTGTATTGCACAAAGGATGGAAGTTCAAATTCAGTTCCACACCTGACTTTCACCATTATTGGGTTTTATTTCTAATTGGCAACTGATGGATTGTTTTTTTTTGTTTTTTAAATATTAATCTATCAGCCTGCCTCCCTCCACTCAGCCCAGACTGTATAGCAGCTAATCCCAGGATTTAGCCCAGGTTAATTCTGTCTGCTGGTGTTTATCTGAAGGGCAAACTGCAGTTAGCCAGTTCTTCACTGGAGCACCCTGCAGTGACTAATATGTGGCATGTCTGATGGCAGAGTGCCCTGTCATATGACTCTGACTGCCAACAGAGGTGGAGCTGTTCAATCCAGTGACTTGACTTGAAATGCAGTGAGGGATAAGAGAATAATTTCAGTTCTTAGCTGTTGTGTGCTTTGTGCTCTGTCTCTGTTCCAAGAGTTTATGGGAAAGATCTGCTTGTGTCCCCAGATACTGTACTGCAGATAATTTCTAACCTGCAGAATTTGTGGCATGCTGAGGACCAGTGCTGACTGGGATGAAGACAGATTAGGCTTGGACTGCAAATTCAGTGTCATAATCTGACAGGAGGTTTAAGTGGTTAAGAAGTAGTTTTGGTCATTCTTTGTGCTTGCAAAAATATTTGTGTGGTTGAGTAGATGGGAATGGAATGAGAAGTTGATCTTGGCAAAGTTGTCTTCCTTTTTTTTTTTTTATGATTGCTTTTATTTTTTTTCTCCTCTTTGTAGGTTTCCCACTGTGTGTTTACATGCTTACTTTTAATGGCAAATGGAAATGCAAGGCCAGAAATGAAGGCTGGAAGTGGGAATGTGTTTGTGTATATGTTTAGGAAGGAGTGAGAAGTCAGAGAATGCTGCTTTGAGTTGAGAGTGTCCTGGAAGACTATAGCTTTACGTCAGCTCTCTGTTGTGCTCCACACTCTGGCTAGAATTGCTAAATTAAGTGATTATTTGAGGTGTGTGCTTTTTTGAATTTCGGTTTCAACTACTTAAGATTGGGCTGTATAGCAGAAAAATTGTCATGTCCAAAATGACAATAGGAGTGCAAAATAATACCTATTACAAAATACATAGGTACTGTTTCAGTAGTGATCTTTCCAAGTTTGCTGTCAGGTTTTGCTAAAATGAAAAACTAGCAAGGAATTCGATCTCATAGATTTGAAAGGTCAAAAAGTGTAGATTATTTTTGTGCTAGCTGATAAACCAGATGGTGTATGGTACAAAAAATGTTAATTAAGGAACAAGTAGGATAGACTGTGGAAGTACCTTATGCCAAGAAATGAATTTGCCTGTTTAAGTAAGGGCATGTTAAAATCCAAATGTTTCCTGGAGATTGGTTGGTTACTGTTTATGTAGCACACATAAAATTCCCTTGCTGATTATGCTTCTGCTTTCTCCTTATATTAGGCAGTACTGCCCCTATTATATAGTTCTTCTGTGCAAGGAGGAGGTTATTAAAGTACATGGCTATTATGCAGTGATACAAAATGGTAGATTATTTGGTATAAAGAGATTTTTTTAGAACTGTTGATTTCCTTACCCTTGGGTGAGTGATAGATAAAACTCCTTTGTAGTTCAAGGCATCAAAAAAACTCGAACAAATTTAAACAGCTGTAAAGAATTGTTTTCCTGATTTGAGCTTCAGAGACTATATGGATTACTGCTACTTAGGGGCACCTCAGATGGCATGACACAGCTCTGTGTGGCTTTGCTATTTCACTGTGAGGAGAAATGAGCTTTTAAAATGCAGGCTGTGTCTCTAGGTTGGGCTGGCAGTTGGATATTAAATACACCGCTTCAAATGAAACAGTGATGCTGCATAGCTGTTCTCACAGTGCTCTTTTATTGGCATTTTATATCAATTGATGACATGTAATTGCTTCTACTTTGCTTACTGAGGTAGAAAACTATTGTAGATACTATGTTTCAAGGTGAAGCATGTCAACAACAATGTGTTGAAATTCATAATTCAAATAAAAATAATATGGGTGTTTCTCTCCCTCAGCTAAGTCAATGATTACTGGAGTGTATTTTTAAAACTTGAATATTCCCATGACTTTATCTCAGCCTTCCATTCCAAAGGTAAATGTTGGGCATTAGTCCAAACTGTGGTTGCTGTGTTGATCCCGGAAGAGTTTGTAGGAAAATACATCATCAACTTGCTTCATCCTTTCTGCGTTTGAGTTACATGTGTAACCTTTCTACAATGTATTGGGAGATGATGATTTTGGGAAATATCCTTTCCAGCTTCTGTTTGATGTGTAACTTGTGGAAAGCTGGAATATTCCCCATGACCTAAGAAGTTGGCTCTTGGTGAAGCAAGGGGGCTGAAAAGGGGATTGAGTTTCTCAGAAAGTGGCTGCTTAGGCAAACTCCAACATTCAGAGTTGCCGTGGTGCCATGCTGGTGGCAACTAATTATAGCTGCGGCACAAAGCGTTAGTGTCAGTTTGCAAACAGAAGAGGTAATTGCCACATTGGACCTTTGCAATAGCAGATAAACAAATTTATTCTGTAAGATAAAAAGACCATTAATGTGTTCCTGCTGTGATAGTCTCCTGTATTGCCTTTCTCATTTCCTGAGGCTCTGTAATTAAACTATTAGCTTGCTTACTATGCCCTGAGTCTGCTGTGGTGAGAAGAGATAGATGATGACCTATTTCCAGATTCACTAATACCATTCATCTTGGCCTTGCATGGTTTTTAAAAAACCAAACTCAAACAAGCTTCTGACATTTTTGTGGGTATTGGTGACACTGGAAACACTCCTCTTAATTCTGTTTGTTTCCTTGTTGAGCTGAAAACACAGCTTGCTGAATAACATAGTACAGAAAATCAGCGTTGCCCACTCAGTCTCGTTTCTGCATGATCATTTCTTTTTTTTTCCTGTCCCAATTTGAAATATGAAGTTTTAGATAAAGCTTACCTGTTCTGTAAGAAGTATTTTCATTTCATCAGAAACATCCACCACTTTGATTTAAAGGTAGCTAGATTTCATGGACTTACTTGTCCCTCCAAATAATATTCTTGGTGCGATAGACACCTTCAAGTTAGATCAGTAACTTCAGTTTGAATTGCTGTTTTCTTGGCTGCTCCACCATCTTCTTTCAGGGGTCTTATCTTACATGATTGCTTACCCGATCACTTGGTTCAATTCAGACCACATCAGACGTGGCTGATACTAGCAGCTACCGACTTGATGCTTGGTGTTGCAAATGAAAAGCTTTTCAGTCCGGTTGAGATCTGTCGAGGTTGTAATCGTGTATTTTCGCAATCAGCTCTGCTGGATTCATTTGTAGATTGAGGATTCTGTTAAGCCAGTGATTCTGAAAATGGAGGATGTAGACTCTGTTAGAAACAGGAATGAGAATAAATAGGCTTCAGACTTGGACTGGAAGCTGAATCAAAAGGCTGGATCACAGTAGTGAGGGACAGCATGCAGAGTTTCTGGCAGCCAGGAGGTTTTCTCTCACCCGTTGCTGCTGCAGTGGAAGGTTTTGGCCAGCCGGCTGCATTCCCAACCTCTGACAGAGCTGACTTTCTTGCACGTTGGTCTCCCATTCCAGATATGCTTCTCAAGATAGGCTTTGCAAAAACATGCATCCTAAAAAGTTTTCAAAGCAGTGAGCTGGACATGGAGCTTTGTGTGAAGAAGCTGAGAAAAGCTTGTCTAAGAACATAATTTTAAAATGGCTTTAAAACAAAAAAGAGGACAGAGTGGAACCACCTGCATAAATCACAGAGCCTGAACGTTTTTCACAAATATGTCGGATCAAATTTAAACTCAAAGCAAGTAGGGTGAAGCTGTAAGGGTAAGCTCAGAGTGCCTTTCCAGATGCTGTGCCTGTTACATAGCCAGAGATCTTGTCGTTCACAGGTGGTCAGTGTGCCTTTATGCACAGCCAGCCCAGTGGAAAAGTAACTGTTCTTCTGATTAAACATTTGGCTTCTCTGCTTTCTTTTTGGAAGTGCTGGACTTTTCCTAGAGACTTTTAGCTTTAAAAAAACCCCAAACAACTACTAGGAAGTATTTTCAGATCAAACTTGGTTTTGAGTAATACTAAAATTTGTGCTACTTGTGCTGTTTTCTGTTTCTTACACAACGGAATCTTAGAAGGTAATTTAACTCATTTCCTTGGAGAGACCAAGTGCAGCGTTGCCTTGGCCAAGAGGAATGTCCTTTTGTTTATAAACAGCAATATAAAGATGGAAAAAAACAAAGTCTTGATGAATACTTACTATTTGACTGTTGATTCTAAGAGGAGGCAAATCAGTCATGCCATGTGGTGAATAAGAGCAAAGCTGTCTTTTATTATTGCATTAGTGCCTTAAAGTAAAGCTGCGCTGATGAGGCATTTGAGTAACCAATGAGGATTTTTAGATGGTGGTTAAACATGTACTAGCCAGCAAAGATGCAGCGACCCTTCTGCTTGTCTTGGATCAACTATACAGTTTGCTGGGCTATGAGTTCCCCTTTTCCAGGACAAGGTTGCAAATGCAGTGTAGCAAATAAAGGTACTTGCTTCTCCCTTTCTCTGGAAGTGATGACTCCTCTCAGAAGAGCTCTAGCAGGAGTTTAAGTTGAAGCAATTTGCTGTTAAGATTGATGTATATTGTCAGGGATGGTCTGGCAATAATACATTTTTTTCACCTATCTGCTTAGAATTGTGTTGCACAGTAGATAGGAACAGATTCTAGTACATAGGAGTGGGTGCTATTTATTGCTGCTTTTTTTCTGCTTTTGATGGTTAAAATAGTTTCTGCTGAACTTGTAGCCCAAAATACTGAAGAAAATAACGTTCACTCCTAAAGGTTGTTACATTGAACTACAGGGGAGATTAGGTTTTATTTGTACTGCTTTTTGGGTAGGAACTTGTGGGTACAATGCATTACTTCTGTACTTTAAGACCTTACGTATTACACAACTGAATTGGGAATGAGAAGTAGTTGAATTGTAGCAGTCTGGAATACACTGACAGGATGGAACTGATTTAAGTTTAGGGCAAGGGAGTTGTCTTCTGGGATATGGTATTCGTTCACCTTTTACAACTGGTTTAATAGTGTGTGTTGTAGATGTGCTGCTGTTTTGGTCAAAACTAATAAAGGAAAACTAAAGCCATGTAAGATTGCTTAGGTTACCAGTTTGTTATGTGTTGATGCCCATGTTGCTATCCAAAGCCACAAGCATTTTTGTCATTTGATACTGGTGCAAGGCATATTATTCATTTGCCTTGCATGTCTGTCAGCATTTATAAGGCAAGAATGTCAGCACAAGGTACATCCAAGTGAAATGGAGTTGGCCACAAGAAATTGAGTAGCAACTGTTGCTATTTGCAACCCGGACAGTGATCTTTTCCCCACAGTGTAATTTTGGACAACAGCCCTGCTCAGGAGCACATCCTGTAGAGGAGTGTTTTAATTTTACTGAGGACTTTGTAACCCCATTTTCAGAGATTTTGGTGCCATGGGATGCTAAGTTCATGTCTGAAATGGTGAGAAATGTTGGTGTTAATTTTTATTTATCATATTTATCATACCTCCTGTGTAACATTTATTTCAAAATAGCCTTGTTGTGCTGCTATGAAATCACCAGAGATTCCTGTTTTGGATTTTCCTTCTTGCTAATACTCCTCAACCCCTAAAATCTTGTCCCATTCTAAAAGCCAAGGGACCAGCATAATTTGTTTCTGGTCTTCTGTCCAACAGAAGAATTTAATTTAGCAGCAGCATTCCTTCTAGGAATAATCTTCCTTGAATTATTTGCAATAAGTCCTACAGCAATACTGTGTTATGATGCTGTGAGTCTATTAATTTAGTCTTATTACTTCTGTGCAGTGTGGCAGCTCTGCAAGTACTCAGATTCACAGGTTAAGGGCCAGCAAGCTCATGAGTTATGCTCCTAAATGTCAAGTTAGCTAAGAATTTGAATTTTATTTCTTGTAGGTATTATCAACCCAAAGAATCCTAAGGAAGCACCAAAGTCCTTTAGCTTTGACTACTCTTACTGGTCCCACACATCGGTAAGTCCTTTCACAGGAGAATTATTTTGTTTTCAGGATTATTTGTTGTTGTCTGCCTTGATTTAACTGTATTCTTCCCTGTGAAATGTTTCAGCTCTGTCTCTTTCTAACACTCATTCAAGTCGAAAGCTTGTTGTCGTATGTTGTCTTTTCCTGTTTGGGGCAGAGCAGAAAGCTAAGCTCCTGCAGTGTGATGACAAGTTGTAAATGTTTGAACGATTACTGAAAATATTCTCCAGCACTGTTCTGTTCTAAATATTTTAAGGATGCCTCTAAGTCGCAATTAATTCAGTTTTGCTCTTAGACAAGTGGAAACTACTCAGGTTCTTGCAGCTCAAGGAGAGGTGTGCTCTGGGTTCTGGTGTCATATCTGGAGAAGAGAGCTGTGATACATGGTTCCAAGAGCTGCAAAAGCAATAAACTCTCATCTAACGCCTCTGCCCCACCCTCCTGTGAATTGGTGCTAAGGTCTTGCTGACTTCCTGTAATTGTTCTGTGGCAGAACTGTGGTGTTCTGCCATCTGCCCCTCCCCTGCTTTATTTTCTCAAAAGGTATGGAGGAATGATGGATTATCTAAGGTTACCTTTAGTAACTTGGATGTTGCAAGTAAGACTTAATATTTTGGAGCACATCTGTGGCAAACAAGATTGTTTTCATGATGGAAAACTTGGATTTGTGCATCTCTTTTACTGAATCTTCCAGAGCAGCCATGCAAGTGGTTTGCAGGATCAGTCACAGGAACATTGTGAACATAATTCTCAAAACTTTAGCAGATAAGCAGCATCAAGGAAAAAAAGTGATGTGATAAAGCCTTGATCTCAATATTAGAATGTTAGCACAGATGGAATTTGCCCTGACTTCAGGAGCAGCGCTGCAGGAAGAAAGAGAATGCTAGATCAAGAGTAATAAAGGCACTTGCAATGTGACACCCACAAAATCAAGTTTCAGTGGTATGTTATCCTGTTATCTGTGCAATCTCTTCTTGTTTGTGCAACACAAAACATCTGCACAGATATTCATGGTATTTTTTTTCAAGTGTATTTACCAAAGGCTTTCCTCAGCGTTCAAGAGAGAAAAATTGACTCTCTGAACTCTAATTTTCTTCCCTCACTTCCCTTCTCCCAAACACTCTGAATCTCATTTGGTGGTGATCTTGCACAAAACTTTTCCAGTAGTGTCAACAATGTCCACAGAACAGAACTCGTTGGTTTCTTTGTGCAGTTTGTTTCCTCAGCATTGATAGAGCAATCCTGCAAGGGTTGTCATTGCTGTTCTCCACCTGGTAGGACCTTGGGGAAAAGTTTTGTGTAGAAGATGTGCTACATTTGTTTCTTCCTGACCCACAAGTTAGAAGTGGAAAAAACTCAGTTACTTGAATGATAGACTAGGACTGTATTTATGCTGTTTTCATGTCTTTTCAGCCTGAAGATCCCTGCTTTGCATCTCAGAGCCGTGTGTACAATGACATTGGGAAGGAAATGTTGCAGCATGCCTTTGAGGGCTACAATGTTTGCATTTTTGCCTATGGACAAACTGGAGCTGGGAAATCCTACACGATGATGGGCAAGCAGGAAGAGAGCCAAGCAGGCATCATCCCCCAGGTAGAACAGAAACCAGAAAGGGGATTTGATTTCATAGCATGTTCAGACAGATGATTGCTGATAGGCTCTTCTTATATTGCACTAACAGTTAACAGAGAGCCACAGCTTACTTCTGGAGTGGAAGAAATCTGCTGTGGAAAAAGAGCTTTATAAGCAAGTTTCCATCTGTTACATTGTTTTTGTTTTACTAGACACACTTTTATTTCTTCTACATGCAGTTTCTCCTCTTCCCCAACAACCTAGTAAATCAAGATGTCTTCACGGGGTTTCTTGTCTTCGCCTTTGAGCTTGGCTGGGACAGTACTTGAGCACTTTGTGTTCAGCATGAATTCACAAGGCAATATTACCGATGAACATGGCAGAAACTTTGTGCCCAAAGGTTAAAAACTTGAATAATGGATCTTGGCAAGAAAGGAAGTTTATCAGAACATTGGGAAAAGAATATTAAGAGCAGCTTAGCGCAGTCTCTGAGCCCTGTGTTACTTTCCCCCTCTGAAATTTGTTTTTGACGTTTGACATGAAATTTAAAGAAGTTGAGATACCCTCACAAGACATTTTGGCTGGCAGCAATTTATGCTGTCATCATAAATTTGGCATTCTGTAGCCATTGGTTGTGTGACACTTGTTCTAAGGGCAGGCCTTCCTCAGTGTGTGGCTCACTCAGTCTGCTGAAAGACAGTGTGTTCCTCCATTCCCAAAATAGAAGCCTGAGGTTGAGTTTCAGTTTTAATAAATAAATGCTCTGAACAGCTTGAGTGCTTGTTCTGTTGCAGGTTTGCAGTAGACGTTGGCTCTTTGCCACAGGTATGAGTAGAGGACACAGAGTGTTGTTCTCTGTTAATAGCGTGGGCATATGTACTGAAACAGTTACAAATGTTCTGGTAATTAGTTTAAAATAATGTTGAGAGCTGATGTGCTGAAAGACAGTGCTGTTCTATCTAAGCATTCTGGCTTTCTCACAGTAATAATACAGTGTAACAGGTGAAATGAGCTGAAAATCTCTGACAGCAGCTTCATGCTACTTTTTTTTTTTGTAGTCTTGATATTCCAATTTGTTTTTCTGAAACCTCAAATACATACAAAATAAACAGTCTCTGAGAATCCCCTCAGCACAATAATGCTGCTCTAGATTTAATAATGCTTCTGTTATCTGCTCCAGTTTTAACACAAGATAATTTCCCTCCAATTTCACTGAGAGACCTTCTCATAAAGGTACAAAATGAACTGTCTGTTCAGGGAGACCTTGTTGAAGCTGTTCATCTTCTTGTCACATACACAGAAGGTACAACACAGTCCTGCTCCAAGTTATATAGATTGTTGACATTAAATTCTTGAGTGTTGGCAAAATTCCCTGTCTGACAGCCCCTAGTGTGAGACTTTATGATGCTTTAACCATATGTTGACTGAATACTTCAGAGTGTATACTTTTCATAATTGCTTGTGTTCTTCATAATCAGTTTATTTCTTAGGCAGTGACTTGTAGGTATCTCTTCCAGAAACTTTGTTCTGTTCTTATTCCTCTCTGCTTTTTAATGTCCAAATATGTATAGGTAGCTTGCTCACTCTTTATTTCTTCTCCATGTATGATCTTAGTTTTAGGTTTCTCATTTCAGTTACTTGTACACAAGCACTGTTGAAGTATGAGGCTGCTGATAAGTATCCTTCATGTGAAGGTACTGTGAATAGCTTTTGAAATTGTTTCTGCCTGTTGATTTCAATTCTGGAACTTGGGCACACTAAATAAACAGATGGTGTTTTTTATGAGACTAGGAGAGCATTGAGGACTTCAGTTGTTCCTTTCTGTTTACTTTCAATTACTAGAGGCTTTTTCTAGTTTTACAGTACAGAACAATAATATTGGCGAAACCTAGAACAATAATTGAGGTAGTGTATAGAATAAGGTTGATTACTAGTCATGTGGGACTGAGATAAAGTATCTTCTCAGTGAGGCTGTGTGGGTGGTATAGCCCTTCTCTAAAGCCAATTTAATGACATGCCATAGAAGTTACTTTTTAGTACTCAGTGAAGACTAAGTTCTGACTGGGATTTTATCTCCTTCCAGCTATGTGAAGAACTGTTTGAGAAAATCAATGACAACAGCAATGAAGAAATGTCATATTCTGTAGAGGTGAGTATGGTGAAGGATCAAAGAATATTTTTGTGCTGGACATCAAACTGAGCTTGGGTACTGTTTTATTGAACTTGCATTAAGATGTGATTTTTGACTTTGATTTATTTTTTTTTTTAAGTTTTGTGTCTTTTTCATGTTTGCAGTAAATGTAAATAAAACCATTCTGAGATTCTTTTATTTTTTCCACCAGAAAATGTATCAATTTCAGAATGATGGACTGAAAAACCTAAAGAGACATTTACAGATTTTTTTTTTTTTTTTTAATTATTTGGCTGTTGAATTGAAGCCTTCATGTTTCTTGTCAGTCAATAGTCATGACTGATGCCCTGTTCCCTATGGGACTCATCTAGAAAAGCTTAGTTCTGCAGTCTTACCTGACATGGTACTAAGATTGTTTTGGAGGAAAAATTAAGGTGTGCATACAAAAGAAATTTACTTTAACCATTTGGTACTTGGTTTTGGTTTGATTATTTCTCTAAGCATAGATTTCTGTGTGTGAGAGAGAAAAGGTGTGTCTGCTATAGTGGGAAAAAAAATGAACATCTGACAAGCAGAGGAGGGAGACAGCTTGACAGAAATAGTGATGGAAATGTATAAATAGTGTATTCTGATCTCTTTGGGGTATAGAATTATTTTTTTTTCTGAGTCGCATTTAAACAAAAAGAGATCCTCAGTCTCTTAAGTTTCTAAAACTGCTGACATCTCTTCCCAGAGTGCAAGTGAATACCTTACTGCCTCATTTAATATTTAGTATTTTGACTGTTGCAGTAGCTGAGTACCTGTTGGACTAGGATAAGCCTAGCATCATGAGAAACAGAAGTTAAAGGTTGCATTGAAAAACAGTCTTAGCTTTATCATTTATTTCAAAGGGTGCAGATTTAAGGTGACCATAGTTTGAGTAATTGTTCTGATGACTCAGGAATGCAGCAGGATGTGGGTACATCTTAAAATCAAGATTTACTTCTGCACACAAGGATATTATTTTTTTTTCCCCTCCTTAAGGTTGCTTTGGAGGTTCACAAGAGTAGTTTCTTTAAGTAGACTGCTTTTACCATTTATCTTGTTTGCCTTTCTAGAAAGACAGCTTGGCTGCTGTGTCACATTAAAACTGTGAAGATGATTGTGAACTCAAGTGTATGATTTTTAATTAAAAGCCAGTGTTTTTTAACATGGTTGAGGGATCTGTACATGGTTGTGTTGCCTGCAGCTTGTGTTGAAGATAAAATGCATGAGACTAGTGACTCTTCTTGCCTTCTACCATTGTCTCAAGCTCTTAAGTGAACTGAGTCACCTGCCTCCAGCTTTCTAGAGTGGACTGGGGGAATTTTTACCACTGGCACTCTGAAATGCTGCAGAGCTGCTTGCAGAGGAAGCCTTAAGAAACACTAAGTCCTCCATGCAAATTCCTGTTTTCAGGTGAGTTACATGGAGATTTACTGTGAGAGAGTCAGAGACTTGCTGAACCCGAAGAACAAAGGGAATTTGCGCGTTCGAGAACATCCTTTGCTTGGACCATATGTGGAAGATCTGTCCAAGCTAGCAGTCACGTCTTACACAGACATTGCAGACCTCATGGATGCTGGGAACAAAGCCAGGTTAGTGATGGCAGCATGTTACATGTTATCATCTCAGTTGTGGGGATATGTGGCACATAGTAACAAATGTAAAATGTCTTCTGTGATGCATTGGCATTTTTAATAAAACCTGTGTCACACGAGAGTGTCACTGAAATATGCACTGCTCAGTCCTGTGAAAAGGCTGAAATTGATTTGTGTGGTGAAATAGTGCTGCTGATTGCTGTATAGATATTTAAAGTCTGTAATTGAGCTTGAGATGAAGTATGTAAATAATCATACTGGCTTTTAGTTCTGCCTTCATTGTGTACTGTATCACTGTATTGGTATACATAAACATCTGAACAGTCTCCACTCATTCAAGTGGTCAGGACTAAAGCTGACATTCTAGCTTTAGGTTCTTGTTCATTAGTAGTTGTTTTCATGTCAGCTGTAGGCTCTATTTAATGATACATGGGGAAAACTGACATAAATGCTGCTCATTTGCTTAGGTGTCTGAGCATAAGGTAGATTATTGATTAAGTGGATTGAGGAAGCTGTTTAAACTGCGATGGAGATGGGAGTAACTCAGGAGTGAAAAATCAAAGGAGTGAAAAATCAAAGAGTTGGTTAATGGTTTTCAGTGTGGCTTGGTCTTAGTTACAGGGCAGAACATCAACTGTACAACCTCTTGGTCTCATTCCTTTGCAGTGAATTGCATTCAGCTCTGCAAATCATTGTAGTTGCAGCACAGAGGCTACTGTTTTCAAAACATATCTCTATCTTCATATTTTAGAACTGTGGCAGCTACCAACATGAATGAAACCAGCAGCCGCTCCCATGCTGTGTTTACAATTGTCTTTACTCAGAAGAAACATGACACAGAGACTGATCTTTCCACAGAGAAGGTGTGTTACAGATATGTGGCTGTTTTTCACAGATCTTCTCTGTAGTGACTTTCTGGCAGTATGATGATAAAACGAGAATTGAAATAGATTTTTGTGTGTGCGTTTTGGTTTGGGGTTTTTTCCCCCTTAGTGTTTTAAGTGTGAGCTTGCTGTGTGCCTTGACTGAGCCCTTTTGTTTCTTAGGGGGTTTTCTTTGACTGTAATTCTAAACTCTAAATGGGCAATATATGCAGGAGGACCATATATAGATGTGGGAAAATTTTAGCCTTAAGGACTGGGTACTGTGGGGAGGGATATGTGAAATAAAAGAAGTTAATCTTCCCCAGTCTTGTTCCCAGAACTTTCTGTGGTTTTGCTTGTCAGTGCAAAATATTTGCTTCGTTAGTTCTTTTCTTTGGGCACAGGAATTGGGATGAGTGAGACTTAGGCACTTTTTGGAATTTGCATGTTAAAAGGAGGTGCACTCTTTAGAGTGGAATGGTTCCCTGGCTTTTATTGCTTGAAAATAGAAGCTTTGCATGCAAAAGTAGCTAAAATACAGGTAATGTTCATGTTTCTGAACTGATGATTGTGGACAGATCTGAAAAAAAAAAAGAGGTATTGAAGACCTCCCCTCCCCAGAGGATAATACTCTGTAAAATTATCATTAACTGACACACAGTCTGTAGCTTTATTGTTGGTGTCACTAGAGTCAGGATGAAACATTTAGTTTCTCTTCGTTTGAGATCCTCATGTTGTCTGTAGCAGTACAACTTAATATCTTTTGGCTTCTTTTGTTCTGCTTTGTTCATGTGAGACCTCATTCTCTCCTTTTAGGTTGAGAACAGTGATACTGAGACCAGAACATAATCCCAGGCACTTCTTTTATTAGATAACAGTGTTTGACACTTGTTATCTTAGACACTTGTTATCTTGGATAATAGCATCAAGCTATTATGCTGGGGGAGGTCTAGGCTGGATATTAGGAGGAAGTTCTTGACATAGAGAGTGATTGGCATTGGAATGGGCTGCCCAGGGAGGTGGTGGACTCATGGTCCCTGGAGGTGTTCAAGAGAAGTCTGGATGGGGCACTTAGTGCCATGGTCTGGTTGATCAAAGAGGGCTGGGTGATAGGTTGGGCTGGGTGAGCTTGGAGGTCACTTCCAACCTGGCTGATGCTATGATTCTAACCTAATTGCTTGTGAAAACTTAGAGTGTAGTTTTGCATACACTAGGGTGATTTTTTTTTTTTTAGACAGTAGAGTTCTTCTCATGCCATGGAATCCTTCTGAAGCTTTGTTCTAACTCCAGTTAACTGAGAACTGGCTCTCATTGCTAATGTGCTCTCTCTTCAGGTCAGCAAGATTAGCCTCGTGGATCTAGCTGGGAGTGAGCGAGCTGATTCGACTGGTGCCAAGGGAACCCGATTAAAGGTATTGGGCCATTGATACATGAGGAAAGAAGGGGAAGCAGGCACACAAGCATCATGTGAAGTCTTTACTTGACAAATAATAAGAAAGCACTGCTATGGTTGCATAGTATGTATGGTTGCAAAGCTAAAGGCTTTTTTCTTTTTCCCTCTGGTGATAGATGTTACATTTGACTCAGTCTCCGGAGGTTAATGGTCAGACAGTTTTAATTACTATATAATACTGGATTCTATTTTTCAGGAAGGAGCAAATATAAACAAGTCTCTCACAACTCTGGGCAAAGTTATTTCAGCTTTGGCCGAAGTGGTAAGTACAGTATTGACTTTCCTTGCAACAGCTTTTCCATAGCTAGCAAAACAGACAGTAAAACCATGGAGTACAGCAGAATCATTCACAATTCTTGACCTAGCATTCTCAGCCAGATGAACTGCATGTGTTTTGATAGATGAGCATGGTTGATAGTATTCTGAGAAGGTCCTGCAGGGTGGTAGAAGCTTCGTTTGTTGATAGATTGAGACATTGGTTTATTTAGCTGGGAAGAATCTCTGCAAAAAGAAGCCTGCCTTTGTGTAGAAGACAAATTGATGTAGCAAGCTTTTAGTTCTGCAGAGCAGTAAATATATTTGTATTTAGGAAAATAATTTTATAACTGCAACTCTGTTGTCAAAAATTGAAGAGATACCAATGCAATTGATGCAGTGGCAGGACTTCATATGGTATGGAGTTGTGAGCATTTGTTGATGCAAACATAAACTTGTAGGCTTAGGAAATTTGCCCTTTAGTTTTATGCTCAACTACTATTAAATAAAAGTGAATTGTTGCTGTTCCTTTTATTCAGTTCTCAACAGCCTGGACAAGTTAAATATGCTTGAGTGGTTTTTAGATTTATGGGTTTTTTTTAATGAAAGCTGTTCTCATTCATTGAGCTTCTCAGGAAAAGAAAATGTGATCCAAGCTAATACAGAAATTCCATAGAAACTCTCTTAAGCTCATCTTGTATCTTCTTCCCTTTTCTCTAATGCTTTCAACTTAGGATAACTGCACCAGCAAGGTATGATGGTCTGAGTAGTAGTGGATGTCTTTTTTGCAGAGTGTAAGATTGTATTCACTTTGGAATCAAACATGAGGGATTTTTAATGTCAGATCTGAGAAATTCCTCTGACTGTAAATTATAGTCATGGTACTAAAATTTAAAATATTCTAAGGTTGGGGATAAATTTGGAGGATGGACTACCCTTCTGTGTAGATGGCCTATGTGTATGTTGTCATGTTTTTTTTAATACCTAGGCTGTGTTTTTTGTGTCTTCAATATTAATTTTTCATCTGGTGTCTGTTTTTCAGTAGTGTGTTCTTTCTTTGTAGACTAAAAAAAAGAAGAAGACGGACTTTATACCGTACAGAGATTCTGTACTGACATGGCTTCTTCGAGAAAATCTAGGTATGGCTGATTCCCTGTGCTAATATGGAAAGGAATTGTCACCACACTTTCTGACTGCTTTTAACTCACTTACATTTAAATATCTTTAATAGCCAAACTGCGTCACAGAGTTCCACCTTTTGTTGAAGTTACAACTCTCCTGTGATTTTCATATCTAATCTAGAATATAGTTGAATTTTATAATTTATTGAAAATACTGCTATTTAGTAGGTAGGTAGTCCCTAGATTCTGCACTGTGATTTCATCTGAAATCCTGCCTATTTGTTACAGGCGGTAACTCCAGAACTGCAATGGTTGCTGCTTTGAGTCCAGCAGACATAAACTACGATGAAACTTTGAGCACTTTAAGGTACTTTCTTGTTATCTGAGATGGATATGAGTAGCTGTTGGCTCTAATGGCCACATTTTATCGTTTGAACCTTCAGGTTATTAAACTTTGAGAATCTGTGGGGAGGAAGACTCTATATTGGCGAGAGTTCAATTACCTTGAAAGAAGAAAACTAATCTATTGTATGTGAATAGGGAGCTAGGGATTTATTGCCCACTCTTAACTTGGAGAATGAAACTCATCTTCTTGAGTTCGTAAGTTCTTTTCCAGTGTGGTCCCTGAAATGGAGCATATTAGTCAAGCTGAGGCTTGAAAGCACTGAATAAATTAAAAAAAAAACCCAACACATGTTGTCTGTAGTACGTGTTATTAATCCATCTTGAATAGGACTTGTCTTTTTTGTAGCAATGCCCTGTATTAACCATCAATTCAAATATGTGCTTGAATATAATCCAGGATTCTCCTCTGACATACAGCTGCAAGTTGGAAGTCTTCTGTGTTACTGCAATCCTGTGTTGTGTATAAACACCTCTACGTGCATTGTAAGGTTTCCTTCTCTGGGTCTGGTTCCAGATACGCCGATCGTGCAAAGCAGATTAAATGCAATGCTGTTATCAATGAAGATCCCAATGCCAAGCTGGTGCGTGAGCTGAAGGAGGAGGTGACAAGGCTTAAGGATCTCCTGCGTGCCCAAGGACTGGGAGATATTATTGACAGTAAGTGGATTAAACAGGCCATACCATCCTGAGGTTGGTCTTTCTTACAGAGGAGGGAGAGTTGAGCCTGTGAGAGAAAGGGGTTTAAATCATGGACGTTAAATGTAATATTCCATGTAAAAACATGTTGGAACCTGGTTTTAGAAACAGTGGCCTCTTCTGTCCTCAAATAACCCATCCTAGGATTGTCTGGAGAGTCGGCAGGCCACCTTCATGCTCTCAAGGAAAAACATGGAGACAAGAGTGGAGAAATTTTGTGTAATAAAACATTCAGGAGTTGCCCTAGTGAGTTATGTAAGGCTTTTTATCTGGCTGCCAATAAATGGAGGATAGTTGAGCTACAGAAACTTAATTTCACACTGAAAAAGAAAACATCTTTTCCTCCTTACGAAAGGGCTACGATTACTACTTGGTACCTGCCTTCAATGCTATCTTTGCTCAGAAAACAAAAGGATGGCCAATTCCTGTTAGACAATGTCCTGAGTGACAAACCATTTGTCATCTCAGAATAGCTGGGAAACAGCTGCTTGTGAATAAATAATGAATTCTATTGGGCTGAGATTTTGAGCTAGGTTGGCAGAGCAGTATTGTACTGGTTTGCTTTGCCAGCAACCTCTTAAAGCACCAGAACATACTAGTGCCTGGGTTCTTTCCTTGTCCTCATTTCTAACAAGGCAAATGAAAATTTTAGCTGCTACATTCGTCTAGAACAGGAACGGTGATTTAATTCCTAGTGAAAGAGATGCCTATAAAAACACAGAATGTATTACAGTGGATTAAAGTTCTTTGACTTAAAAATAATAAAGTCAGTTTCTGATTTGTCAGAGCTCGTTTGCCAGTGAAGCAGAAGTCCTGACTTAGCCATAGACTGCTTAGATGGGTATCATGTATTTACCTATTTGTTTGCTCATTTTCAAGAGACTGGGGCCAGAAGACAATGAAAACAATGTTTTCATGCTTGCTGCAGTCTAAATCAAAGCTGAAAAAACCATGTGTTACTGAAAATTGTGTTTAAAGAAACAAAACACCAAGTAGTGTTCTCTTCCCTTCCTTCGTGCTAGTGAACCTTCAATTTTGATCCTTCTTGTATTTTCCCTCCTGCTTCCTTTCAGTTGATCCAATGGGAGATGAATACTCTGGAAGTGGAGGCAAATGTGTGTATTGTGTGGTTCTCTTTTTAACCTGCTTTCTCTGGGTCAGCTTTTAACTGAGCTTTGCATGCCAGCATTTCTCACAGGGAAATCCCAGACAGAACACTCGCTGTGGAATGCAATGCAGTTCATGGAAACTAGCTTAACCAGCATTTCTTAGATTGAGTGGAAAGTCAGAAATAAGTGCAAAGTTTAAAACAGAACATATGTTCATTGCTTGCTTTCTGGCAGAATATAGAAAGGAGAGTGGTAATTCTTCAGTCTGTTTTCATGACAGCCAATAGTTCAGGCTCAGAAGCAGAAAAATCATTTTCTCAAATGTATCTCAAGTTACTCAGTCAAAACAGCTTCTACTCACGTGGCCTCCTGGCCTTTTAACGTCTCTTTTGCCATGTAGAGATATTTGCTTTAAATGTGCCAATTGATTAACTCAGGATGAAATGTTGTTAGTTCTTTCTGGAGACAGAAGTTTATTTTGTATAGTCTCTTTAAGAAAAAGGAAAAAAACAAAGAAAGTTGGACATTTTATGCTGATGAAGATCTCTTATTTGAGCTGAAATATTTAGTTGCAGATGATTAACTTAATTAGGATTAAAACCAGTCAGCAAGTAGCAGTTTAGTTTTGGTCTACTGTTTGCTTCTATGAAAGGGAAATACTTGTAGAGTGTTGCAAGAGAACCTTATTCTATGTACTTTTTGGGTTAGTAGACTTTTTAAACTCTTTGAGTCAGTCTTTGTCACCCTCACTCACTCAATAGCAACTGGAGATCTGTCTGAAATTTCCTGAAATTAAAGCTACTGGTGGTGTGAAGACTCATCCTGGCCTTGTCTTACATTCTGATGCTGCTTCCAACGTGTGCATATTCATCTATGTGAAAGCCACAGCCTCCAGGAGAAGTGTGCATGAATCTGAGGGGTTTGGTTCTCCCTGGACACAGCAGCTGTGAAAGCTATTGCAAGTGCCACTTCTTTTATCTCAGGAGTGCATGTGACTACTGGCCTTTCGAGACTTCATCTTCCCTGCCCTGTCATGCTTGCTTTCCGCATCCCGATGCCATTCCCTTTCCTTAATTTGCTTTTCTCCTGTTAAAATTCCCACCCCTGCTTCCTGTATTTGCAGATGGTGGTTTTCAAACTGACTCGATGCAATCATCAGTTTCATGAGGCTGAAACAGCAGGTTGAACGTGGAGTGAACTAGGGCGTGAGGCTGACAATAGCAGAATTGTTCAGGCTAAGAGTAGAGGAGATGTAGGAAGACATGGAAATTTATGCAATGTCTGGATGAACACCTCGTTTTTGGGAGTGTGAAGCCCTCCTTCATAGCTTGCAAGGTCTGATTTGACCTATTTCTTTCCTAAGGATGCTTATTTTAAAGGATTTGGGTTTTAAAATAGGATTTAAAGCTATCAAAATTATTAAAACTGAGCTATTGAGGGTTCTGGTATTTCCGTGTTAGAGGATTTATTTTTTTTATTGGTGTGTGGTTATTCTGAGGATATGGTTTGCAGACATAGCTGAGAAGCTAAGTTAGATAAAAATAAGTTGCCTTTGGACATTAATTCTTAAGTCATTTAGGCACTTTTCCTGTCTTTCAAGACCTCTTTCAGCCTTTTCATCTTTTCAGGCTACAAAAGCTGCCTTATTGAATCCTGGGGTTTTTGAAGGCCTTCCTCATCTAGACTACAACCAAAAAGCTTTAAAGCACCTTCTGAAGTATGAGAGCCCTATCAGATGTTTCACTGGTCAGATATCTTAGAGGTCCATTTTTCAGATAAAGGAGAGCCAAGCAGTAACATGACGTTACTGTCAACTTCTGTTTTCCTCCTCCTGGACTGACAGGTGATTTACAGACTGTCCTGTGAAGTTTAAGAAGGGGGAGTTCTTTGTCCTTGTGGTCTGGGTGGCTCAGCACCAGAACCACTGCTGTGATAAAGATTCATTTAGTCATCATTTTAGATGAAAGGAGTCTGGAAGATAATATACTGCTGGTGTCTGTTCAGACTTCATCCCAGAATGGTTGCTAATATTGTGAGGAACAGAATCTGATTCTGGTCTGAGCTCTGTGGTATTCAGTTTTAGTGTTCTGTCAGGAACAGGATGGTTTGGTTTTTGGCAAGTGTGTGAATATATTTTTTCAATCTTTTTTGATTGAAATGGTTTCTGATGCAGTCCTTACTAATAATCCTCAGGGTCTGAGATGAGTTAACCATTGCAGATGCTAATATTAAAAGTAATAAAACTGCCATCTAAAAATTACAAAACTTGTCTTGTTGCTGCTTAAATGCTTTCCTCTTACACTGGTCTTTCCTTCCTTTCCTTTTTCCTCTTCCTTCCCTTTTCCTATTTTCCTTTTCCCTATCTTTCTGCCTTCCCTCTGTCTGTGTGTCTCTCTCCCAGATTTGAAAGATTTTCAGAACAATAAACATAGATACTTGCTAGCCTCCGAGAATCAACGTCCTGGCAATTTTTCCACAGCCTCCATGGGGTCCCTCACTGCATCTCCATCCTCCTGCTCTCTCAGTAGTCAGGTGGGCATAACATCTGTGTCCAGTATACAGGAAAGAATCATGTCAACACCGGGAGGAGAAGAGGCGATTGAACGATTGAAGGTAGGTATTGCTGTAGCCTAAGGACACCATTCTTTTGGCCTTTCCAAGGCTAAATAGCAGTGAACCTGGGAGAACTTCCCTTCATAAATATATCCAGTGTGCTGCTGTTTTTGGAGGAAGTTGTCTGAAACTCACCTGCACTTTAAAAAGAGCATTTAACTGTGGTGGACTAGAGACTGGGTTCATGCACAGCCTTTCCTGCTAGGATTACTTAGGTTTAACTGTGTCCTGGAGCTACAACTGAAGTATAAATGAAAATCATGAATCTTGTTTATAGATCTCAGGATGCAGTGGCAATTATGGAAAATTTAATCCTAAGTACAGACTTCAGGAGGCCTGGTCAGCACTAGTATGGACAAAGTCTGGCTAGCAAATGTCCTCAACTTTCAAAAAACCAAATTACCCCAAAACTGAAAAAAGGGGGAAGAATAATCCTGCCACTGTTATGTTTGCCCAGCCCCCACAGATTAAAATGTGAAGCACACAGAATAGCATGCTTCATCCAGACAATAGCTGCCTTGTCCCAGTTCTGCATAGAGCTGAACCGCATCAAAAGTACATTACAGTGAAGTATTTCTTAATTTTTATAAAAGTCCTCCCCAGTCTCCATGGGTGGATGAGTGGAGAGAGCTGGCAGTGTTGAATCCTTGCTTCATTCTCATGTTTTGTCCATGAGATGCTGCCACAGGGATTGGAATGGGCTGGAACACACACTGCATGTTCCCTTCCTATTGGAAACACACCGTTGCCATGGAAATAGCAGTGTGGTCTCTGCAGTTCCTTGGCATCCAGTTACTGAATGATGTCTGTAAATCAGATTGAAAAAAATCCAAAAATAAAAATGAAGAAAAAATAAAAATGAAGCAGTTCAAGTTGTGGTTAGATATGAAGTTGTCTTTTCAGTCTGCCCTCAAGGCTATTTACCCTTTTAAAAGTTAGGGGAGACAATGTGGAGTTTCAAAGTGCTGAGAGTGCTTTTTGTATCCAAAACTAATTTGAGGTCTAGAACTGAGCACAAACTTTACTTGCTTTGTGTATTATACAAAGAACTTTTGAGAAGAATTGTAAAACCACTTCTGGGATTTTCACACAGGAATCTGAGAAAATCATTGCAGAGCTGAATGAAACCTGGGAAGAGAAGCTGAGGAAAACTGAAGCCATTAGGATGGAAAGGTCAGGAATCAAAAGTGCTGTAGATGTGGATGGTCTCTAGAAAATGGAGAAGTATGGAAATGGAGAGCATTACTCTGTTCAAAAGCAATGAAACAGCATAATGGTGCTTAGTGATAAATCTGCTGACCTTTGTGTTAGATACACAGTAAGGATGGTGCTGAGAGAAAGCTGAATTCTTTCCTCTGTTCCTTGCACTTCAAGTGTTTCCCCTTGTAATTTAGGTAACATCTACAGCTCCTACATTGTCTTCTGCTGCGATGCAACATGGAGTTCTGGTCTTGTTCTTCCCCTTGCCCCCATTCTTTTAGAGTCCAAAAAGTCTGGCCCTAAAGTTAAGCAGAAAAGATCAAGTTTTTAGTACTGGAGTTATCTAAAATTGTGAAACAGCTCCAGCTTTAGTTTGAATTTTGTCTTGGAGTAGCAATTAGAGTGATACATTACTGCACTCAGCTGCTGTTGAATCTCTGTAATACAAATTTTTGCTGTTCTGAGGGCCTAAAGTTTAGAAACTTGCCCTATTGTGTTATGAGGTGGTGACAGTCCTGGCTGTCTGGTCAGTGGATAGGATGCTTGAAGGTCTCATATACATGGCTTTCATTAGACTTTACTTCTAAAAAGCCTAAAACCTGGTATATATTTTGCTTTTCTCTCAGGGAGGCATTGTTGGCAGAAATGGGAGTTGCCATTCGGGAAGATGGAGGAACACTTGGAGTCTTCTCACCTAAAAAGGTAGGGAAAATTGATAACACTTGTATCATGTCTCTAAAAGTCTGGTCAGCCTGAGAGGAGAGGGTAATGAGCTTGTATTCATGTAAGATGCACAAGAACATAAGTAAGATTTGGGCCCTTAGTAGTAATTTCTTTCTACAGTACTTTTTTTGGAAATAACTTGTATGTTAGAATCTATCCAAATGCTCTACATGTAAGGATTCTTTTGCTCATAATAATGAAGTTGGACACTTCTTCATGCAAGTGTTGCAGCCTTGTATGCAATGCTTTTAGAGAGCTGCAGAAAGAATTACCTGTGGTACCTTCCATTGGTTGTTAAAGTAGGGAAGCGTATTTGAGCCTAATACAGCGATGAAATGGCAGCAGCATGAAAAGTTCTTAAAGAAACTTTTGATACTAAAAAATGGTTGAACTTCTTTTTACCTTCCTTTAGAAGAATCTGTGCTGCAAGAAGTGTTTGCAGCTCTTCACAGATCTGTTGATTCAGCAGCAACTCAAATGCTGCCTTGGTTTTGCCATTTCCTGTAGTAGCCATCTATGACCTTCAGGTACTCTCCCTATTCTTTGAGGTACCCAGAAAAGTTTGAAGTTTTGTTTAGGTGCTCTTCCTTGAACAGGTTTGTTAATCCTTTTTCCCGTCAGAAAAAGGGATTGTAATCTAATAAACCACTTAATATAAGGGATGCAGGGGAATATTTCTTCCAACACATGTCAGTAATTCTGCTTTCTTAAATTTGGGTAGCAGAACTGTGCAGGAGAAGGGCATAAATAAGTGCTGTAAATATAAAATGATCAAGTTAGTAAAAGAGCAAGCTATGCAGTTGAAGTAGGATTAGTGATGTACAAGGAGAAGAACTGTATCAAAAAACTTCGTACAAGGAACAGAGAGTGATGTTTTAGCCTGAAACTGGAATGCACAAGTGTGTGACAGGCTTGATCTAAGGTTAAAGAGGGAGCTACCTAGAGACATTACACAGAAATGCAGAACAGAGAATTGGTCAAAACGTTTAATCTTTTGCTTAAATCGTGCTGGTTTGTTTGGCCTGGAGTAAGTAGAACTCAAGTTTGCTTTTGGTGTCTACAGACCTTAGAGATCTCTGGAATAAAGATGCTAATTCATTGAGTGTTCTCTATATTTCTTTCTCTTGTGTTATGAATCCTCATCTCCGTTTAGATTTTCCCTCAAAGGCCCTCAGCTCTTTTTGATGACTCTTTTGGTGCATTTTCAGCTGATCAGGTTTGTGTATAATGGCCATCTGGGCTATGTAGCTTTGCTAATAGATAGATTAGATTTACTTTTACCCATATAAGATTTAATAGGTAAAGTAGAACCCCATGCCTAGTCCTGTCTGCTTCTTTTCCTTGCTATCCCTGAACTTCAGTTTCATTAGTTTTAGTAACTGTGGCTGCTGTTGTGAAAATTTTAGAATTTGTACATAGCAAATATGAAGAGGTTTTTATAAAGACATCACACTTCTAAGGTACTTCTGAGGTACCAGTATACATGGAATTATATGCTGATAGGACAAGCACTGTGTTTTCACCAGCTGAGCTCTAGCCTGAGCTCTGCAAGGCAGATTTTGCCCACTTTGCAGATTAGAAGGTAGCAAATTGTGCAGTCATTGCTGCATTTACCAATTTTGCCTTTGATGTCAGGAAACTTCTTGAAATGGATCATGGTAATTTAATTGCTTGTGCTGTCATCAAAGATGAGCAAGGATAATCCTTCAGCTCATGCTTGAGGAATGCTCTAAGGAGAAAGTTGAAGCTGTAGCAGTCTGTGGATGAGTAGTAGATCTCAGAATGAGTGATCGGTGTCATCTCTCAAGTTGTTGAGCTTTACTTCTTAAAAAGTCCTCTCTTGCCTGTTGCCCATTCAGACTTTGAGTGTAGCAAATGAACCCAGATGCTAAAACTTCTTTGTTTAGGATGCAACCTGATTTTCAGAGTGTCCAAGTGCTACAAGTCATAGTGGTGTAAAGCAGCTGACTGTCTGGGATTTGCTTTCTCTCCTAGTGTTGATTTGAATGACTTTTAGGGGTGACAAAGTTGAATTGCTTTTTTTCTTTATAGTTAAGTCTTCCATTGGGCAATTGACAATCAGACTTCTTAATTCAAAGATAAATTTCACTGTGAACATCTTGTCATTTTTTGAGCTTCTCTAATCTGAGTGCTCTTGGTGTCTCTCAAGTAAATGTTTTTGCAGCTAGAATAAGTTGATAGAGGCAAAGTTCCCAAGGAATCCTAGCCACATTTATTTCTTTTTGCTGAATGCATTCTATTTGAGGACAACTAAGGGACAAGTGGTTTTATTTATCACCTTTCTTGTTTTATGTAACTGTTTTTACCTTTTCTTTTGTGCTTATGCCTACTGCTACCTCACTGGCTAGATTTACACACCAAGGCCTTGTGACTTGTTTGCTGATTCCAATGGGGTTTTTTCACCAAAGAAGGTTGGTTTAGTAACTGTAGTGGATTTAAATTTAGAAGAGCTTTAGATGAAGAGCTTCTTAGCTGTTTGTATCAGATAATGTTGTTAGTTTTAGATTTGCTGTTTACAGAGTTTGCCAAACAAGCACCTGGCTTACATTGTCCCAAGAAAAGCCAAAGCTGATTCCACATCAGTTGCAAAATTTTCCTCAAGCAACATTATCTGCAGCTTGACTTCTTTACCAAAGTTTACAGAGACTTTACATGGAATCTTCTTTCTCCAGCTGGAGCCTTTGTGCCCTCTATTGATTGATATTTCAGATAAAGCAGTCTGAGCTGTGTTTCTGCTGTTACTTTGTGATGCTCTTCAGTACTGCAGAAGATTGGATCAGCCTGAATATGCACAGCACAACTGCTGGATCCCTATACATCCTCCACTGCTGTGGGAAGGAGCCTGAAAGTAGGTCCTCAGTTCTTAATTACCATTTCTTTTTGTTCTTTCAGACTCCTCATCTTGTAAACCTTAATGAAGATCCACTCATGTCTGAATGTCTGCTGTACTACATCAAAGATGGTATTACTAGGTGAGGATTGCTGACCACTCTGAAATCTGCTTCTTTGCTTGCTTAAATTCCCTTGCTGGAGACACTGAGTTTAAATAACAATTGTGCCTCGAGCTATTCAACTTCCAGGTGCAAATGAAGCAAGAGATTTGCTGTAGGTGGAAAAAAGTATAGAAATGCATTTTCCTTTAAGCTGATGATGTGCATTAGAAGTCATGTGTGCAGTCACTTAGCTTTATAAGGTGTTCACTGCTACACCTGGGTAGTAGAAGGCATGATATCCCTTCTAAGCAGAATTAATACAACTTACTGAAAATGCCTTTGAGGTTTTGATGGATGAAGGATTGAAAACCATAGCACTTGGTAAAAGCAGCTGGAATATGGATGAGTGTTTATTATTTAAATAAACTGTTATCTGTGCCTCTGCACAGTTAATCTATTCTGCATTCACATACATGCGATTACATTTAATTGCCAGATTTGGAATTTAAACCAGATATTATTCCAGACCTTGTTGTCAAGACACCTGGAGCACTAAGCCACATTTGGTTGTTTAGTTTGTGTATTCTGGGGAACAAGTGGAGAAGGTACCACAAACAGGTGCTGTAATGTGCGTTGGACCTACTGGAAAGAATATCAGACTGGTAGAGAATTCAGCACAGAATGATGATTAGCATAGCTCAGGGCTTAAGAAATCAGTTAAAGCTGACATCAGAAATATGTAGAGTAATAAACAGAGCAAGCAGTTCATAAACATTAAGATTGCAAATTAAGTTAATCTGTATCTAGAATTGCTCAAATATTTGAATTTGGAATGGATATCAATCTGCAGGCTCCAGGGATACAACCAGCCTACATGTCTGGGAGCTGGATGAAACTGCTTGCAGTATCAAATTATTCAGCAGAAGTCTCCTGAGCCTTTTTTGCTTCTTTGTGGAAGTGCAGGTGGTGATGATTTGAAGGGATGATCACCGTGTGCCAGCTGAAATGCACCACTGGAAGTTCCTGTCACTTTTATTTTTCCTCCTGTGTTCCTTTGCTAAAGTAAAGGGAGTGCACAAAAGAGGGAAATCTATTAAATCCGGAGGTGTTTAACATTTCAATTCTCTGTTAATGACTTGTTTTAAAAGAGAGGAAAGCTTCTGTCAAGCTGTTATCCTCCAAAGTCATGGTAACGCAGAGTTAGCACTAGTTCAAACCTTTAAACTTGAAGGATGGTCTTTTTAGTTTGGGCTTTTTTCCTGGATATTTCTGGGCTGTGTCATCCTTCACAGAGTTGTAGAAAGTGGCTGATTTCCTCTTGAAATACCTTCTTTTGGACCCAGGGTTGGCCAAGCTGACGCTGAGCGAAGGCAAGACATTGTACTGAGTGGGGCTCATATCAAAGAAGAACATTGCATCTTCCGAAGTGAGAGGAACAACAATGGTGATGGTAAAAAACTACTTCTATTAAAGTATTGCTGAATCTTTCAGTCTTCACTTGATAGTTGGCCAGAGAATGCTGGTATTTGAAAGTTTCTCTTACCCCAAGGAAACCATCAGCTTTGACTCTGTTTTCTTGAGTCTTGGGGAAACAAACAATTGTCTTAAATCTTAGGGGAAGAAAAAAAAATTTAAGCGCTGATAGATTGAAGTTGCAAGCTGCAACCAGTGTAAGAGTTAAGTTCTGATTTTAGTTAATTATAAACTGATTAATTATAAACGAAACTGTTCATTATAAATGAACATTTAAACAGAAAAAGTAATAATATTTTCCATTGCAATACATGGAGATGTCAGTAGTACTGATTTTCTCCTGGGGGTTTATTTCTTTTTAAACCAGCCTGGCATCAAGGAGTGATTCACTTGTGTCTTGTATTGCTGCAAGTAGGAAGGCAGGCAGAAAATAAGAGGTCTCTAGGGTTTGCTCACTTCTCTAAAATCTCATTGTCAATGTTGCTTTCTTCCTAGTTATTGTTACTTTGGAGCCTTGTGAACGATCAGAAACTTACGTGAATGGCAAGAGGGTTGTGCAGCCTGTGCAGCTGCGCTCAGGTAAGAAGTGTTAGAGTGGGTTTTCTTTTTCTTTAGACTCTCCATCTAAGAATCGTCCATATCTGACTGATACTTATATCATGTAGAGGATGCTGGGTGATGGTAAAGAACAGCAGTGTTAGCTTTTTGGGGTGTAGCTTTTAAACAGAGGTTGGTACTGTTCTTCTCTTGGCAGCAGTTCGTTTCCTTTCAGTCTTTGCTGCACTAGTTGTAAGTGTACTTAAATATTCACTGCCACACAGCATCCTGCTTGTCCTTCTGCTTACCCTGATATTATTCAAATGTGTTCTTGCCCAAGCCTATTGCCCTTGGCAGTCTCAGTGAGACAGAGCAGACAGACTGCCAGTTGCTGATGGAAAATTCCCAGTTTCCTGGCAAAGCTAAAATATGACCCTCTGCAGGAGTACAACAGCTCCTCTTTGCTCTCATTACATTTCCCACTCAGTCCCCTACATTCCTTCAGAAAGGCATGTGGGGGAAGAATTAGAGAGGAGGGAGTGACTTTCCTCAGTCATGGGGGTTTAACTTATCTCTTTCAAGCTATGATACTTTCTGTGTCCCTCCCTCATTTTTCTACTGGTAAAGAAAACAACTAAACCAAAAAGTAAACCAAACCCCCCACCTCTGAATTATTTACACCAAGTAATAGTTTGGGTTTTTTTTCATGAACCAAAGATACTGACTTCAGCTGAACAATGAAGGAAGAACAGTTTTTGCTGTGCAGTGCCTGTGTATGACCCATATTGAATATTGGAACTTTACCATTTAGTAGTTATTTTCTTTTCTTAGAACTAGGATATTTTCCTTCTGCATCTACATAACTGAAATACTGGAAGAGTATAGATGTGGTCTCTGACATCTTTAAGAGCCTATATTTTAGAAATATAAAGACTATTTTAGTTACTTTGGAGGTCTCTCTACTAGAAAAGCTCTTTAAAATCTCAACTACGTTAATATGTTCCTTGGCAGAAGAGAGGCATTCTGCTGTCTTCATTGTGCATATGTCCTGGGCATTGTGGATACCAAATATCTCTAGGATTTAGCTGAAAGGCTGAACAATGTTAGATTTATTCATCTCTTTTGGCATAAATGTGAAAGAAGCTGTAAAATCCTTCCTTGAGTCCTACTGATTAGGGCTCCAATAAATGCAATACATGTAAACCATATTTTAAAGAGAAGTAAGCACTGTGCTTTCTGGTGATTGAAGTTAGGCTTTTGCAAGCTGAAAATTCTACTGAAGTGCCTTTTGCCCCTGGTTTTGGCACTGCCACAGGAGGAGAGGGATGGGATTTAGTGATGCGTTTTATATGCTGCAACTGTCAGCCAGTCTCCCATGTTTCTCCTTTGATAAACTTTGCTGGAATGTTAGACTGCACCCCTGAGGGTGCTAACCTCTGTGAGCACTGCTGCTTATCAGCTGTAGCTTGCTCTGCACAAACCAAGCATTCTTTTTTTGTCTTTTTTCCTCATCACCTAGCGAACTTGAATAAATACAGAAAATCCTTATAGGGCATTCTTTTATTCTGCTGTCACCCAGCAGGATAAATGGGATGAATCACTCAGTGATGTTTTTCAGTAGTTTTGGAATCCTAACCTGAAACAGCTAACTTCTGCTCCTATTTGTAGGAAATCGTATCATCATGGGTAAAAATCATGTCTTCAGATTCAACCATCCAGAGCAAGCACGAGCAGAAAGAGAGAAAACACCATCAGCTGAAACTCCCTCTGAGCCTGTTGACTGGACATTTGCTCAGAGGGAGCTTCTGGAGAAGCAGGGCATTGACATGAAGCAGGAGATGGAGAAAAGGTAACAAAATGACTCATGATTTCTACCTGAAATAAGGAGGAGTTAGATGGAGGTGGGGGTCTGCAAAACCTAAACCCAGACTATGACCTCTCTGCTACCTATTGTGAAAGTTCAGAAAACTTCCTTTTTATTTTGTTTTAGTGTTTCAGTGTTACTTTTAAAATCACACCTAAGTACCTGCTACTCACTCTGTAGACCTTTGATGAAGGACTGAGTTGCAACATCTATGAAGTTTCACTTCTGTAGAATTATAATAGACAAAGAACATTTCCTTGTAACTAAAATGACTTTTACTCTTCTAACTTACTCAGTGGGCTATGTGTGTAGAGTAACAGCACTCTGAAAATGATGACCTCTGTGACTTCTTCTGTTCTTTTGTTCATGTTCAGGTTACAAGAAATGGAGATTTTGTATAAGAAGGAGAAGGAGGAAGCTGATCTCTTGTTGGAGCAGCAGAGGCTGGTATGTGTCTTTTCTTCAAATTAACTATACCTTTGGCAAACAGTAATTCCTGTCCTTGCTTATCTGAAAGTTTAGGAAACCTGCTTGGGTTGTCTGCACAATGCAGTTCTCCCTTTGCTTTCAGATACTTTGTATCTGCAGTGAATTACTATCAGTGTGAGTAAGCTCATTCATGTTAATTTGGAGATTCTAATTGACAGTGAAGAGACTTTAATCAGTTCTTGTTGGGAAAGGTTGGATTTCTTGCCACTTACCCTGAAAGAAGAGCATTATTGTGCTCAGTTTTTTGAAGTTCCTTTTCAGTAATCTAAATAATTACTTCTTGGGACGTTTGCCTTTGTTTTTGTCTTGGATCACCAGAACATACTAATTCGTGCTGGCAAAGAGATTCCTTGAGCATTGATATGCTAGGTCTATTTTTTTGAATGATGTCTGAAAATGTTGCTGCATTGTGCATGTTTTAACCCTTCTCCCTCCCCCTGCATGGAGTTCCTTGTGAGGGTCTTAATGGTACACTTGCTGATGGTGGGATATGACTAGGGAGCAGTGTGCAGAGGGAATGTCAGCTCCTCCAGAACAATGGCAATTCCACCTATTTCTTCAATAGGAAGTCTGATAAATTAAGTCTGATACAGAAAGACTTGAGTCTTCTCACCATGAATTACAAATAGAAATGCTTGCAGTCTGCAAGTGCTCTGTGAGTTTTACAAACAAGACCAACCCAAGGAATGACATCTAGATTTCCTTAAGAAACCTGAGTCTTCTGATTCTGCTTTAACTACTTTGGGTTGTCTTTAGCAAGTGTGCAAATGCAGTTGTACCTGAATTTGAATGAAAACTTCAAAATCATGATTTAGTTGTTTGTAGTACTAGTGTGAGACCACTGAAAACTGTGGGTTAAATGCATGCTGGGTTTTAAACTGTAAAGCAAAGCTTTTCTCCTCCTCCTCCCAAAATGAGGCTGGAGCAAAATACTGTGGCTTCCATAGGCAGAAGCTACGTCTTTTTGTTGGTATTTCTATTACACATTTAAAGACTTCTATATCTCTAATATCAAAAGGGACTAATTTTTTGGATGGAAAAAAGTGGCTGCAGACTTTGAATCGAAGCAATGCTTAGTTCAGAAAGGAGGTGAAGGTGTGACTGATCTCTGCAGCTGTACATTGATGTAGATGAATGTAGCATGGCAAAAATCAGCTCAGTGTGAAAATAAAAATAGTTTGAGTATGGAGTAAGCTTTGGCTGTGTGTCAAAGGAGATGCAAGTAATGGAATTCCCTCCCTGAAGTTATAGCTGACAAGCATAAGCTAAGCTATTGTATGAATTAAAGATGTGAGAACTGGCTGTCTGGGGAGCAACTTCAAATAGGGCTGTGTTTATAGAAGTGTGGTGAAGGGAATTTGTTTACCCACATAGTTGAGATTAAGGGAAGGTTCTTTAGATAGTGTGGTGTTCAGTACTGTTAAGCAGTTGCTCATTTCTTTAAGCTTCTTTTGGTTTTGCTGATTTCAATTAGTGAATAAAGATGGAACACTGTCCTGCATGCATTGCCAGTGTAACTCCTGAAGGACACCTTTCCTTCAAGGGATCATCTTGGATGAGAGATCATTGGTCTGTTAAGCAGTATTCTGCTTAATGTGATGCTTAATGAGAATATTTCAAATGACAGCAGAATTACCTGACACATCTCATAGTTTCTGTGTCACTGTATGCAGAGTCTGGAATGTGCAGGATTAATGCATTCATACAACAGTAGCTGAATAATGATTGGGAAATCTGGGAATGCATTTCAGCTTGTGTACCTTTAAAAGTATTTTCCGTGTTGCAATATCAGGTTCTCTAACTTACTCCTATGTAAGACTGATATTGAAATGTAAATATTACTCTTCTTGTTGTAAATTGGAGTGTAATTTTGGAATTAAGAATCTGGTTAATCCTGTTTACCAGACTAGTGTGGTTTTGTGCTGAAACTGCAAATAATTTGGGTATTTATTTGTTAGATGTGTTGCACAAAAAAAGATAAATAATAGCTCTTTCCCCCCACCCCTCAAAATTTATCAGTAATCTGTATTAGGCTTGCTAGTATGAATAGGTAATAGAAATGATCACTCTCCAATTCACAAATTGAATGCGAAAATGTGCTAATAGAGCTAAAATTCTCTTCCTGGTTTTCTTGGTCATGATGCCTTTGCAAGTGACCACTTGATACTAGAATGTGGGTATCAAGCTGTGCTAGTTGGGCTGGTTAACCTCTGAGTGCACCCAGGGCAGTGACCATGTAGTAGTGTCTCTTACCTGCTTTTCAGACACAAGACATGCTTTACCCAGAAGTGATGATGTGGTAATTGTGTAATCTATCAGAATAATCCTGTGGAACTTGTGATTTAATATTTGAGTAGTTCATGTTTTGCCTTTCTGGACATAACCTCAGATGTGTAGACCATAGAGTGTCTTCCTCCAGGGCACCTTTTATTCCCACAGCAATAAGCAGTTTGTTAGATGCTATTTCCCTAGGCCACAAAGTTTGTGGGCTGTAAACTCACAATGAGTTTATGTTCTGTTTCTAGACCAGTGTTTGGCTTTTATATTTTAACCTGAGCTAGGAGAAGTTAATTCTCTAGTACTGTTTTTTTAAATATTGAAACTACATAAGGTTACAAGAAGCTCAAACAATGTGAATCTTAGACTGTGGAGCTTGCTGACCATAGGGTAAAACCAGTATTTCTTTTAGTCCCTTTCATCATTCCCAAACCAATTTATATTGTATTCCTCATTCTTCGTGGTCTTCTACCCGAAGCCTTAAGCCTAGGAACCTGTGGTTTTGAGCCAGCGACCTGGGTTTAGAGCAGGTGGCTGTTCTTGTTCCAGTTCTCTCGTGTATGGCAATTCGCAATGTGAAAAATAGAGGCATTAGATAGAGGTTCATTAGAGACTGCCTGCTGTGTTGTATGGAAGGTGTTGGGATCATGATCATACACAGGACTTTTTGTTTGTTAAACAGATGTCTTACCTTAATAATCCTTTAAAGAAAATTAGTCTGACTCTAATTCCTGGTTGCAGTAAGTAACTGCTGGTGGCAGGATACCTGAACAAACCTTCCTAGCATGTGGAAACCTGAAGCACTGCTCAGTAAAAATCATTTAGCAGAAGGTGGAAAACTTGTAATGAAGAAACAAAACATGCATAACTCTTAGCAAGTGTGTGGAAGCTCCAGGCTCTAGGGTTTGAGAAGAGGACAAATCCAGGATATCAAATAGAGAATTCATTTAAAAGCAATTAAAAAGTCATTACTGCTACATTCTTCTGAACCTCGTTCTTCGGACAGACAAGACTGTTAATGTATTTTTTTTCTTTAAACTAAGCAACAAAGTGATAAATGGGTTAAAAAACCCAAACAAACCACAACCCACCTCTGAAACTCTGATTCTGGATATCCTTTTAGCTTGTAGCAAGTCTTGGAGTATGAACCACTGTCTTCACCTGTCATAGTGGCACTTACGGTCCTTTTAACATTGAACCTCTCGGCTGCTTCTGTTTCATTTTTTCTTATCGTCTAACACTTCTCTGGCTGCTATTGTAGTGAAGTGGATTCTAAACTTGAGCATCCCTGCAACCACGTGCAACGTTACTAACCAGTGTTAACCTGACTTACTCTGGCTACTCATGACAACTTCTCTGATGGCTCTTGTGTTCACCTACCTGGGGAGGATTTGCTGAAAGAAGCAACAGCAGTTCACCAAGGCAAATGTGTGTGGCGGGGATTTGCATGTCTTTGTAGCATGTGTGAAGTGAAGTTTACACTTGGATTTTAATTTTTTTTTTTTTTTAATCAGGAACTTGGTTTTAGTTGATCTATTTAAAGCTTTTGGAAGGGATTGGGAGGGAAGAATTTAGATTATCTGCTCTTTTGAGATGACAAGACTTTTAAATATAACGTTAATCGTAATTTAGTGAAGAGTTCCAATTTTGGCAGTCCATGACTCTTGAAGATACATTTTAATGTCCTAACACTCAGTCTTCAGGGACTTCCTTATCACTTGTTCTGTTTTGATTTTTGATTTAGTTTTCTTTGCCTGCTACTTCTTGTTTAGCTTTTCCATTTTCTTACAATTTTAATTTTGGTTATTTTGGGGCCACTTCTTGATTTTTGTTTTTCCAAAGGATGCAGACTCTGATAGTGGGGATGATTCGGACAAGAGATCGTGTGAGGAGAGTTGGAGACTGATCACTTCCCTGAGAGAGAAGCTGCCCCCCAGCAAGCTCCAAACAATTGTAAAAAAGTGTGGCCTCCCCAGCAGTGGGAAGAAACGAGAGCCTATTAAAATGTACCAGATACCCCAACGTCGACGCCTTAGCAAGGACTCCAAATGGGTTACCATCTCAGACCTAAAGATTCAGGCCGTGAAGGAGATATGCTATGAGGTAGCACTCAATGACTTCAGGCACACTAGGCAGGAGATTGAGGCTCTGGCCATTGTTAAAATGAAAGAGCTTTGTGCCATGTACGGGAAGAAAGATCCGAATGAGCGAGAGTCGTGGCGAGCTGTTGCTCGTGACGTCTGGGACACCGTAGGAGTCGGAGATGAGAAAATCGAAGATGTTATGGCCAACGGGAAAGGAATAACTGACGTGGATGACCTCAAGGTGCATATAGACAAACTGGAAGACATTTTGCAGGAAGTGAAGAAGCAGAACAA
Organism: Ramphastos sulfuratus; assembly: GCA_013399055.1. Lineage (NCBI taxonomy): Eukaryota > Metazoa > Chordata > Aves > Piciformes > Ramphastidae > Ramphastos > Ramphastos sulfuratus. The sequence continues at coordinate 353,532 of WBNM01045752.1, read as the reverse complement.
CATGAAGGATGAAGAGATAAAAGTTCTTAGAAATAAGATGCTAAAAATGGAGAAGGTTTTGCCTCTGATAGGATCTCCAGAGAAAGCTCAGTCAACCACAGCTAACGCTAAGTCTCCAAACTCTGCTGGTCTGGTGGATGTGGATAAGAACCCCACAGATGACTTAAAAAGAAGTGAGAATGATGATCTGGCTAAAGAGGAGCGTGTTTCTCAGCTCATGGCAGGTGACCCAGCTTTCAGACGTGGGCGGTTACGTTGGATGAGGCAAGAACAGATTCGATTCAAAAACCTGCAGCAGCAGGAAATAGCAAAACAACTTCGTCGACAAAATATGCCTCACCGCTTTATTCCGCCTGAAAATCGCAAGCCTCGCTTCCCTTTCAAAAGCAATCCCAAACACAGGAACTCCTGGAGTCCAGGCACCCATATAATTATCACTGAGGATGAAGTTATTGAGGTTAGGATTCCAAAAGAAGATGAAAAGAGCAAAGATGAAAACAAAGATAAAGAAAGCAGAGCTGCTCCTAAAGACCCTCAGCAGCTGTGGAACCTCTATGGGCCCCAGAGGAACCAAGATAATATCCAAATTAACAGGCAGCAGCTAAACACACAGCCACAGCCCAGCAGCCAGCAGCAGCCACCATCACCTCAGCTGCGCTGGAGGAGCAATTCTCTCAATAATGGCTCTCAAAAAAGCTTGCGGCGTCAGACCTCGGGCTCCTCTGAGTCGCTGCACTCCTACAGTGGGCAGCAGAATCCAGACCTACAGACTTTCCAGCAGAAACGCCACATCCACCAGCACCGCCAGCCCTACTGCAACCACAGCAACGGAGCAGAAGGCAGTGCAGCCAGCTCCCACCCTAAACAGACTGACCGGCTCAGCCACTGTAACCAGTTTGTGACGCCCCCGCGGATGAGGCGCCAGTTCTCAGCACCTAACCTCAAATCGGGCAGAGAAACCACAGTATGATTAGTTGGCCAAGAGTAGTCTGGGGGAGGAGGGAAGCTGGGGCAATTTTGGCCTCTTGTTGAGAAATGGCCAGGATTGGCTTTGCTAATGTCTTGGGTTTTGTTTGGCCAGGTAGAACTTGAGAAATTGAAGATGCAAACACAAGGTACTGGCCCTTCAGCCTGCTCAGTTTTGCATGTGACTTTTGTTGCAGTTTTAACAACAATTGATGGGAAGAGCATTCTGAAACATTTTAAGAACTTTTGTCATAGACAAGAAAACTTGGAAGGAGGGATGTGGAGGGGAGAACTTCCCTGCTATAGCTCATTTACCAGTTTTTTTTGTGTGTCTTGGAGTATTTTTCTAATGCTGAAAATACTGTTCAGAACTTACAAAGTGCTACCTTCCTCCTGTATTTTATGTAGACAATCAAAAGAGGAATTTAGTTTATAGCATTGAATGTTTCTTGTGACCTTTTTCTTAGCAATAAGGAAACTGACCATCTGTTTTAAATGGATCTGGCTCTTCAGAACAATATTTTCAACTTTTAACTCCAATTCTTAATAGCAATAATACTCTATGAACCAAAAGGTGTTGGCTGACAAGACATGTGCCTTTTTTTTTTTTTTTTAATAGAGAAATTTAGAAGAGCTCTTGGGTCACAACAGTCCTACTCCCTGAGTAGGAGGTGTCTTTTCTTCTGCTTAAGTTCATAATTATTGGTATGAAATTGCTGTGACAGTTAAACCTGCCTGAATGGAATTTTATGTCAGAATATATATATATTGCTGAAGCAATGCTTTGGAAATAAGCTTTTTCTAATTCCCATTGTATTTCTAAATAGAATAGGATTTAATTATTATACAAAGATTGTGGAAAGGAACTAGGATTTTTTTTTTTTTTTTTCCTTTTCAACACTCCGGTGCAGGAAGAAGCCTCAAAAAGCTAATTCTGTTTATTTTATGTTTTCAGCTTTCTTGGGCATGAGTCTGGGAGGTGTTTTTGAAATAGTTTTCCTTATGAAGATTTCTAGATCACTGCTTTGAATCGGCTGAATTCTCCTCAAAGATAGGAGAATTGAACTGTTTCATCTTAATGTGATACCTCACGTTAGTGCCTCTGGTCTTGGACTAAACTCTTGTCTCAAGACTTGTTTAAATAAAGGAGAAGGTCGCTTTGAGGAGAAAAAGAGATTAATTTTCCTTCTCTCCACACTCAAAATATAAGTTAAAATTTTTGCTGTCTATTTGGATCTGAAGAACTCTATACTTGCAGGAGGTGATTGGCCATAAAACAAATGCTTGCAATCTCTGCTTCAGATTGTTTCAAACCAGTTACAGAACAACTGATGATTAAGGAATAGGCTTTATGATCTTGGGGTTTCTTGGAGAGTCCCAGTTTTAATTGCACACTTTCTTCTCTCTGACTTTCTTCAAGTGCACAACAAAATTGTGCTTACTTCTGAAAACCTGTGGACTTAAGTGTAAGCCAATCAAAAGCTTTGAGGACTGATTTTGCTTTTAAATTGAACTTGAACACAATTATACAGTTTTCTAAACAACATTGGCTACTACACCATATTTGGTAAGAGAGGTCCACTTTGCAGTGGGTCTGTGTGGTTACATTTGTGCTGCTTTGCACAAGTATTCTTACGTTACTTGAGGTTGCTTCTTTTTTTTTTTTTTTTGATGAAATAGAAACCCTACTGGTAATTGTTTTTTTTTTTGCATGTTTCAGCATAGCTGTAGGTGAGTAGGAAGTGCCTCCAGCTTATTTTTCATCTTGATTTTGTTTCCTGCACTACATTTTCCCCCCAGCTGTACCTGGTGTAGGTGCTGTTTGCAACATATGCTACATGGCAGGCGTGCACCATAAAGCTTCATCAGGTGTCAACTCCTAAGTCTCTGCACACGTTTCAGATAGGATACTGGCCCTCTGATACAGTTAATTCTCTCTCTGTCCTAAAAGAATGAGCTGCTCCCATCACTTGGGACTTTTTTTTTTTTATGACAGGTTTAATTTCGTGTCCAAATATGGCTTCGTAACTTGCATTTGTCTCGTACTTTGGCCTGCTTGAATGAAGGAAATAAAGTCATGTCCAAAATTGTCTTGATTCTTAAAGAAAAGAAGGCTTGTAGATGAGGAAGACTTTCTTTGAGCTCAGATCAGAATTGCAAAATGAGTTTTGGGCTGCAAATAATAATTTGCTGGTGCCTTTATTTTAGAGTCTTATTTTCATAGTGCATTGCACTTTGGTTTTGTACATGTCAAGAGTCATGAGTTCTTTCATATTCCCAAAAAGGCTTGGACTCTTAAAAGTGCATGCCTGGGAAAATCCTCTCAGTTTCATAGGAGTACCTGAGCCAAACAGAGTTAGTCTGCATGGGATAGGTCTTGAGATGACCAAACCATGTTTATTTTTGTGCCTTGTTTATGCCGAGGGTTGTGGCTGCCTAGATGCAACCACCATGTGATGGAGCATGGAGTTATTTTGAAGTCCATGCGACTACATGTACTGACATTAAAAACTCCTGCTACTTGATATTTTAACACTGGACACTAAAAAGTTGTTGCCAACTTATTTTGGCTTAAAAATCTGAGAAGAAATAGCTGTAAATGCCTGAGTGGTGGCAAAGTTGGAGTAGATGATCTCTAAGGTCCCTTCCAACCTAAGCCTTTCTGTGATGATGGTGAACAGTAGGTTACCACCAGACTGGCCTACCCCACTCTTTCAGAACAGTACTAAGAGAAGAACCTTGCTCATTCTGTTGTATGATTTGACAGAAAACAACCCGAACCCCAAGTAATCAATGTCAAAATGGAGTCCAGTCTGCTCAGAGGAAGCAGGTTTTGGTTTGGGTTTGTTGGTTTTGGTTGGGTTTTTTTTTCCCTGGCTTTTAGGAGGATATCACAGAAAGGAAACTTGGAAAAAAAAAAAGAAAAGTCCTATAAACCTGTCAACTCCAGGAACTGAATGTTGAGGACAGTGCAGTGCCTTGTCTGATAAGGGAAGCAATGTGAGAACTTGTGGCTCTCCTTGCGCTATTCAGAAATGCACACACCTCTCACTCCCACTTCTGTATGAATGAAGCTAATGAACAGTAAATGCAGCTTCTGCCATAGGAGACTGTGTGAGAAGGCTTTCAGGTTAATGGCAATGTGGCATCCGTGAGGGGAGAGCAGTTTCACTAAGCTTAATTGCCATTGCTCAGTGCTGATGTGCTGTGTGCTTTGACAGCTGCCTTGTATCCACCTGTGCCTTAGTGATGGTTTCTTAAATATCCACTAGGACTCACTGGGGACATGTGGATTTGGGGGGTGGGTTGGGGAAAATGCATGCCACTAATGCTCCTCTGATTGACTTCATCCTTTCTCAAGCAATCTGAATTTAGGGATCTGTCATATTGGAGGATGCTATTTTTATCAGTACATTCAGCTTAGTTTCAATATCTCCCTCACTGTTTGTCCTATATCCTTTATGTGTTGAAATTTGTTCATTATCTTTTATATGTTGAAATCTGACTTGGATACTTCCCATTGAATGACTTCAGGAGCTGCCACATGAGAAATCTATGCTGTGTACCCATTTGTACTATAAAGCAAGCAGGGAGCTGCCTTTGAAATAAATGGGATTTTTCAGATCTGTCTATTGTTTAAGGAAAAATGAGTTTTGGATTGTCGTAAGAGCAAGCATCTGCCTTGTGAAAAGCAGAACTGGTTTGTATTGTAACAAGTGCTCTTTCAATAAACTATGAAATACTCTTGTAAGTGTCAGACTTGTCTCAGTGAAATGGAAATGGAACTTGATTGCAGGCTTGTCCTGGTTTTATTTTTTGTCTTGGGGTTGGTATTATTCTGGCAGAGTTCCAAAGATTTCTTTAATTATTCCTCAGTATGATTCTTGTGAGTCCATCCACCCTGATTTGTCTGCTGTGAAAAGCAGCCTATGCAGACTGGTGTCGACTTGGCACATTGCTTATTTAAATTAAAGCCCAAATACATCTAGAAAGCTTTTTATAGTGCAGGGATCCAAAACCATACTCCTCTTCAGTGCTGTCCCATTGTACTGTATTGTGTGCTGGTTTATCTGCAATCTGGAAGAAAATCCAAAGCTGGCTGTTCTCTGTTTATCTGCTCACTGAAGACAAAAGAATCTGGCCTTTCTTATACCTCAAATACCAGAGGGAATCACACACACCACAGAACCTTTGCCAACATCACATAGATCCCAGGAATCTTAGTTGTTATGGTACAGTGTTCTGCTTAAAAAGCTGGGCCAACCTGATCTTAAAAAGCTTGGCTTAGTCTGACTGTATGATTTATTTATTTCCCCCCCCCAGTTTTCACATAATATGTTATTGTTGTGGCTTTAGATATTTCCATGCCCCTAGGCAAAATAAACACTACATTCTTTTCACATTCATGGAGCTAATGGTATCAACCAGTTTGAAACTGTACAACAATATGCACTGGGTTCCAAGGAGTCTAGGGCATGGACCTTCAGGGCACCTTTTACATGCAAGGTTGTTATTTGGTTTGGGTTGTGGGTTTTTTTTTTCCCTAGCAGTTAAGGCACCTCTCCATCAATACTGCCAGATAGGTGTGTGGTATCACCAGGTGGATCTGGAAATGTCTACCCATTAGGTGACCAATAGATCAGGAGAGCAAACCAACCCAACCCCTTTTACAGTGCAGTCAGAGCACCTTCTGGGTGAACCAACCTGAAATTCATCCTTCACCTGTTGCTCTGTGTGGATTGATTTTAAGTGCTGTCATAGCATGATGATTGCCTGGAGGCAATTTTAGTCTTGTCTTTTTGCTTAGGGAAATGGTACCTGATTCTGCTTCTTGTTATGGGAAAACAAGCTTCAGTTATATTACTTAGTTTTAAAAGTAATGTTTATTAGTGTGGAGTCAATAAAAAGTGTCTGCTTATATGAAGCATTTATTTCTCTAGGTATTTAAATGTACAGAAGATGCACTTGCTTGGCTCGCAGGTCTGAAAAGAGAGAAGACAAGAAGCAGGCCTTTGTCTCTGAATTTAACATGCCTGGGTTTTTCATGCTGGAAGTAGACTTTTCACAGTGGAATGCTCCTGTTTTTTGATGATTCCCTCTGCAGTTTTTCAGCTTCTCCAAAAGAATCTGGTCAAATATTCCACTTAAACACTACTTGAAGAGGTTTTTATTTCTACAATGTAGCCACTCAAAATAACCTCCTCAGATTATCTGCTTCAGACAACAGGAAAATAAATTATTTTTGCCCTTTCTTGCAAGTAAGAGAAGCTTGTTTGTGTTGCTTCAGATCTGGCCCTGTTTTATCTTGATTTCAAGTGTGTCTACATGGATAGGGGAAAAGAGATCAGAGAGTGCCTCTATGTTAACAAATTTTCAAGAGTACACTGGATATGTGAGGACTATAGATAAGTCTGAAACTTCTCAGAGAGTCTAGAATAGTTAGTTGGTGGACCATTGAGGATTTCAGAAGGAGTATCTAAAGGAAAGATTTATGTTTATTTTGTCTGAAGTACCTTTGCTGTTGGGCTAAGGTTTGCTATGCTGTAAGTATGCAGCAATCTTAGAGTGAATGGAGCAGGCCAATTGAAGAAGACAAAGCATTTTAGCCAAATAAAATATCAAGAGGAAATTAGAAAGTTAAAACACAGCCCTCAGACCAAGTCCAGATACCTGGAGTAGTTCATTTTTGTCTGCCTAAAGGTCAAGGGTATTGAATTTGTGGTATTTCAAATTCTGCCCTCTAGAAGCATGACAGCTGTTATTTTTTTTTTATTGCCAGGAAACATTACAAGTCAAGTTAAAGGAGTGCATTTCAAATTTATGTCCTTTCTAAATACTGTCCAGAGGTCTTTCTGACTGAACCTGTGTTAAATGTAATGCAATCACTTTGTGGCAATGTCAACTACTATACTTGCTGCACAAAACCAAAGTAGTGTAGGTGTTTAGTGGGATGCTTCAGCGGGCTGGGGTAAAGTGTAAAACTTCCCTTCTGGAGCTGTTAGATTTAAGAATGCATGAGTGCAAATGGTGCACTGGAGAAGAATTTTAGGATTTGGAACTGTGGAAAAGAGAGGGCTTCAGGAATTCTTCTCAAGAACTCTGTAACAGTCATTTTTTGTTACAGCTCTCCTGTCAAAAATCCTGAGGAGCCAATTTAGTTTGTGTGAAATATGCCAAAGGATTATCTTACGCAACTGAAGTAGTCTCTGAGAGCAGAAGTACAGGGACTGTGTCTGTTCTAAACAGCTTGAATTTGTATTTGTTTTACCAGCAAAAAATAAGAGAGGCATTAGTAGCATTTATTTCAAGGCATGGTTATGCTGAACAGGAAGAAAATGCTCTTACGCCAGAAGGTACTGTCCAAGTGCTCCTTGTGGGGAAACCTCTGCAGAGACTTCTCCACCCACTTGCCAGGGCAGTGCTATTTTTTTCATCTTCTGTTAGATCAAATGCACACGTGAGAGATACTTAACATCCCCAGGGGAGTGTAATTGGAAACAAAATGTCTTTTCTAAAATCTGAACTGGATTTTTGGTGTCAAAAGGCAAATAAGTGGTGCTGTTAATCCTTCTGTTTGAGAAAATGAAGGTGAATAATCCTCCCCTTTTAAATTTATTTCTGTACTTTTCTCTATTTCTGCCTCTTTCCTGCCTCCTTGAAAGCAGCAAGCAGGTTCTACAGTCTTTAGCAGAAAAAAAAAAAAATCCTCAACCTTTCCCTCTTGCAGATAACTCTGAGCATGTTCATCTGATGATCTTAAAAAACAACACTACTGTCTTGATTGTGTTGATCTCTGCCTTCTTTCTTTTCAAGGACAGATTATACTAAACCAATAGATGTTGGTATGTGACCTCTGAGCGTTAATGGAGATGTCTTCATGTATTTGTTCTCTGTGTCTGTCATTCCATCTGAGGTGTTAGTCTCTCTGAACCATTCTTGCTTTTGTCTGTCCTCCTACACGGTATCTCCTCTCTCCCCACAGGACTATGAGAGTAAGCTCCAGGCCTTACAGAAGCAGGTAGAGACACGATCCTTGGCAGCAGAAACAACGGAGGAGGAGGAGGAGGAAGAAGAAGGTGAGTTTTGAAGCTAAGAATGGTTTGGATATAGCCAAGCCAAAAGGAGCAGTTGCTATAGTATCTCTTGCAACAGATAGAAAACTTGCTTTGGAAAGCTGTGAAATGCTTCATAACTCCTTGAACTGTAATCTTCACAGCATGAAGATCTAAAATACCTATTCATGGAATAACTTCCACATAAATAGTAGATGTGCATTCTCAAATTCAGTTGATGCACCAGCTAGATTAGTTTAACTACAAGCTTTTATTTGATGATCTTGAATTTGAAAGAATCTTGGCACTAGCAGAGGTCATATGTCTTAAACCAAAATAATATTGTCGCCTCTGTTTCTTGTTTTCATTTTGAAGTTTCTTTTTTTTTTTGCTTGGTAGGAATTCTTAGAATTCATGCTGTGACATGTCTGTATAACTGCACTTTTGGACAGTAGACAGAGTTTATTGTTCCCATAATACTTGCTTTCATTCCACTGTTTCTGCATTTGGCTTTAATTATTAACTTACGATTTTAAGTAAAGTAGAATTTGTTTTGTTTCCTCTGTTCTAAATCTCCTTACTTAATCACTGTATCTCCACTGCTGGTTCTGAGGAAGTTTGAATGATAAAAATGCAGGTTTTTGTTTTCTCTTCTTCCAGAAAAGATGTTGAGAACTTGCTGACACAGTCATTAGATACTGCACGTGATGATATAGAGAGGAAGACAGAGTGTTTTATCTCTTTGTTTCTTTGTTCTCCCTAGTGCCCTGGACACGACATGAGTATGAACTTGCACAGTGGGCATTCAGGAAGTGGAAATTTCACCAGTTTACTTCACTGAGGGACCAACTCTGGGGGAATGCAGTGTATCTGAAAGAGGCCAATGCAATCAGTGTAGAGTTAAAGAAAAAGGTAGGGACATGCAGAGTAGCTTTTTGAATTTCCTGATGCATCATTTTTTTTTGTCTAATCCTGCTTCTAACTCTGAGTTGCTTGTCATCTTCAAAGTTCTATGTCTCTTGCTTAATAGTTTGAGCTTTAAAAGTGTTCAGAAAAATCACAAGTCTCTGATGCAAACTTGCACATCCCATGCAAATCTGGTTGATGCCCTTATGCTCTTCCTGTCAGTATCAAACAGATGTACATGTATATCTCCCCAGAGGCCTGGCTTTTCCTTTTGCTTTAAACTTTGTGTGATTATTCATCTTCCCAAGAGAAGTGGGTGCTGCAGGATGTGCCAGGTCTATAGCTTTCCAGACCTCTGCTAGCTGTGACAATAAAGGCAAGATATGTGCACTCAGATGAAAAATACATTTTGTGCTATTTTGAGACCAAAAAAAGTGACATAAAAATCCCTGAATCTGTTCTCAGAGATGAAAGTCAAACTGGCTTCAAACATGGCTTTGGCTTAGGTCTCTGTCCCCTTTGTAATGCTGACATCTGACTTCTCAGAACTGAAGTAATTTTTCTTTCTCCATTCAGGTGCAGTTTCAGTTTGTCCTGCTGACAGACACCCTCTACTCACCACTGCCACCAGAGCTTTTGCCCACTGAACTGGAGAAGACCCGGGATAATCGGCCTTTCCCCCGGACCGTGGTAGCTGTGGAAGTCCAGGACCTGAAGAATGGAGCAACACATTACTGGTCCTTGGAAAAACTCAAGTATGTAAATATTACTGGCAAAGAAACTTGGTTATATCCAAGGAATCAAAATAACAACGTTTCTGGAGTAGAAGGCAAAAAAATGCCTAAATTACTCAGCAACGTTGTTTGATGTTTTAAAAGGGGGGGAAAAAAAAGGCAGAAAGTATTCCAGGATTAGATTTGAAAGTATATTTAGAAGTTTGAATGAAATCCAACATTTATGTAAGCTTCTGCAGTGACCTTGCCTCGTGCTTACTGGGCTTAGCCTACAAAACCTTTCCCAGAATCTCTAATGTGTCAGAGAATGATACAGTACCAAGCTCAGTGGTACAGACTTGTGTGTTCTCCCTTTCCATGTGTAATTTGGCAGAGGTGCAGTCAGCATATATCCCACTTTGTGTTCTCTGCTTTTATTATTCATTCTCAATTAATGTCTTTAATGCTTCCTTCTTTGCAGACAGAGGTTGGATCTGATGCGTGAAATGTATGACAGAGCTGGGGAAATGGCATCCAATACACAGGATGAGAGTGAAAACTCAATGACAGGCAGTGACCCCTTCTATGATCGCTTTCACTGGTTCAAGCTTGTGGGAAGGTATGTGACAAGGGTCTCAGCTGCTGGGACACTGGTAACTCTTGTCAGTTCTGGGTGAACTTTGTGGTTCTAAACTGTGTGCCCACTAGTGTTGTCTTCAGGGGTTTCTGATAAGCTTAAAATACAGTGAAAGGCAGAAAATGCTCTTTGGAAAGTTGTCAGTTGTGGTGTATCCCTGTAGAACACGAATTGACTGAACTCTTAGCAAGTAATAAGTTTATTTTAACAAACATAGCTAGCTAAGTTCTGTCTAAAGTCACTGGAGCAGAGCCTTGAGAATGTGAGGAACACAGGAAACTGAGGGGAGAAATGGTCCAGGGCTTTTCTGATGTATATGATTCAAGTAGTGGAATGGAAATACTTGATATCTGATGGGATTGTTCAATATTTCCTTTGTCAGCCACACCTTTACAGTATTTTTGTTTTCAAAAGTACTACATGTTGGAAGTAAGAGTTGGAGTTCTGTTAAATGGATGTGCTCTCACCTTCATGTTTATATCCATTTTTCATTTGCCGCCTTCTCAGTTGGAGGATGCTCTTTCTCCTGCCTTGGTTAGCACTCCCCTCCCTTCCCTTTCATTGCAGTCCAGCTGGTTTGAAGCCTTTGCTTGTTGTTGAGGTGGTGTCTGTGCTGCTGGCAGCAGAGGGCTGCTGCTGAAGCCTTCCTCTCTCCCCTCCCTCTGTTAACTGGTGTTCCGTTAACCGATATCTAGCTCCCCCATATTCCATGGCTGCGTCAATGAGCGCCTTGCTGATCGCACGCCCTCCCCCACATTCTCCACGGCTGACTCCGACATCACTGAACTGGCTGATGAGCAGCAGGATGAGATGGAGGACTTTGATGATGAGGCCTTTGTGGATGATACTGGCTCCGACGTGGGAACTGAGGAGGGATCAGACCTCTTCAATGATGGGCGCGACCCGTTTTACGACCGATCCCCTTGGTTCATTTTAGTGGGAAGGTTGGTGAGGTTACTGTGAGAATGGCCAAAAGGGACCAGCTCTTGCTGTAGACTGCAATGGCTTTGCCTTGTGCCGCACAGAATATCTGTCAAGCCAGCCAGAACAGCTGTATACCCCAATTGGAATTGCCAGAGAATGAGTGTTGGTTTAACACTGAGTTTTAAATTCCCATGTCAGAGGCCATGAAACCCTAAATAATGGAGAAAATAACTCTTAGATGTGACAGTGTGAGTAAGTCTGTTTCTGTTTCTAGATAACTGTCACACCATAGAACGAATGTGGTTTTGCTTGTGTACATTATTTGTTACTTATTGGAATGCTCTATTTAGCCATTGCAAGATCACTAAGTATTGTGGAATGTCATTTTCTCCTGTAGAAGAGAGTCTCAAGAGTGTGGTGCAAAGCCTTTAACTCCAATCCAGTCATTTTTTGAAACCTCATCCAACATCCTTTGTTTCTGAAGAGAAAAGATGAGGAGAAAGAAGAATGGCCCTTTCTGGATGAGGAAAAGAGTATTCTCAGAGCTGATTTGGCTTCACAGATTATCCATGACTCTAGGTAGCAGGTATTATGTAGGGAAAGGTCATCATCATTAACATTCACTGGCTGGAGGTGTTCATCAGCGCTTCCCCCAGGCACTGTGCTTCAGTTTCTGGAACAAGTTTACTTAATGAGTTTTAAAGTATCTGTTTTGCCAATCTAGATATCATTAAGGCATAATCAGACATTGGCCTGTGGTGTAGGTCCTAAGGACAGCAAGCAGCATTGAAAAATGCAACACCTCGCACTGTTTCTTCACAAACAGTTTTGCTCAAACATGTAACCCATGCCAGAAATACTCCATTTAGTGTATTTGCTCCCCTTTTCTATTCCCACTTCCCCACTTATGCTTTTTTCACGCTTGATCACTGTGAGCCAGATGCTTGTTCAGACAGTGAGGTGGTTGCCACATGCACCGTAGAAAAGAGGAGGTAAGACTTCATGCCTGGTGGAAGGGAGGAACAAAGAAGAGGGAACCGAAGCCTGATGTTATCCTTTGCCGTGGCTAAGCAGGGAAGAATTCGTGGTCAGGAAGGTGAAATCTTTTTGCAGTTCCCACAGATACAGGAAATCTGACTGCATTACTTGTAAAGGTGAGGGCCTGAGTTTGTCAGTCTCATTAAGGTTTTAGCTCAGTTCAGCTGTAGTGTCTGACACCGTTCTTGTCTTCAGTGAACCTATTTACAAGCTGTCATTAAAAATCAGAACTTCTTGATCTAGTCTTTGAAACAATTACAGTTACTAAGGTTGCAAGAAATTGCATTAGTGCTCTGATCTCTGTGAATTTGGTCCCTTCTCTGCAATGTCTGATAATGTGTTTCATAAAATACAGTCCTCTCAGATGAATCTGATCCACGAGAGCTCATTTGGGAAAGCCATCTTCACTGGCTTGGAAGTGATGTCAGCTAGTTAAAGCATATGTGTGCTGTTTGGGATGGCTGGCACTGCTTTCTTGGAGCAGTGCTGGCGTACCCTGCATATGCTCCTGTTGTGCTTGCTCTTTCAGAGCAGGACCTTCAGTGCTTGGGAAAAAGTTGAGCTATTCATCTTCATTTCAGAAACTCTTCAGGAAGCACAACACAAGCTGAGCAAATAGAGTGTATAATGAAACCAGTCGTGCTTCCTGGCACTTGCACAAATGGCTTCCCGTTTCCATCTCTTACAAAGAATGCTGGGCTCTGTCTCTATGGACAGACATGCACAGCTGCAGCAGTGCAGAGTTCTAGCCTGACCCCTTGAAACTGCACACTTAAGGAGCTATGCCTGGGTTGTAATCTGTACTGAGGAGTGAAACTTTGTATTATCTTCGAGTAGGCAGCTGAATGACTTTCCCCCAGTCCTTAGCTTCTATTCAATTCTGTTTCTATTCCTGTTCTGTTCTTCTATTGTGCTGATTCTGTCAGCAGAAAGCTGTTAGGCTGTTTAGCACCACTGAGGAGAAACTGTTCTGATTCCACATTGTCTTCCAGCATAAGAATTCTCCTTTTGAACAGTGTGACTTAATGAGTATCAGAGGGCATGGCCAGCTATCTAGATATGGTCTTGAGCAGTTCAGTTTAGCCAAAGCTCCTTAACACTTCTCACTGCTTACTGGTTTATATGTTCTGGATTGGGAAGACCTCAACTAAAATAATTCTAAGTTTGGGAAGTATCATCAGCAATAATGAGTCCAGGTCAGGAAGGAGAGGAGGAGGAGAAATTGATTGTGCAGTTATCCAGCTCCTTGGGCATGGCAGTGTTTTTGTTTTTCTCTCAGTGCTGTCACTGTCTTTTGTTTGTACTATATTAAAGAAAAGGAATAAAGAGCTGGTCCCTTTAGCCATCTCTTCTGGCATGCTGGGCTGTTTTTAAGGATGAGTCTGTTTCATGGTGTGACATATCAAGCATTTGCTATGTTTTTAAGGGGGTGGGAGAGGAGTATGGGCTGTTTTATTTAAATCTTGAGTTGATGTGTTTACTTCAAAAATGCCCGTCATCATTCTGAGTTCTGTTGGTTTTGTTTTGATATTTTCAAAACAATTGTGTTTGTTAAATTTCATTTCTAGTTTTTTTTTTTTTGTGAGTATGCCATTTTACCTCACCAATCTTTCTGCTAATACAGCTCCCCCTCTTTCAGTCTGCTGGGCTAAGGTGTAGGAGGACACTGGCACATGGGGTGTTTGGGGAGTGGGAATCCTCCCAGATGTGGGAAGGGAGGAAGAGGATAACCTTAAGATTTCCTCTAATCCTAACATGGTTTTGCCTTGTGATGAAGCAGATGGAATGGCACTGGAAGGCAGTACTGCTGCATAAACCAGCTCTTATCCTTGTACAGCAAATGTGCTATTACTGCTCTCCATTCTACAGAAGAGATCCAGCATTGTTGTCACCAAAGAGGAAGCTAAAAACTTTTTTGCGATGTGTGCTTTTCTTTCTCTAAGTTAAAACGATTCCAGTGAGTTCTGAGCTAGGTGGCTGGATGGAAGGAAGTTGAGATGAGAATTTTTTTTTTTTTTTTTTTTTTTCCTTTTCCTTTATGCTTTGGAATGGTCATTTTACTGAGGGGTAAAAAATTGTACTTGCTAGTAAAGCTGAGTGCTTTGGCTGTCATATGTTGAGCAGCAGGTTCAGAACTTAAACCATGCAAATAAAAATATAGTTTTGTTTTTTCCATGCAGTTAATGCTTTCACTTTCCACTAGTTTGGCTTTGAAGTAGGAAGCCTTCTGTAATGATTGCCTCTCTGGATTAGTGAAGCTGTCTCTCCCTGTATACATCTCTATGCAAGGCTATTTAGATTCCTTTCTGTTGGGGAAAAATGTCCGTTCTCCCTGGCTTGAAATGTGGTTCTCAAACTGTGTGTGCTTTTCATCTTGAGCATGTAACTACACGCCTTCCTGAGCTCCATCTCTGGTCCACTCCAAGCAAACAATTCCAGCTTGTCAGTGTGAGGGACCATTTTCTTCTATGGTGGGATGCTGCTCTCTTAAATGAGCATCACCTGAAATACCAAAGCTAAAAATGAAAATGTTTTCTTAGGAAGAAAAAACTTAAACCTCTCATTTTATGGCATTAAATTTGGTCTCTTTTCCCTTCCCCTGCTTTATCAGTGCTTACCTCACTTTGGAGCAGACTGAAAAGGAATTAGATCCTAATCTTAGTCAAGTGTTCTGTTACAGTTGTTTTGGTTTTCTTTTTTTTGTTGTATGGTTTCCTTCATTTTTGTTTTTTTTTCTATTTGTATAGTCTTATTAATCATTCTCTTCTGTATTGCATTTTGTCACCATCTTGGGTTTTAGTAACATTATTTTTGTCTTTTTGGTTCACGACTGACACCTGTTTGACTACCTTGTCATTTCAAGATCATCCATTCGTTCTGGGAACGGGCATGTGAACCCAAGCAGGAACACTTAACCTTTTCTAGCTGTGGTCCTTAGCTCTGTGTCACAAGGAGTTGAATTTGCATCAGTCTTGTGTTCACAGAACAAATTCTAGACATGATGTCCCCAGGCAGAGGCAGTGAACATCTTCATTTCTCTCTCAATCCTCTCACCCTGCAGGACTTTCCCTGTGAATATCAAACAGTAACAGTTACAAATGTGGGGAATTAATTATACTTAATAATAAAGACTAATAAAAAGGACTGCAAGAAAGGAATCCAATTAACCAAATGACTGGTGCTTAGTATTTAAGTTATATAATATATAATTTAATATGCATAAAATAATTTAAATTACCTACATAATTTGTTAGTCACTGTAATGACAGGTAAAACTATTAGTTAAACTTCTCTGCATCTCAATATTCTCCTGAACTCTGAAACAGCTCATTAATAAATAAAGCCTTCCCTTTTTCTTCCTTATTGAGAGCCACTCTTGATCTGACCTGTTAGGCAGCTCAGCATTTGAAGTTTTGCTCAAGCTAATCACCCTGAAGTGTGGTGTTTTACGAACTTGTACAATTCACTGTAGAAAAATAAAATAACTTACTAGCATTAGTCTTAACTTTGAATTAAAAAGCTGTGCAATAAAATTTGCTACCTTACTGTTCCAAAATAGACCCTGTTTGTATGGAACTTTAATAGGACCATCCAGTACTGAGCCTAAATGCTACTTTTCCTATTGTAAACTGTAATTTCTAAATGATTGCTCAAGAGTACTGTTGTGTTTTGTGGTTTGGTTTGTATTTTTAGAAATAAAGAAACATAGCACACCTGAAGATACTTAGCTGGGAAGACTGTCAGTCTCCCACTACCCATACACTCAGTGAATCTTCCAAGAAACCTAAGAGATGACTTATGGTTATCGGGGATTTCTGATTGTTCTGTGTACAATGGTATCAAATGCACAGAGAGGAGAAAAACCATTCAGTCAGTCTGTGCTGAAGAGTTACTTAATCTACTCAGTGAAATATTTGAGGCTGTGTGAACAGAGTAGATGGATTCCCTTTTAGTTTATCACTTCAAACCATACTCATGGGGTGGAAAACTCAAACAATCCTTCATAATCCTTAGTAGACTTACTGTCTTGCTAACAACTCCATTTACAACTGTAGTGCATCTAAAATTACATTCTCTAAAGGCATCATCTTAAATTGTCTCCTTCCTGTGTTTTGTAACGTGCTAATACAAGCCCTGTCTCTCCAGTATTACTCTGTTTTAGAGCGTTTTATGGCTTCACTTAGCTGTGACACTGCTGCAGAGCCCTGTGTGGACAGTATGGATACATGACCACAGCACAGGTCTCCTAGATGGAGTAGAATAGACTGAAGATTTGAATGGCCCATTAGCCAACCAAATGCTGCAGTCTGGTTTTGCTGATGATTGCCTAATGCTATCTGTATTTTTCTTTCCTTCCTTCCAGGGCATTTGTATACCTGAGCAATCTGCTGTACCCAGTGCCTCTTATCCACAGAGTAGCTGTTGTTAGTGAGAAAGGAGAAGTACGAGGATTTCTGCGAGTAGCGGTGCAAGCTATAGCAGGTGAGGTACTCTGAGAGCTTTACATTACAACTCTGATGCACTGTGAGTAGCTGCAGCTTTAAAAACCAGGCCAACAAATCAAACTGTTCTCTCTCCTCCCCAAACCTGAATAATGTTAGTGTTGCAGAGAACTCTTGTCCTTTGTTGTTAACTTGCTTTTGACATTTTTTTTCATTGGTGTGAATCTTGTGGACCAAGCAGGAATAAATCCTGCAACAAAGATTTTTAAATGATGGTCTTGACTGCCGAAAGTTGTATCTGGCAACTGTTGCAACAATATTAAAGACAGTGGAAGGGCTAACTAGTGTCAGTAAGTCTAAAGCTAAAACTAAAGCAAAGAGTTTTTTTCTGGCACCCAGTACAAACAGTGGACAAGGGTATATGCAAGTTTGATGGTTGTGTTGACTTGCAGAAAAGTGAAATGCACCTAATGCTTGCTCTTCTCAAGCTGTCCTTTTAAATAACGCACAGCAATGAGCTCCTCCGTTCTCTAACCGAATAACAAGAAGAAATTCCTGAGCAGACTGTTTTCAGCGTAGTGTAAACTGAAGGCAGCAGCAGTTTTCCATTTCATTGCCTCACTAAACTGTGTTGAGGTTGCTTTACTGTGCTGTTTAATCACCAAAATGAGCAGCCTTTCAGAAGAGAAAGGTGAATACCTGGGGATGGTAACTGCTTCACTCAGGTTTGGACTGTCACTGGGTATGTCCCAGAGCTTAGCTGCGTTCTGCTGGTCACTCGCTAATGTTTTCTACTTCTCCAATGTGAGATGAGACACAGAGATGTGGTGCTGAGGGACATGGTTTGGCACCAGACTTGGCAGCTTTAGAGAATATCTGGACTTGTCCAACCGAAATGATTCTGTGATCTTACAGGTCTTTTCCAACCAGAGCAATTGTATGATTCAGTGTGAACTGGTTGAGTTACACTGCTGGTAGTTAGCCATGTCCTATCCATGCTGGTCAGAGCAGACACTTCCCACTGTCCTTTCTAGCAGTGGCTAACTGCCAGCATTTCTTTATTGTTTAGGTAGAGTAGCCCTGGAAGTTTCACTCTCCATGGGAACATATAATGAAATTTCAGACTCTGAAGATGTTGAAGAATTGCTCTGGCAGGGACTAAACCAGCAAGTGAAATCAAATCTATTTTGATGTGTACAAGAATCTCATTTCTAGTTTGATTTGGTCACCTTAGCATTAACCAATTATTTCCATGCAAACGTTCTATGCAGATAAATAGAATGCACCACGGCTGGTAGAAGCCAAACTGGAGACAGGGCCAGGGCACTATTTGGTCCCTGAGTGAAGCTTTGAAACACTTTCTGAATCTTGGGATCTCTCCTGCAAGCATGCATTTACTGTGGAAAAACTATCTGGCCTTGAACCAGGTCTCATTGTTGTTACTCCCAACAAAGAGGAGGAGGCTCAATGGGCAGGCTGTAGGGACAGAGCTGCCTTTCAGACTTACAGCATGTGCTTGTGAGGCTTTGCTGATGTGACTGCTTAGCTGATGGCTACTGAATTTTAGGTGGCAGTTTAAATCAATGGAACTTTATGTTCCTGTGTTGGTTGTTGTATTATGTTCGTTTACCTCAGGTTTAAATCAGAAGTACATAAATAATCAAAGTGAGTATGAAGAATTCTCTGAAGTTACATATATGTTCCCCATGAAATCTCATCGCTTGCCTGATGGTTTGCCCACACTGGAATTCACAAAGGACAGATTTTTGCTGTGATGTTTTCCAGCACCTGTTCTAATCTGACTAGAACCATGCCTCTTCTGCTTTATGGACTGGTTTCTATTGTCATCAGAATTTCCATTTAGGTAACTCTGATGGAGCTTTCTCACTCCTCCTTCTAATTATTTTTTCTTTACCTATTTTTTAGCTGACGAAGAAGCCCCAGATTATGGATCTGGTATCCGACAGTCTGGCACGGCTAAAATATCATTTGACAATGAATGTTTTGATAAGGTAAGTCAGAAATGTTAAAACTGAGTTAGGTTTTTTGAGTAAGCGTTGCAAGGAAGAAGGGAAAGACAAAACCAGAAGCTGCAGGAGTCTGTTACATGCCTCTTCATTTAATTTTGCAGAGTGATTTTTCTTCAGTTGCAATGACTCGTTCTGGGCTGTCACTGGAAGAGTTGAGAATTGTGGAAGGGCAAGGACAGAACTCTGATGTTACCACTCCTCCAGAGGAGATCAACAGAATGAATGAGCTAGGTAAGGAAGAAATAGTTTTGCAGAACGTAAGGGATATCTACAACACTTCAGTCAGCAATAGGAAGGAGTTCTGAGTCTCCTTCCAGAATATGGTAGGCAGGGAGAGGTGCAGTTGATGGGTTGCACATGAAGGATGCTGGACTTCGGAATTTGAAGAACTGTGTAGAAAAAACTGTTCCCAGCTGATTGCATCTTTGGATTGTCAGCAAATAATCTGGGTTCAAAAGAAAACCAAAGTGTGATGAGAAGAAACTGTTGCCTGAAGGAGTCTTTTAAGAAAAGTGTGTGTGTGTGGGGGGGAACCAAAACCAGAAAGTGATTTCATGTGTGGTGTTTGTGTCTCCCTAAGACTTGAAGTCAGCCACTTTGGATGGGAAGATGACTATGGAAGGATTCACTGAGGAAATTGGTGACCACTTGAAACTGGGTAGTGTGTTCACCTTCCGTGTGACAGTGCTGCAGGCCAGTGGCATCCTTCCTGAATATGCAGATATTTTCTGCCAGTTCAAGTAAGAATTTGTCTTTATTGACATTAGGCAATTAATGTAAAGATAAAGAGATTGAGAGCTTTTCAAATGAGTGGCAATGTGGTATAGAAAAATAGCTTGCCAGTCATTGGGATTCCTGTTACAAGCAGTACTTGCTGTATGACCCTGAGTAAATCAGTAGCTCTCAAGTTGAAGTGTGCTTTGGCTTACTTTCTTAAAGGGAATGAAAAGTGGGAGGAATAAAGACACAGAATAAGTACAGAAATTGTAGACCCAAAGATTTGGGTATTCACTGAACTCCTAAAATTCTAGCACAATAAATTGTTTGGTTTCTTTCAGTGCTGGGTTACAGCACAGTAATCTTCACTAAACTGTTCTGTGGTGGTTTATTTTTATTTTTTTTTTCTTGAAAGCTTTTTGCATCGTCATGATGAGGCTTTCTCAACTGAACCACTCAAAAACAATGGTCGTGGGACTCCCCTTGGGTTTTACCATGTGCAGAATGTAAGTAAAACTTTAAATGAATAGTAAATGCCTGTTTTAACAGTGGGAGTTGTTTGTATCCTTCTTGTGAAACTCGTGAGAGGTGTGTGGGAAGGGTGGGGCAAAGGGAAATTTGAAGACCACACGTAGGAGGAGTAAACAGGTGAATGATGTAATTCCCAAGGGAGAGCAAAACACAGAATGACTGTGTGGCAACTTTAACTCTTCTGTTTCATCTCTGTTTCCTGCCTTCTCTGTTTCCTTTCTGGATGTGCAGTGACTGCAGTCCAGAATTCAGGAAATAAAATATTTGTGGGTAGCTATTTTCATGCTCTCAGTAGAACTGAGTGTGTCTATTTTCATGCACTGTGTAATCCTTTGGATATGTGGAGCTCCCTCTTCTCTTAATTTGAAATGTCTGGCATTGAGGCTTTCATTTTCTTCAGTATCAGGTGTAGAATGAATGCCTAAACCAAAAAGAGATACAATTGCTTTTGCTGGGACCGGTGCTAAACCATACGAAAAATAGACTCCTAAAATCACTCGGACTCCGAAGGTTTCCTTCTTGTATGTCTCATTTTCTTTCCATACTTTGCCTAACAGATTGCTGTGGAAGTGACAGAGTCATTTGTGGAGTACATCAAAACAAAGCCTATTGTGTTTGAAGTCTTTGGCCATTATCAGCAGCATCCTCTCCACCTGCAAGGACAGGATCTCAGCAGGTATTGTTCACTACTCTGGCATGAAGGCTGTTTGTGATGGTGCCAGGATAGCTGTGCAGTTCAGGCTGTACTTTCTCATACTCCTGAATTATGTAGCCACACCCTCAGCAGCAGAATTCCTGACTGGGGATGGGGTAAGGGTGCTGGCAGCAACCTCTTTACCCAAGTAGTGTTGTTAGTGAGTAATGGAAATATTCTGCCATCTCAAACATGGAAACTCTTTTTCCAGTACAGCTGCATCCACCTCACCAAATCTGCGGTCATAGAATATTAAACTCAGAACTTCAGTACTGATCTCAGTGTGTTCTGGGTAAACCTTTTAAGTGCTCCAAGATGCAGCATTCCATCAGGGCAGGTGGCCTCATACATGAAGGTAGGATGACAAAAGAAAAGAGAAATTAGGGAGAAAACAAAATGCTCTCAGCCTTTTGACATGCTAGTGCCAAAGCTGCTGAGCATTTGAAGTTTTGGGATCAGGGAAAGGACCTTTAGTGTCCATCATATTCATAGCCTAAGGGAAGAAGCTGTTGTCTGGACTGCTTGGCCTGGTTGGCCCTTCTGCTGCAGGCAGCAGCTGTAGAGGAAGCATGTGCTAGTTTCAGGGAGAAATGCCAGCTGAGGCTTGTTCCTTTTCCTTAAGTTATTTTGGGAAATGCCTGTTATCTACATAAATTGTCAGGACAGAATTGGGAGTGGAGCAGTTGGAAATTGTAAGGTTGCTTTGTTTTAGTTTTTTACTATTAGAAAAAGACATTGCTTAGTCTGAGAAGTGTGCTGAGTCCACTTGTTTGCCTGGCAGGTGATGTTTGCCTGTCTTCATGGGATTGTGAGGGTATTTCTAGAGACAAAAACAGGTGGAAGAACTGTATTCTGTCTGTGTGTGTGACCGTGTGTGTCTGAATATTTTTTTTATGTTTAGCTGCCTCCATTTTGATAACTCTTTGCTTTTCTCTATAGCCCTCCGCAGCCTTCCCGAAGATTCTTCCCTCCCCCTATGCCACTGTCAAAGCCAGGTGAGAACAGTTCTCTAGTTCTGTACATCAGGCATCTCCCACTGCAAGTGAAGGTTGTAGTGTTTTCTGAGGCTGTTCAGGACACCCAAAAGTGTGATGGAGTGAATGTTGCGAAGGGCACTGGTTCTGCCTTTGCTGGCTACCTTCTGTGTTCTTTTCAACCTCCTCTTGCAGAAGTGTTTGTTGGTTCATTAAAGGGCAGAACTTCATTCCTGAGGTGTTGACCATATTCCATGAGACCTGGCTCTGTATATGCTTACTGAGCACTTGACTGGAAATGTGCTTATTCATTAACTGCTTCATCTTTTTGCTCCCTCACATTCTTGTTTAGCGAGTCCCTCTTGTCGAAACCATCCTTGGTTTTCTTTGCTTAATTGTAATAGTTAATGCATGCTGAGCTCTTTGGTGGGTTTTTTCCATTTCACCTTTTAATTTCTTCCTTCTCCAACTTTCTCTCACCTGCATTTTTCTACCATCCTTTTTTTTGTGTGTGTTCCATTCCCTTTGCAGACCATGAAAGAAAAATTGAGTTGATTAGGTATCTTATGTCTGGCTATGTAAACGTGCATGTGCTGAACACACTATCCGAGCATGCCAACGTGCTTGCCTCCTCTGCTGTGGCTGCTTTCCAGGATGGAACTGACCAGCTGCCACCTTTTCTCTTTCTGCCTGTTCCCAGTTGTCAGAGTGAGCGGGCTCCTAAACGAGATGGTTAGTAGCCAAACTTGATCTATGGTAGATGTAGAAGTAGTTCCAAAACCTGCTTCAAAATTCCCTTTTCCTTTATCATGTAATGTTCTTGGGACTAGAAACTACCATGGTCATGGAAAGATGATGCTGTGCTGAAGTTTAGGTCTAGAGAGAACCATATATAGCATCTGTAAACTCCAGTGTGCTAGGCACCAGGGATTTTTCCGTGTCACTGAATCTATTTCTGGACTTCTGATTCGTTTTTTGGGTGTGTGTTCTGTACATAGTTTTGTGATACTGGAATGAGAGATGCTGCAGATAAAAACCAGGCAGCTGTAGAGGAAACGTCCTGCTGTATTCTATATAGGTTTCCTTTCCTGCTCATCTCTTCTTTTTCTTTCTACTAACAGTGCATGTTCCTCACTTACATTTGTGTTCTATTTTACTACAAAAAAACCCCAGGACAACACACTGATAAAACCTTGTGCCAGAGCAAGTCCATGAGAACTTCTACAACCACCTTTCATGTTTAGTTAAATCTGTCTGTCTGGGTTTTTTTCTCTTCTGGGGTTTCTGAGTTTCTCTGCTCAGCAATAAACTTGAGTGACTTGTGTGTTTGATGGTCTTCTTGCTACCAACAGCACTGAGTCCAGCTGTGATTAGTTCATGTGCAGCTACATGGCGTGATGGGTGTAAGACATTGACTACCCAGAGTAATGAGTGAGAAGAGTAAATGATGACATTGAAGCTCTTGACCTGGCACAATGGAGTTGTAGTGCTCCTAATAACCAATTCTTGTAAAATGTGTCCCTCTGAGGGAGCTGCTCTTTTGCCCAGAAACAGAATTCACTTTTTGCTCTTTAAAAAGAGATTACACAGGCACTCCTATGAGGACATTTTTAACTAAGGACTGTTACGCCCTCCCAGTTCATGGGAAATTGTCATGGTAGAAGCTGAAGGATGAATAGAGGTGTGAAAATAGGAGAACCTTAAGAACTCTTGAGCAAGGGAAGAATGTGGCTTAGAGAGGCTGGAAGGGAGAATAGTTGTTTGGCTTAATAAAAGCAATGGAATTAATATGTGAAAGGAGAGAAAATGGAAAAGCAATTGCAGAGTTACAAAAATGCCTCTTAGAGTGCCCAGGCGCTAAGCTTTTAGAATGCTTAGAGCGAGTGAACAGATGAGAGAGGTCATGTAATGATAGCTGGAGGATGTCACATGAGTGTGTGTGGAGGAATAGCTGGTTACTGCTGGCATTTCAGTTGGACTATTATTGGTTTGTCCCTGCTTTTGTGTGGAAGGAACTGGAGAGGATCTGGCCAGTAGCAACGGCTAATACTAAAGCATAAGGAGCCCAGAAACATGCTTCGGCAGGGTTATGGCTCTGGAGTAAGTCTTGTTCAGCCTTTTTACGCACATGTCACCTTACCTAATCTGACACAGGAGACTAGCAGTTTGTAACATGAAGAAGTGAAGACTGAAGTTATAAGTTCTTGTTTTATTCATGTTTTTCTTCTATGTGGAAAGGGAAATATATTTTTTGGGTGAGTAACATTGCAGGTGAACAGACAAGCATTTGTAAATCACAAACTGTAAAGCTGCAAACTAACTGATGCACATTTGAGGAAACTCTTTTTCTGTGGATCCAGACAGGCTGCATATTTTTACAAGCTTTTTGGGACACACTTTGGTTTTGTTAATTTTTAAATAAAATCTTTAATCAAATCTTGTGAGTGAGATTTAAAATGCTCTAAGAAATAATCATTACTCCGAGTGACATGGAAAAGAATGCACACAGAATGCATAGGCACACTGAAAGGACAGGTTTCTGTCAGCCCCATGGTGAGCCTTACTTGTTCAGTCTTTGTAAACCATCTTTTTTTCTTCTTCTTTTTTAATTTCTTCAAGTGCCAGCTACAAAGCTAAATACTATGAGCAAACCCAGCTTGGGCCAGAGTGTGAGCAAATACGACCTCCTGGTCTGGTTTGAGATCAGCGAGTTGGAGCCAACAGGAGAGTAAGTTCAGTATTAATCTTTTCTGTTTTAAGAAGGGTGGTTTATGGGAGTTTGATCTTTTATCCTGTGCTCTGTTCAGACCAGGCTGATGTTTATCAGTTGTTCTTGGGTGGTGATTTATAGTGACTAAGTAATTCTGTGGTGGTGTTATCCCATTGAAAGGGCTGAAGAGACAGGATGACATTCTTTCCTGCTTGAAGTAATCTTTCCACTTTGAAAGCCCAGGCACACCAGCTGAACAGGTGTTGGAAAAACTCCTATGTAGGCCATGAGTTGAAATTCTTTGGGTCACTAGAGACTTTATGCTCCAGAAGTCATCTAGCAGGCCCCATTTTATGCTCACCTCTGCTACAGAGAAGATTTTCCCCTGACAGTTCTTCAGGGATTGTGTTCCACAGAGTTTTCCAGAAGTACTGGAAGAGCAGTATGTGATACTTCTACATTCCACTGAGGCTGTAGTGCAATAAAAGGTCCAGTCTGAAAGTCAGTAGGAACACTCTTATTTCTTCAGATACTGTATGGAGAGGTAACTGTTGGCAGCAGACCACAGTGGAGTTACTGAGCTAGTTTCTTGCCTGCTTGTTGATGTGACTGTCTCACACAGGTATATTCCTGCTATTGTGGACCACACTGGAGGCCTGCCCTGTCAGGGGACGTTCCTGCTTCACCAGGTACTAATGAAGGCTGTAGAACAGGGGTGGCTTAGAATGCTAATGACTGGATTTTGCATCTTCCATGTCTTCTCCTTTCCCACACAGCTGTCTAATGATAGCTGTAGGGTCAGTCATCTTTCAGTCTGTACTTAGTCTGTTAGCTCTGGGCTATGAGGAGAATGTTTGGCCCCTGGTATATTGCTGTTGGCTTAGCAGTGTGCATCCCACTCATCAGAGAGGAAAGCCTTTTAAAAACAGGAACCTTTGGGACCAGATCTGTGCCATCAGTACTCTGCAGCATCTCCACCAAAGGCACAGAAGGATCATGTGGACTTAACTTTCCTTGGTTCATTCTCATTGATGTGGCTATGAGACAGGTCAAAAAAATGAGCATGTCTCAGTGCATTTTAAGTGCCTGTAATAATCCTTAATAATAATTTGTCTTCAGATAGATTCTAAAGATAATCCTAGTTAAATATTGTTTATGTTTGTGTAATTTTTTTTTCTACTCTCAAATTCAGTTCCTTTTCATAGAGCTTACCTGTGACTTGCATTTCCTCACTTCTTAAAATGACAGGAACGGGTCTCATAGCTAAGGAATAATGATCATATTCCAGCCATTTCCCTAAAGACATCAATAAAAGCTGGTTCTGGTTTTCCTAGTCTTCTCATCAGTTACTTCCCATTCAAACCAGCATAATTCTAGCTTCTATAATTCTCTTGCCAAATCCAGAGTGTGGGCAAACAGCTCTCAGCTTCTTTCAAAACAGTTGCACACAGAGCACCTTCTCCCTGTAGGCTGCCTTCTGTGTTTGGAAGAGTGAAATCTCTTGCAGACAACACCTGGGGAATTTTTCTTTTTGAGATGTGGTGTTTCTTTCTGTTCTACAGTTTTACCTTTTTCCCAGCTGTGGCAGAGTTTGATTGTATTTTGACTTCTAACAGATATATGTGACAAAGCAGAGTATCTCCACGAGTAGCTGCTGTTTTCTAGTCACTACTTTTGGTGTATAGACTTTTTGTTTTGCTATATAGACTTTAATATAAGTATAGAAGCACACCTTATCCAAGTATTTGCTTGGTTTTGTGGTCACCTCTGATACATCCCTGGAACTATGCATATCTTCTTTGAGACACAGCATCAATTTCAGGAGTAATTTAGATTAAAGAAAGTGCATGAACGGAGAAGAAAATAATGTTCCTCTTAAGTTAGCTTGGGGGCCCTGAAACACGTAGTTGCCTGTTCACAGTTACAGACTGCTTTAAATTATCTCATTTGCTTCATTTTTGCAGTGTAAGTGCAAAGTAGATCATGTTTGAGCGTGTGTGTGTCTGAATGTTCACCAGTGTTTTGGTCTGGAACTCCCCAGGGAATCCAGCGCAGAATCACAGTCACCATTATCCACGAGAAGGGCAGTGAGCTGCACTGGAAGGATGTGCGAGAGCTGGTGGTTGGTGAGTCTCTGGCTTCACACCTTGCTGTGTAAGGAAGGACAAGTACAAATAATATCTCCTTGTAGCTGATTCTGTCATTTGGTGAGGACTGGCAGTGAGAGACAGATTTTTGGAAAAGATCCAGAGGAAAAACTTAAGTTTTGCAACTCCCACTTAGAAGCTGCTGGTTAATCACATAGTCTGAGTTAGTATTTGAGAAGACAAATTCCTGCTGTGTTTCAGATTTAGTTTTAATTGATTTCCCCCTCCTACCCTTTTCAGGACGTATAAGAAATAAAGCAGAGGTAGATGAAGCTGCTGTGGATGCTATTCTCTCTTTGAATATTATCTCTGCAAAATACCTGAAATCCTCTCACAGCTCCAATAGGTAAGTGACTAAAGTGAGCAGTCTAGCAGGAACCTAACATTTCTTTGACCTCTGAGGTGGTGACAGGATGCTTGGAAAGCTGGGAATGTTGCTAATAAATGTAAAATTCCACAGGCATAGAGCATACAGATAGAGAATAGACATTGCCAT
This sequence comes from Ramphastos sulfuratus, assembly GCA_013399055.1. Classification (NCBI taxonomy): domain Eukaryota; kingdom Metazoa; phylum Chordata; class Aves; order Piciformes; family Ramphastidae; genus Ramphastos; species Ramphastos sulfuratus. The sequence continues at coordinate 326,555 of WBNM01045752.1, read as the reverse complement.
AAATCCTTGCGGAAGCTGAAGGCCACCCTCTGCTTGGAGGGTTTCTTGATAATCCATGTGAATTACTTTCCACGTGTAAACACCTTAAAGGAAAGACAGAAATGACCAGCGTAAGGGAGTCTCAGAATTTAGCCCAGAACATTTAAACTGACATCCAGGTGTGTTGCTAGAATGTAGCATTCTGAAGTACAAGAGCAGTCTCAGAGGATGTATATTTATGAATGTGTACATAGCTGTATTAATTCTGGAACAAGCATCTGACAATTTAAGCAGGAGCCATGCTTTGTAAATTAAACTTCATAATTTGTGGATTTATACAGATGGATCACAACTTGACTCTGCTGCTAATAAGGGGGTGTCTGTTCCACCTAACAGCAGTCATTTGGGCAACAGCAGGGCCCCTGTCTGAGAGCTTCTGGCTCATTAGGGTGCTTTGCTGTAAAGATCAGTCAGACTCCACATTGTTTGGCTTCAGCGTCTGCAACAAAGGGCAGTGAAGCAGAATGCTGCATTGCCAGCACAGCCTCTCCCTGCTCTGACATCAGCCAAGTCACTTGACCGCTCCCTGGCTCTGTTTAGCTGGTGCAAAGCAGGAATATCTCTGAAATTTAACTCTGAAGAGCATTTCTGGAGGGGAGGGGGTTGTTTGGGAGCCCATCTCTGCTGCAGCTGCTGACTGCTGGAGGCGGTGCCCTGCAGGCACTGAAATGGCTTCTTCCTTCTCCATTAGAGGCTTGGACTTTGAGATACCACTTGGATATTAAAGGTGGATTCTGGACGCTGCTGCTCCCAGTGGAATGTCTTCCTGCCACCTAGTGTCAGTAAATGCACCAGTGACAGGGCTTCAGCAGTCCTCTACCTCCCGCTGACAAGGCAATTAAAAGATCGGTGTAACTGGAATGGCAGGAGGCTGCTGCTAGTTTGCAGTCTGATACTGTTGGGTTTGCAGCTGGGAAGCCCTTTACTCTCTGTTCTCTAGCAATTTCAAGAGATTCTTCTGTAGCTCAGTAGTTTTCCATTAGATAGGCTGCTCGGGTGAAGGATGAGTGTGCCAAGGCTTAAGCTGTGGGACGAATGCAGAGCAGAGTGGTGGAGTGAGATTGAAGCCCTGGTAAGGAACATGTCTTAGGTTTGCTCATTGTCTGCAGACTTTTCTGGTTGGTGTGGTGTTTGCTTTTTAATTTTTTTTTAAGTCCACTTGTTCTGTTCCTCTCAGCTGTTGCTTTTCTGTTCTGCTCTTGGCTGCACTAACTGAAGCTCTTTCTGTGTTTTTACAGGCTCTTTCTTGATAAGGATATGCCTAGGTATTTTCTGTTTGCTTCCTCTGTACATAAAGATTCTTGAAAACAGAATGCTTTATGTCCCATTTGTGTTGCTGCCACTTCCCTTTTAGCTTTTACTGAGCTCTGTTAGCACGACTCTTAGCTCTTCTAGACATAGAATACCTCTTCCTCCTCCTCCTCCTCCTCCTCCTGTGTTTATTCAGGTACAGCTCCAACAGACTTGTTGGAGGTAAATCTCCCTTCACATGTAACAGCTTCTTTCCTTCAGTTTTTCTCAATGTGCATCAAAATATAGTCCCTGTTTGTACTCCTTGTTATTTTCCTCCTTTGTTCTTCATCAAAGAACTCAGTTTGGAATTTCTCACTGTCCCTGACTCTGCAGTGCTTGCCATGTTTGAAGTACCAAGTCAAGGACTGAATGATTAAGTTACTTGAAATTCCAGCTCAGAGTTTTACTGACAAAAAGCAGTGACTGCCCTGTGACTGGCATTCAACCTCTGTTGGTAGGTTGGATTTGCATCTGAAATTTAACCATGTGGTTGCTACTCCTTAATGTACCAGTTGGCAGAGAAGCCAGACGTGTAGTAGCTGCTAAGATTGGATTCCTCTGCCACCTTCCAGACTGGATCACAGCCCAACATGCTGGCTGCACAATCTGAGACAGTTTGCACTCTGCTTGCTGTGTTCTGCCTTTTGGAAAAAGAGAAGACATTAAGTCTTCAGTGCTCCCAGTTCACCACCTTTCACTAATGCTAAATGCACACACAAATCAGTTCTAACTATACCTTGCTGCCTGTTTCGCCTGTTTCCATGCTTTGCTTGTTCTGTGCTCCATTCCCCTCCTTGTGCTATTAGTTATGCCAAAAGACATTTGCTTGTTTCTGCTTTTTGTCTCCCTCTGACTGTTCTAGCAAGTTCTGCTTTAGACAGGCAAGACTTTGTATGTTTAGCAAAACCCAGTAGAGTAACTACCTGAAAGCTGTGCTTGACTTCAACTTAGTGTTCACCCTAAAATCATTTAGTAAATGAGTGGCATTTAATTCTGCACTGAGGAACATTTACACCTGTGCTCTCTGGCAAGTGGTGCAGAGCTGCATCAGGGGCTAGGTACATGGCCTTTTTCCCATCTGTGGAGAACCAGGTTTTAATACCCAGAGAGTAGATCTGGGGCTTGCTAAAGGCTTAAAAAAAATTCCTCTGATAGCTAGGACATGATAAAAGATTAAAACATAGGGACTCAACACAGATTTGTAAAGGGTTAGAGGACAACCTGTGCTGTTTGCCTGATCTAACTTAGGAAAGGCTTATTCCACTGCAGTGCCTTAAAAGTTGCCAATTCTAGAATGTGTTCTGTAATGTTTTCAGTAGAAGGAAAACATTTAGAATTTCTAAATATGCTCCTTCAAATGCAGACAGTGTTTAGCTGTGTTCTCAAGTTACATTACTTGACTGCACAGTTGATGGTCTCTCAATGTATTTACCTGTTACTGGTATCAGAAGGGGATTTTTGGGAACTCTGTTTGAGATCAGAACTTTTTGCTTGTGGTAAGTCTGCTCTCAAGCTGTTTCATGTTTTTGCTTTGTTTTGGGGTTTATTATACCTTCCACCTCCACCCTGCTTTTTGTCAGTTGTCTGTGGTTTAAATTTCTGGGAGGGGTTTAATTGGCTTTGGGCATTAGTACAGAACCTCTTCAGAAACACACCTTGTCTTAAAGTAGTACACATGCTTTGAGCACCACATTACTGGGTTCAAAATGGGGCAGAAAACCTCAGGAACGAGGGGATTTGGGAGGGAAATGATGTGGAGGTAATGAAGAATTAGTATCTTCTTTTTTTGTTATCAGTGTAGAAAAGCATGCTGTGTTCCTCAGTAAGGCTCTAGGACTCATTTCCTAAGCCTGTGTTAGAGAGAGTATCTGATGATGTAGCTGTCCTGTGTATGATGCTGTCTCTCACTTTTTTACCTGAACAGATGAGCATAGGAAGTTGAGGCATAGGAATTTTCATGTAAACATGAGGAGGATTTTTTTCACTGTGAGGAGGACAGAACCCTGGAACTGGCTGCCCGGGGAGGTTGTGGAGTCTCCCTCTCTGGAGATACTCAGAACCTGCCTGGATGTGTTTTGGCATGATCTACTCTGCAGGGGGGTTGGACTGGATGATCTCTGGAGGTCCCTTCCAGCCCCTGACACTCTGTGAACTATGGGAGCCTTCAGCTCCTTTCTTTCCATGCACCAAACTGAAGAAACTTCTTAGGAAAAAATGGTGTTAGATCTGCAAGTTTTTACTTGAAGCTTGTAGGGACCTAGAAAGAAATCTCCATCACTTGCCTACAGGGCTTATCCCTGCCAGTCATTCTGATTTACTGTTGGAAGCTACTGCTTTTGTAAGACTAAATATTAGAAGGATCTCTCTTGATGCTATATATTAGTCCTAAAATATGGAGTAGGATGAGTCTTGCTTATAAAAAGAATGTGTTGCTCATAAAACAGAATCTTCCCTTGCACTTTGGAGGTCCAGCTGTGCTAAACTGCACCTGAAGCAATAGGGAGGAATTCTCTTTGTTTAGAAACACTTCTTCAGTACTGACTTCCCTCTAGTATTGTGACAGCTTTTGTTTTCCTCTGTATTCCCTCTTTGCTGTCCTGGATGAGTATTTTATAACAGGCAGTGTTTTCCTAGGCTTTACTATTAGAGGCAAAAGTAAATTATCTTGGGAAAGAAAAGGAGGTCTTTGCCTCAAGTATTTGTTATCTAAGCCACCTAGAGTTGTAATGGATGGTGGCAAGAGGAGATGCTTTACACTGACCCAGGAGAGGGGTGCAGAAGAACTCCTCCTATTGAGCATTTCCTGTACTTTTTTCCAGAACTTTCTATAGGTTTGAAGCAGTCTGGGACAGCTCCTTGCACAACTCCCTTCTCCTCAATCGAGTGACACCATATGGAGAGAAGATCTATATGACTCTTTCTGCTTACCTGGAGGTAAGAGACCTGTGCTTTCCTTTCCACCTGTGACCCAGGGCTAAGTGAGGCAGCAGACAGTGCGTACCCAAAATAAATATTGGACTAAGTGACTTGGACTCTTGGAGCCAGTGAAAGCCTTTATTCATTTTCTGAGAACAGAGTGGGATAATTTATTCACAGTTAACATCTTGATGTCAAGATATTACTGCCCTGCAACAAATGTGAACTGGAACTGCTGATCTCCTTACCTTTCTATTTATCTACCTTTGCCTCTCAAAATCCATTGAAATCAGTGGGCACGACTGATCAGTAAGTGCTACTGGTGTTGCAAACACTGGCCTAGCTCTTGGCTTTGTGTGCAAGACACTGTTCTGTGTAGTACAAATGATTTTGCCTACAAGATGCATCAAGCAATGTGAGAGTTCTCTTTCACAGGAACACATGTGGAAGCCCTTCACCAAAGACCCACACAAGAACAAACTTCCAGAAGCTGTCCCACTGACAGAGGGCAGCTCTTCAACTTGGCATAGAGGTCTGCAGCCACTCATTCACCGCTGTTTTTCTTTTAGCTTGACCACTGCATCCAACCTGCTGTTATAACAAAGGATGTTTGTATGGTCTTCTACTCACGAGATGCTAAGATCTCCCCACCACGGTCACTGCGCAACCTCTTTGGCAGTGGCTACTCCAAGTCTCCCGATTCGTAAGTTCCCTTGCCAGGTTTGGTACTGATGGTTTATAGCAGCATATGCTCAGCCTCTTGGAGGGCATGGGGAGAAGGTAACTTAGTTTTCTTTATTTCTTCCTCTAAAGTCTGCATTGTCATAGTTCTCCAGTCTGGCTTGAACATTGTTTCTTGCATTTATTTCAGTGAAATTCTGATGGCTTCTCTCTTTACTGACCCTTTTTCCAGCTTTCTGACTCCACAGCTGGGAAGAGGGATCCATTTCTCAAGCTTGCACGTAGATGATCCTGATCCTGAACTGGAATTTACTGCAGCAGCTGCTCTCTGAGGCTAATGGGGGGTGAGGGGGAACATGGGGAAAGTGCCCCTTTTAGGGACCTTGCAGTCTGTCTTGGCTGTTCTGATTCAAGATTAGAATTTAGATGTAATTCTAACTAACAACTGTACTTAAGCTTCTAATTCAGGGACCTCTAAACGAAAGCTAATGCACTTTAGTTCTGAAGGTCACAGCTGTTTTTTCTTCCCCCTCTTGTATCTTCTGAACAGCAATCGAGTAACTGGCATCTATGAACTGAGTTTATGCAAAATGGCAGACACAGGAAGTCCAGGTGAGCAGTGGCTGGATGTGCAGGTGACAAAAGTGCTGAGAGTGAAATATTGCAGAAAATTTCCTAGGCAGAGTGGAATAAACATTTCCGTCTGGGTGAGAAGCAGTTGCTGTGTTTCACAGGAGAAATGGAACATTGCTGTTCCATAAAATGCTTACACAGGTTCTTACTTTTGACTTGGGTCTGCATTTGCCATCAGTGAACCAAGGATTCACTGGAAACTGCATTTTCTGACACAGGTGCAGCAGGGAACTGGGCAAGTAGCTGAGTCAGAGACTTGGAGGGATAACACACAGCTCAGAACTGACACAGCTGAGACTTGGCTTTGCAGCAGCAAAGTTTTCTCTTGAGCTTTTGAAGATCTTGCTGATATATGATGCAAGGTCAATAATTTGGAAGAAATGAAGTTCATGTAGTATCAGTATATTTTCCCTCTAAGACCTAGCAATTGAAGTTCTTACGTTGAATGAGCCTGAACAGGAGTTTGCATTATATCCTGGTCAGCAGTAGATATCTGAATGAAGAAAGCCAGACTATATCAAATCTACTTTAGACGTGATTGCTGTCAGTGAAATCATCACTTTGTGTATTGCCAGCTAGCAGAAGGGTTGTTTCTCCCCAGATTGCTAATTGGCATCCCTCTGGCTGTGTTTTTAATGTGCCTCATGTTGGTTTTTACTGCTCAGGAATGCAGAGGAGGAGGAGGAAAGTCCTAGATACATCTGTGGCATATGTGCGAGGAGAAGAGAATCTGGCAGGTTGGAGACCCAGGGGTGACAGCCTCATTCTAGAGCACCAGTGGGAATTGGAGAAACTGGAGCTGCTGCATGAGGTGAGTAAAGACTTAAAGGGAACTGAAAGAAACAGCACAGCTCTACCTATGAATTTGCCTTTAGCCTATCCACTGTGAGACCTTCTGAGCTGAACGGGTTCCCAAATGGGAGTTTGTTCTCAAAGCCAAGATTTAAATAAATTCTCAAAACCAGAGAAGAAAGTGCGCGGCTGGCTGCAGAGCGGAATCTTCAGCTCAGAGTCTCAGTGTAGGCAACTTCTGGTGCCACTGTAAATTCCCTTCCCTGGGCAAAACATTTGCTAGTACAAACCTTAAAAGAACACATAAGAACTCCATAAATGGAACAAGGCAAGCAACATGCTGGAGCATTTGGTACTGAGTTCTTTTCTTACTAGGTGGAAAAAACCCGGCATTTCCTGCTGCTCCGTGAAAAGCTTGGTGACAGCATCCCCAAGTCCCTGAGTGACTCATTGTCTCCCAGTCTGAGCAGTGGAACCCTCAGTACCTCCACCAGCATTTCCTCACAGATGTCAACTACAACGTTTGAGAGTGCTGTGACACCCAGTGAGAGCAGTGGCTATGACTCTGCAGATATAGAGAGCCTGGTGGATCGGGAGAAAGAGCTGGCCACCAAGGTATGGCAGGAGAAAAGCATCCTGGCTCTAAATTGAGGGGCCAAAGATGGTTAAAGATCAGTGATGAGCTTCTCAGATAGCATCATGCATGTCCAGTATTGTGTGACTTTCATTTTGATATGCTCTGTAGTGAATGATCCATTCTCACCAGCCAGTCCCGGTGGCTAGGTTTGTGCTATGGCTGCACCTCATTCCCCTCCCTTAGTAGCTCTGTAAAGGAAGCTTCCCAATATAACAAAGACACAGATTGTTTCCCTCTGGGATTTTTCACTGCAGTTTAGTGTTTGGTTGTTCGCACCTGAGCTGCCAAGTGTCTTGCAAGTTTCCTCTTGTGTTCATATTGCCCTGAAAATCTCAATGTAAAATGATTTCCGTTGTTTGTTTTTCCCCCAACCTTAGTGTCTGCAGCTTCTTACTCACACCTTCAATCGGGAGTTTAACCAGGTGTACAACAGCATCAGTGACTGTAAGGTGAGTATTCCATGCAATACAACACACTCATCAGTAATACATACCTGTAGTACCTGTGTAGTATGGTTTGACTCAATGACCTTAGAGGTCTTTTCCAACTGAAATAATTCTGTGATTCTATAATATCCTGTTGGTATTATGAAAAGGCAAAACACTTTGTATTAGCTTATTTGCAGCCTGTTGGAATCATTTGGGTGCTCAGCATCAGGTTCCAAAGACTATTCCAGGAGGTAGTGGTGTGAATTTGAACTGTAGGATAGCTTATAGCTTGTTAGCAGACTGAAAGTGCTCTGCTGCGTTTACCTACATACACTTTTCTCCACGTAAAAGCAGAAATAGGGTATTTTTAAAACTCTGGACTGTAGACACAGGAAACACCAAGTTGAAAAGGGATAATCCAATATTCTGTTGGGCATGTCAGGGTGTGAACAGTCAGAAGCATAGGACTTGAGTAAGGCGCTGTGTCTACAGCAGTACCACTGCCTTTTCACCCCGAGATGGGTTTGTGATGGTTATGTCAAAAGCTTGGCAACTCAGCAAGGCAATGGCTGATAGAAACAGCTTTGTGTTACCTGAGCCTCTGCATGCTGACTGCCATCTTCTAGCCAGGGCTGAGCAGTAGCTGCAGGACCTTCCCTAACGTTTTGCCTGCCTTGTCCTGGCAGCTGTCAGATATCTCTCCCATCGGGCGGGACCCATCAGTGTCGAGTTTCAGCAGTGCCACCCTCACACCTTCCTCTACCTGCCCTTCCCTGGTGGATTCAAGGTGCAGTTCAACCGACCAGAAGTAAGTAGAGAGCATCACTATTAAAACATTGCTTCTCAGTGCTTCACAAATCTCTTTGCTATATTTTCCCCCCTCCCTCTTTCTTCCTTTTCCCTACTTTCAGATATGTCTGTGTACAGCCCTATTGTCTTACCTTCTCCAGTCACTTTGCACAGTATTTTTTCCCCATTTTCTTATTCTGGTTTGGTTTTTTCCCCCCTGTGCTGAGAGACCAGTCAGACACTTGTCATTCCAGTGACCAGTGTATCTTCAGTGTTTGAGTCCACAGGTGTTTTCCAGAGGTCTGTTAAAGAGACCTACTAACAACAACACAAAGCAGTCCAGTTTGGCCAGAAATCTGTGTTTATCTTTCTCAGCTGTATCTCTAGAAGATACTTTTCATGAAATTGGGAAGAACTACTCAGTGAAAGGCACTTAATTTGTGCCTTCTCAGTTTAGCATCTCTGAGAGGAGGAACACTGACAACATCCATTTTACCTCAGATCATAGTGAGACAGGTGTCTCTGTTATGAGTGTTGGGCAAAAGAAATGAGGGAGAACTAGTGGGGAAACAACTCACTAGCAGTTATTACAAGTTGTGTTCCACAGATTCAGGGGAAATGCTATTTGATATTGTTCAGAGATCCCAACAAGATGTTATACAAAAAATCTGGACTGGAGGATGGAACTTGTAAGACAAGCGAGGCTGTGGATGCACTGAAATTCCACTGCCTCAGTTGTTTGGTTTTCTTGGGATTTACTTTTCCTTCTCTGCCTTTTTTTAAAGGACACCAGAAGCGAATTCTCGTGCCTCCAGTCCCTGCCATGAGGTTGAACAGTTCCAGATAATTCCTGCAGTAGAATCTTCCTATCTCGCCAGAGCTGGAAAGAATGAATTCCTAAACCTTGTTCCTGATATTGAGGAAATCAGACCAGGGTAAGTTCTCTATTGTGTAATCATGGATTCCTGAGCTGTCATAAAGGCTTTCTGGGATTTGCAGTTTCTTTGCCTCGTTTGAGGAAGGTAAATTAGACAGGTAACAGCAGAACTGCAGAGTCCTGTATGATGGAGGCAGAACTGATGGAGGTTGTGTTGATAATCCATCTCTGGAGCACTCATTTCCAGCATCTGCTTAATGAACAGGATTTGTGTGACTTAAAGTCTGTTGTCATCCAAACCGTGGCTGAAGCTCACTGAAGCAGAGAATTTTGTAGGTTCTTCTTTCTGTCAGACCTTTGCATAGTTCTTGAAGACAAAATTCTGCTTCTTCATACTCCTGGTGCAGACAAAATGCGTTCAGGACCAAATGTCTTACACAGTGCTTTGCAGTTAATAGGGATGCTCATTAGGTGTCTTGTTTAGGGCAAAATGTATTGTTGTTAACTTGTGGGTTTGGTTTGTTTCCAGCTCTGTGGTCTCAAAGAAAGGATACCTCCACTTCAAGGAGCCACTCTCCACCTCTTGGGCCAAGCACTTTGTGGTGGTTCGCCGGCCCTATGTTTTTATTTACAACAGTGACAAAGATCCCGTAGAAAGAGGAATCATAAACTTGTCCACAGCTCAGGTGGAATACAGTGAGGATCAGCAGGCAATGGTGAAGGTCAGTCTGAGAGTTTTTTGTTTACCCATAGAGCAGGAACATTACACAGGTAGTGGTGCATCCATACACTCTGTGTGTCCCCTCTGCTCTGAGGAGAGCACCTCTGTGTCCAGGAGAATGTCTGGAATCAGGTGGTTCTGCCCACAAAGTTCCCAGCTTGTCCAAACCATAAGAAACCCTGAACACAGTTATACAAGAGACTGAGACTGGCTGCTGTTGGCTTTGTGTTTGCTTTTATGGGCACATATTGGTACCATCACCCTGTGTGCTCAGGGTTTGTGGTTTAATTTGTGGGGTATTGTGGGGGAGTTGTGTTTTGTTTGTTTAAAAAACAAACCAAACCAAATCAATGTACACAAACACTCTCTGCAGGGAATCAAATTAACTTTACTGGTCTAGCTCAGCAGCTCTTAAAGTTCACCCTCCAGGAGTTAAAATGTATTTGGTAGGAGACATCCCTAATAAAACTCTGGAAATGACCAGTGAAATGTCAAGGGAACACCTCAGGTCTTGTGGAGTTTAGGAGTGTGATGTAGAGGAGAAGCAAGCATCAGCTTCTGAGCTTGTAGACTTCAGTATTTGAAATTGTCCTTAATGTTCCAGACCCCCAACACGTTTGGTGTGTGCACAAAGCATCGCGGGGTCCTGCTGCAGGCCATCAACGACAAGGACATGAACGACTGGTTGTATGCCTTCAACCCACTCCTTGCTGGCACAATAAGGTAGGAGGCAGCTGATGGCAGGCAGTGCTGCAGAGCATGGTGGGGGGAGATAAGCATTCTGAGCAGGAGTGTCCAGGTTGAGCATCTGTGCTGTGCTTCATGCAGTGCTGCATTTGGAGGCCACAGGATGCTTTCCTTGGGTTGCTGTTTTACAGATGTGTAAAGCTACTCACTGCCTCTGCAGGCAGCTCTGGGCTGCCTTTTCATTCTCTGGGTTGTGAGCTAAAGCAAAAATTCTAATTTCCTCTCCCTTTTTTGAACTTCTGGAAGTTTTCCCATAAACCCAGATCACAGGCATCCCCTACCTGCTGGAGAGATCTTATGCTGCAGCTCTTCCTTTCCATTAACAAAAAGGAATTAAAAACTAAGCTGTTACTGTACAGCACAAATAACAGCGCAGTCCTTAAGAGATCCTTTAAAGGAGCAAAGCAGAAGTGAGAAGTCTTTCTCATGACAGCCCTTGATTTGTTGTACTTTCTAGACATGTGGAGTAAACTGGGATTGACATCATAGGATTTTTAAAAAGTCAGACAAACTGTGGGGAGGGAACTAAAATAAACTTCCAGATTCAACAATTTATTTTTTGTTTCCTTCTTGTGCAGGTCAAAACTGGCTCGAAGACGCACGGGCCAGCTGAAGTACTGAGTCCATGTAATGTTCTCATCTGTTCTCCCTAGCTCACTCCTAGTAGATAAAGTGTTCCCTCTCATTTTCTCTTCGTGATTCTTGACAGTTTCTCTTGTATGTAATCCTGTGGCTTAACATCCCCCTACCTTCCCAGCTCCTTCAGCACATTTTCTAGGTATTCTAACCCTCCTTTGTTTCTTTTCACTTGTACTGAGAATCATACTAGTAGCATGTAACCAAACAAAAAAAAAAAAAAAAAAAGAGAAAGAAAAAAGACCAAAAAAAAAAAAAAAAAGATTATGCACGACGCTAAAAAGGAAAAAAAAAAAGTTATTTATTTTTTCTTATAACAATTGTACTCCCATTCCAACTGACCTTTTGGTGTCTGTCCCACTGTCCTTTGTTGTCTGTCTGGACTGCTGCAGGTTTTTCGTTCAGTTTATGACTTGGCAGTAGTCATTGGTTCCCTCAGGGCAAAGTTCTAGTGCCGGGGAAAGTTAAATTCTTCTATGTAGGCATTACCCAGCCAGGAACTGCAATAGCTCCTCAGGCTTTCTGGATCCAGCCTCCAGTTTAAACTCTGTTGAAAGCTGATATTGGACAAATCTATCTGGGCAGACTGGATTTTGGACTTGGTGCAAGGTTTCGATTTCCAGGGGCCAACAGGCTAAGGTATGAGCTGGAAAAAGGCTAGGGAGAACAATCTGCCTTGAGACTCTTGCTGTGGGATTGCAGGTGAACAGTGCTTGGCTCTAACTCTTTCCCAGAGCGTTAACACTCACTCCTCTGCTTCTGAGCTAAGCTGAGGAGACAGAACTTGTGCTGATGTGAGGAGAATAAACCACATCGCTGAAATCCTAGGTATAATCCCTAAAGTACCCCAGCTTCGTACTTGACAGGTGGAGTTTTGAGCCTAGAGGACAGGGTTGGTTGTTTCCTGGAGCGCTTTCAGGAGATGACCACAAGAGGGCAGCGTCTCGTCGTGCTGCTTTCCGTCCCGCCCTCGCTTCTCCCCTCTCTTGCAAGAGATTTGGGGTTGTCGTTGGTAGCTGAGGACAGGCTGCTCCACGGCATCGCTCGGGAGATGTGTGCGTGCACCTCTTACCTGTGATACTCCCATCTGTTCATGGGGAAAGCATCCTCTGGCTACAGTACACTTCCTAGACCCTAGTACTTGCAGTGTCCTCCAAGGAACAGCAGGATGCTTTCACTTGCTTTTGGAATAACTGTTGAATGTCTTCTAATTTCCCTGCTATAATTTTCAGCAGCCAGAATCCCCTAGTTAGTTCTAACTTCATAAATAATCCTTCCTGGAGGACAGATCAAGTGGGCTGTGGTCCTGGTCAGTGGGGTGTAATGATTGGAGATCACCTGGGTAGTAGTTCTTGACCTACAATATAAGTTCTCTTTGTGGCCAAAGTTGCCCAAAGAAAGGAAAGCAGAAGGAATTTCCTTTCTGAGAAGTGAAATCACCTTCCTTAGTTAGACTTTCATGGAGGCTGGGGGGCTTGGTTTGTTTTCCTTTACTGTGTTTCAGCCTGCCAAGCTGTTCTTGACTTACCTTGGGTACCAGTAGGGCTCGCTGTGATCCTGGGGAATGCACAGGAATTTCATCCTGAGGTTCTGGCCTCTCAAAGGAGAGGTAAAAGGTTTTGGTCCACTGTTACAGTAGGCACACCTAGGTACAGCCCAGCTCAAGAAGGTCATTTGGATTCAGCCTCCCCCATCGGCAGGTGATGCCATACACTGGAAGTTCTGTGGCCAGAAGTGTACATGGGACTGGCATCAGCCTCGTGGGGTTTCCGTTCTTCACTGAACTGCGTTGCATAAGGAGACCTCCTGAAAGCATAGATGGCAGAGGAGCAGGAAGGTGGAGTCTGACCCTTGCTAGGACATATCTTTACATGTTTTGAGCTAGTGCTCAAGCTACATCATGTGCTTGTGCTGTCTGCTGTGGTCCTCAGATTTATTTCAGAACTGGACCCCAGAGTGAGGGAGCATCCTGGGGACCCAGGAGCCTAATAGGAATGGGTTTTTTTCCTTCTTTTCTTCTAATTTTGTCTTAATTGTATGTGTCTCTTAACACAGTGATGCTGTTTCTTTGTTATGCAATGGATGCTAATGCCCTTCCAGTGTGTGGATAGGTAAGGCAGCTGGTGCTGCAGAGAGCTCCCCGAGCTGAGCTGAGCTAAGCTGATCTCAAGAATTAGGTTAATTGTAAGCACTGAGTTGTTGCTGGCTTCACCACTGTTTAGAAGGATGGAACCAGTTTGAGAAGGGGAGTGACAGGTAGTGGTATTTTGGGACACACTGAGAGCATTTTAGTTTTTAATCTCCTTTTTTTTTTTTCCTAAATAGGAGAAAACTAGTTTGCTAAGTCTTTGCTTTGGATAAGCCAGAAAATGAGCTAAGAGGGTGTAGGCATTGCATAGAGACATGGCTAAGGCATCTTCCTTCAAAAGCAGGAAGAGACAGATGCTTGTTTTATACAGAGCTGCAAATGCCACAGCTGTGTTGCATAAATGTAACTCTTCAGTCTAAAGACTGCTGGTGAGTTCATGTCTGTGTAGCTAACAGATCATCAGAAGAGCAAAATGCTGGTGTTAAGCATCAGTATCTCTTAAAGCTTCATAATCTGTGACAAAATAGGTCCTCGTTGTATGGAGTTCAAATGGGCATTGCTATTTTCAGGCTGTCACCAGTTACTGAAGCCTACTTTGAGACATCAGTTTCCCTACTTTAAAACTGGACTGAAATCAATTCACGTTTTCTCTAAAAGGATACCAAAAAACCCCAAAACAAACCCAAACCCCAACAATCTCCCAAACTGGATTCCATTCACTTTAGAGCTTTTTTGATCTAGCCCAACGTGCTACAGAGAACAAGAAGAGAAGAATGTTCTAAGCTGCCTTCTCTGGACATTGAAACCCCACTGTTGGTTACCTGCTGCGTGGAGGTGAAGTCCTGGAGTCAGCCAGCTCCTGGGCCTCAGCTGTTGCAGACCAGGCATCGTGCTGTGGGCCAGCCAGCCCACTGAGCACAGCCCTGGCAGAAAACGTGACAGTCATTTCTTGGAGGGAATGGGGTGAAACTCCTGTGGCTTGGGGGTTTTCTGTTCCTTGCTAAAGGAAGGAGAAATTTTTTTTTTTTTTTTTTTTTTTCTGTCCATCAAAGCCAAGTTGTTGGTGTTGGAGCTTTCTGGGTATTTTGAAACTAAACCAAACCTCCTCTACTCTATTTTGGAGCTGCACTTTAAGTACCTTTTTAAAATAAGATTCCTATATTCTGGATGCAAAAGGGAAGGGAAATGTTCTTTCCAAACCGCCGAGGAAAGGTTTGGGTTTGTTGGTCAGTGTCTAATAGTCCTTACTACTGATGAGCAAGGTATTTCAAAGCAAAGACTTCACTTTTTGCTGCTTGTTCTCTTAATTTACAGGGATTTAATTTCATGTAATGTATTGTATATTTATACATCTGTAATTAATTGCACATTTGCTAAGCAAGAGGATTAGTTTTGGAGTAACACCCACTGGTACTATACAATCAACTAACCCTGCCTCTGCACACACATCTGTCTGGTACTCTTGCACAGCCTTAGTTTGTGTTTGTTTAGACTGTGGGGCTGTTTCTGTTGAAGATGCAGCTCTGAACCTGCTGCTCAGAGGAAGGAAACCGATGCTGCTCTGGAAGGGTTTGCTGAATGTAGTTCAACAAGGGGCTCCAACGCCTGCGTTGCATCTCTCCATTGTGGTAATAACCCCAATGTGTGGTCTGAACTGTACTGTATGGTAGCAGGAATGTATTAATTTTGTGCTTCCTTGTTTAAAAACATCAGCTCTTCAAGAACAGGATTGGCTCTCTTTTGTTCAGAAGGCCATTTATGCACTCTAAGTATTTGAAATCAAAACCAGTCCAACCCTAACCAGATGGTTGTGTCCAATGTTATTGGAACAGGTTTTAAATTCGCAGGATCAGCTGTGTTTTCAGAAAACTGAGGGTATGGAGGTCCTAAGTCTTCAGTTCTTGGTGTTGCTAAGTTGTTGACCTGATCCTGAGCAGTACTGAACCACCCCTTGCTTGCCTTGAATCTGTGGGCTAGAAGCAGAGGGGCTCTTGAATGATCAGCACTTCCCAGGATCAGTTCTTAATCTTCCAGTCTGCTTGTTCATTCTTCACATGCAGTTGATGAAGGCTCTTTGATTTGGCCAGCAGACCTGCTGCTGCACTGAAACACACACTTTGGGTTTTCATTTTGGTCCCCATTTCCCTGTTGAATCTCTGTACACAAGGAATATGCTGTATAAGTGGCCTTCTTGAACAAATCTCTTTGCAAACTGATTTCATCCCGGCGAAGGAGTGTATCAGCAACACTGTACATTAATTTCAGGTTTCATTTTCTTATTTTATTTTGTAAATATATCTGATATTTGGAGCTTGAGTATACAAAATGTAAATATAGTTCATGTATTTGTACTAATTCTGATCCATTTGCTGTATAGCCTTAGGTGTGCAATGCAGATATCTAATTGTGTATGGTAACCTTGCACCACTGAACTGTTAGTGAACGAGGTGAAACAATAAAGGTACAACCAGTGCATTAGCTGACAGGATCTGTGCTCCTTCCCTTGGCCTGTCCTTACCTGCACTGATTACTTGCCATCAAAAGTCTGTCCCAAATGAGCTTATGCTTTTGTGAAAGGAAATTTGTCCTGGCTGTTCTTGAAGATGAGACCAGAACTATTCGACCTGAATGAGGGCACAGAGGGCACTGTCAGCAACTTTGCTGATGACACCAAACTGGGAGGAGTGGCTGACACAGCACACAGCTGCCATTCAGCCAGACCTGGGCAGGCTGCAGAGTGGGGAGAAATGGAAGGAAGTGCAGCAAAGCATAGACTTGCATCTGTGAAAGAACAACCCCATGGACCAGTACAGGCTGGGGACTGACCTGTGGGACAGAAGCGTAGGGAAAAGGGACCAGAGAGTCCTGGTGGACAATGTACCCCCGTGGCCAAGAAGGCCAATGGCATTCTCAGGTGTTTTACAAGAGCTGTGGTTATTAGATTGAGAGAGGTTCTCTTCCTCCTCTGCTCTGCCCTGGTCAGGCTGTACCTGGATGTGTTCCTGTGTGACCTACTCTAGGTGCTCCTGCTCTGGCAGGGGCATTGGACACCTCTGATCTTTCGAGGTCACTTCCAACCCTAACATTCCATGATCCTGTGCAACACCCTCTTTGGCTGTGCATTAGCAGTTTTGGAAGCATGCTCTATTGCACTCCAAGCTAATTATGCTGGCTGCCAAGTGAAACAGCAAGCATTGAGCAGAGCAGCTGTCAGCAAGGCATAAGCCTCAGCTTGTCATCACCACTCTCCATTAGAAACCAGTTTTCCAGTCCTGCTTAAAACAGCTATGCTTTTGCTTTTTTCAAGTTCATCCTGGCAATGGGTATTCTACTCCTCAAGCTGTACAAAAGGAAAGAAGGTGTTTACTTCTGGCTTTTTCACATCTAAACCATCCTGTGTTAAGGAGTAACTAACTCCCCCAACTACTTCGCAAACGCTGAGATAGAGTCAGAGAGACCATGCTGATCATTTTTGTAGGAAGGCAGTGATGGTCCTTAAAGCACCAGGAAAAAGCTTCTGCATCTCCCATGCATCTCTCAGGGCCCACTAAGGTAAATAAAGGTTCCTGAACCTCAAGAAAGCAGGTAATGCAGAGTGGCATAAAAAAAACCCAAAAAAGTCAAGTGCTGGTATGCCAAGATGACATTTTCTGTTTGTTGCCTACATCAGTAGAAGAATTCTAAAAGATCTATCTCATCCCTGGAAGTGGAACAGTTGGGGATAGAGGAAAGGAAGAGCATTTAAGGGCCATCAGGTAAGAACCTCCTGTACAGACTAGAGATAGAGATTTGTGCTACTTCTATTTTCTTCTGCACTGCACCACTTGATTTTATTTGATCAATATTGGATAGTTACAGCCTTAAAAAAAAAAAGTTAACTTTTCCCCTCTGCACTACTGCTTTATAGCTCAAATAGAGAGCAAAAATAAAAGGGAGCACGTAACAGTAACATTCTGGACTCCTCTTATTCCACTGTGTCCTGTTTAGCTGAGTGATTAGCCCAGGAAGTGCACTCTCTTTTCAAGAGAAGGCTTTTAAACAAGGCAGAAGTTCTCTGGAGTGATCAAAAATATTCTGTTATCTGGTACCATCTTTATCTTGGGGTAGTATTTAAGGTATGAAGCTTAATAAAATGAGAACCTGATGATTCTAAACTCAGGTTTGGGGAGTTGCTCCAAGCTGTATCCTCCATGAAAGGGAAAAGAGGTTTCAAGAGCAAGCTTGTCTCATGAATCAAGGGCTGAGCAAAAAAACAGCCTTCAAGTCTTCCCCTCTCTTCCTGTGTTTCAGACTGTCCTTGGCAAGATTGTTCTTGACAGTCTGCCCACACAGGAGCTTCAGCAGCTGCCTCATTTCACTGGGCTGGATCTAAGACCTTGAGTCTTTAGACTGGCTTTTGGTGACCCAGCAGAGGGCAACGGTGCCATTTCTGACCACTGTGTTACTATAGTAAAATTAGAAATGGTATGAAAGGATTGTACAGGAGTGTCAGAGGTGAAAAGTGACACAAAACATGGTTTATTTGTCAGAACAAGTGAGAGATGTGGCTATTAAAACCAACATATTCAAAATACCTAAGCAAAAACAGAAGCAAAGATAAAGTCAAACAATTGAAAAAACTCAGTGGCAGCATGGAGAGAGCTGCACATCCTATTATGGTTATAGAGAATGTTCTGCTTTAAGCTATTTATTTAAAGTATTTTCTTTTTAACAAGAGACCTTTTGGGAGCAATTAAGGTATTTTGGCTGTAAGCTGTACTGAGTTCTGACAGACCTTTCATTTTTGTAACAAAAAAAAAGTCCACCTAACCATGTTCGCCTGAAAACCTAAAGACCATTACTGTTGCTAACCTGTAAGAAGAACCTCCACCAAGGGAGCTTTGGTTCCTCTGGGACAGTAAGAAACTGGCCAGAAACATCTGAAAGGGGAATCATGCCATGTTGGAATCTTCACTTTCAGTCACAGCTGCCTCTTGTTCCTCAGAAATTCTCCTTCCTTTAGCTGCACTGGACTTCTTTTTCTTCTTTTCCTTTTGCTCCATGTTACTTGCTGCAAGCTCTTCACTCTTCTGGGTGATATACTTTAGCTGAGAACAATAAACTCATCAGTCATCTAGTGAGGAACCTCATTTAGCCATAAGAAATTCAATAGAAACCTTTAAAAAGCATTAACAGAGCAAATTCTTATTGCCAAAATGGCAGCAGCTGGCAGAAAGGCTGAAAAACGTTAAGTAGTTTGGATTCTTGCACACAGCCCTCAGTCTAAGCTGGATATTCTCAGATACTGAAATGCCCTGGCAAGAGCAGCATTACAAATGTGTTATGTCCAGCAGCATCAGCAGTCACCTGGAGCTGTAGTTTCCTGAAATACAAACTAACACAGAAACACTGCAAGGTTCCTCTGCATCCACTTGAGGTAGGAACACAAAATTCAGCTCCAGCATTTACTGTGCCTTCTCAGCCAAGCTCATGTTTCACATCACATCACAGAGAAGGAAAAGAAGCCCCCCACAAAATCAGTATTGGAAGCATTGTTCTCCCTGGAAGCATCTCCAGGTATCTTGTAACAGATGAGTGAATTTCAGTCCACTGAACATGCTACAGCACAAGACAATACAACGGGAATCATCCTTGTGTTAGGAGACTCAGCAGTGTGAGGTGGACTGAAGCTATTTCTGACCTTAGGAACACAGCATCAGAAGAAATAGCAGAATGATTTACTTCCAAGACTGTAATGGATTTGTTTGCTGCCCTTTTGTACTTGGAGCCTCAGCAGCCCTCTTGCAAGCAGAACGTTGCTGCTGGAATTGCAATCTGATCTGTTCCCATAGTGAGGCAGAGTGGAACAAAATAAGGCAAAAAAAAAATTAAAAATTGATGGATTGTGCCCATCCATCACCAATAAGGGACATTGCTTAAGCAAGAGTTGCTTCATCATCTGTAGCCTTTATCCAAATGCTCTTAGGAATGAACCAGTTGGGCAAGACAGAAGATAGAGAGGAGCTCACCAAGGAGTTGCTTCTCCTAGCCAAGAGCTTCACGTCCTCCGTGGTGACTGTGCTTCGCTTCGCGTGCCTGCAAAGTCAGAAACACCCCTCACAGGTCTGAGAGGCCACGCAGCATCTACCTCAGAACAACAAAACGAGCTTTACAGAGACACAGTGAACTAAACTGTAACACACAAAAGTCACTTCACATGTTCACTTGTGTACATTTAAATCCCCACACCTCCTGTGTGAAAACAGAAGTTAGCAGCCAAAACTTGAAGTTCCTCTGTTCTCACCCTTACTTGCCAGCAGGTCACTGTACCTTTAACTTCTTCAAATATTCCCTTACCCCCTAGAAGCAAGCAGATGAAGCACAGGCTTGCTCCTAAGCATCTGTCAGTCCAGAACCATGCAGTACTGCTGTGCATCACCACACTCAGTAATTACACAGTCATTAATCCAAGCAATCACTTGTAGCACATAAATGAACATCCAAGATCCGATGAGTATCTGCTTCCTCACTTCACAGTCATTATTTAATCAGGTGATAAAACTCTGCTACATCTGGAGTTACGAGATGTATTTTAAAGATTATCAAGTTACTGGGGCTGAATTTAAAAAAAAACAAAAACCCACAACCCAAAGCCTCTGTAACAATCGAGTGTTCTGGTACCTACCTGGCAAACATTTCGAGGTCTTTTGCAAAGGTCTCTGGAGGAAACACAAAGATGGCACATATTTGAAAATGCTAACTTTGGGCAGGAAGAGCTACAGAGCAGTTCTGGCTGCTGCAAGGTGTAATTGCAAACGACCCAGGTGAGTTAGCAGCAGCTGTACCTTGTTGCTGCACAGACAGGTGCCCCACACACTACTCCAGGCAATCTAAGTGCAAGTCTGAAAAGAGGAATTGCTATTTCGTGTCCTTTGAAAGCCGCAGCACAAGACAGGATGCGCCACGGAGACCTAGCTCCAGCGCTCTGCAGTGAGCGGGTAACATGCAAAGTTCCGTACCGCACTGCCTGAAGGTGACCTCCGAGACGGCTGCGATGCTCTGCTTGCTGAACTGCATCGCTTTGTCTTCCGCCACATCCTCACACAGGCAGCCAACCGTGTAGTGCACCGCGGCCTTCAGCCTCTGCAAGGACCCAAGCGGCGACAGGTCAGTGCTCTGCACTCAGTAAATCACCAACCGTTTAGAAGTGCGCAACAGAACGAAGCGCTTAAGGACCCCAGCACCCCCCGCGGCCCCGCCTTCACCGCTCTGAGCCCCTCGCTCCCCTCCTCCGCCCCGGCTCCATCTTGTCCCGGTCGGGTCCTTCCCCGGAGGCGCTGAGGACCAGCCTGGACGCGGCGGGAGCGGGGCCGGGGCCGTGGGCCCGAGGTGTGGGCTCCGGCCCCGCCGCACCTGTGTGAGCTGGAGCCGCTCCTCAGCCTCCGCAGCCCCCATGGCGAGGCGCGCGCCGCCGGCCGCCCCCAGGAGGCTTTCCCGCGCAGTGCGCGGGGCGGGGCTGCGCCGCCGCCATGTCGGAGCTCCCGCCCAGCCCGCGCTGAGGGCACCGCCGCGCCCCGGCCCTCCGCCGCCGCCTGCTGCCGAACCAGGGCATCTAAGATGCTCTTCTGCCGGCGGCGAGCACAAAGGTTCCGCACCGGGATGGGCCGCAGGCAGCCCTGTGCGGTACTCCTGCCAGGCAGCGACCTCGGCCACAGTCCGGTGTGAGGCAGCGAGGACTGCGCCACAGAACCGTAACGGCTGAAAGAGACCAAGCTGCGAGACTAGTCCCAGCACGGGCACTAAAGCATGTCCCAGAGTGCTTCACCTGCACGGTTTTCGAACACCTCCAGGCACGGTGACTCCACCACCTCCCGGAGCAGCCTCTTCCAACGCCTGACATTCCGTGAGGATTTTTCCCTAATATCCAATCCAAACCTCTTCCTGCGGCTCCTAAGCTGCTAACCAGAAATAGGGCAAAATAGTAACATAAAACCCAGTGCCCAGCACACAGTGTAACACTTGAGAGGTTCCGAGAGAGGAGCAGGGAGGTGTCAGGGAGGTGAATGGCAGTGAGACTGCAGCGAGAGGATCTCAAACAGGCCCAACTGTGCCTGCTCCTGCAGCGCTTTTTATTGCCCCATGGGAAGAGGAGGCTTGGGGAGGAGAATGGAGACACAGCTGAACTATCAGTGTACATCAGAGCTTAAAACCAGGAGTAACGGAGAAGGGCTGAGGGACAGGATTGACACCTTTGATCTGCATTCTCATCCACTCCACCCATCACCTTTTCATAGCAAACAAAGAGCTCACAGGACGGGAGACTGCTTACAGGAGGACACCCAGGATCTTAAGAACCTGCCGGCTATGGCTCAGCGATGGGAACCAAAAGAAGGCCTTTACCTCCCTGGAATCTTGTGCAGGACTGTGCTGTCTGCCACTCTCCCCACCAGCAGGTACTGACACGCAGCCATCTCTATCTTGCTCCCTATCAGTTTATGCACTATCATACAACTGAAGTATTGTTGTTGTAAAATGTACTCCATTAAACGCTGCACAAAGACATTTTTGTCAGTTTTGGCCAGCAGCAGTGAGAAGCAAACAGCTCAATACATTATAAGCAAATTTATTTAGCTTTCTTACATGATATATATATATATATATATATATATATATACTGAGATATAAGAAATATACCCACAAGTTATTACAAAAGTGTCCAAACACAAGTTCTAGCACAGTACAGTAAAAAGTGATGTTCTAGGAGGAAAATCTAAGATCTAGAGTGTCTTAGCTTCAAGAGGAACCACTTGCACTAGACATTGTAGGCAGAGGAGGACACATTTCCCCCATGGCCTGTCCAGTTGGTATGGATGAATGCCCCTGGCTTCGACAGCAGCTCGTACGTGTGTGCACCAAAGTAATCGCGCTGAGCCTAGAGCAAGAACAGACACAACAGACGTGAATAGCATGGCCAGAGGGCCACTAGAAATTGCACCTACTGACACCTGACTACAGAAATATTAGAATCACAAAATCACAGTGTTAGGGGTTGGAAGGGACTTCCAGAGATCATCCAGTCCAATCCCCCTGCCAAAGCAGGATCGTCCCAGGCAGGTCACACAGGAACGCACCCAGGCAGGCTGGGAAAGTCTCCATAGAAGGAGACTCCACAACCTTTCTGGGCAGCCTTTTATCTCCTTGCTACACTATCTCAGGCACCTACCTGAACCAGGTTTGCTGGCAACATTTCATGCCTGTATCCATCATAAAAAGAAAGTGCTGTAGTGAAGCAGGGCATGGGGATGCCAATCTGTACTCCCGTACTGATCACGCGTCGCCACGAGTCCTGAGAGAGGGGAAAAGGAGCAGAGAAGAAACAAGTCAGTGATTGCTCAGAGGTATGTGCAAACATATGAACTAGTACAAGAGCATGTGCTGTTTCACCTGATACAAAATCCAGAGACTGTCTGAGCAAAAGCAGCAGGGGACTCCTGATTTTACGTCAACAAGGTTGATCCAAAATAATGGTAAGACAGAGTTAACCAACAGCACAGTAAGTGCAGGCATACACTTCACAAGCAATCAAATCACAGCCCTGAGCAAGGATGCTGTTCTTCCACATCAACATAATCACTGCACCCCCAAAGCACAAACACGGTGGGGAACATCTTGAGCAAGCACTGAGGCACTTTCAAGACTTCTAATCAAGCACAGCACAAAGCCCACCCAAAGGCATAAGAGGTCAGCATCATGGTTCAATCAGACATGTGGATAATCCTCACCTCAACTGTACATCTGAATTAGTAACCTGCATGGAATGGCTTCAGTTAAAAGAATTATTAATGATAACAGATGACTTCTTTGTTGATCAGATAATCTGGTTTTAGTTCTGCCTGTCAAGTCCATCTAAATCAGGGCACTGTTTGGACAGTCCCAGGTCTAATGAAGGGCAGGTCTGGAACACTGTTATTTTAGTGCTGCTGCAAACAGTGGCAATAGCATAGAGCTGTGTATTCTGCACATCTGAAACCCCACTGCACAGTAGGCACAAGATACAGGGCAGTGATGGGAGTGTTCACACAGGCTAAGCATTTTTTCCTGACATTGTGGTTCTTCTGAACTGCTAGATTCCTGCCTAAGGCTCTTCTGTTACTGTGAAATGGAAACCTTAATTTTCTAATAGCAGCTTGGCTAGACAGTGAGTTCATACACCCATACATTATGTGTGTCCAGACACACATGCACCATCCCAAAGAGCTTAAGGATTGTTTACAGATCTTTGGGATTAAGGATGCTGTATAAATAGGTTTCAAGGATGTTCTCTACCTTCTCATTTTTCTGTCTAAATACACTTGTGAAGGCAACAATTGGGAAAGAAGCTGAAAAAGTCCAGACTGTAAAGTAGTGCTTTTATGCTCTTCCTTCCTTGGAAACTCACCTGACAGTCTTCAACAGCTGTCTTGAAGAAATCATCCAACAGCAAGTTCTGGAGCTCAGGGTTTCGATCGAAAGCATCTTTGATCTTCCCCAGGAACACACTAAACAGAACACATGGAGGCAGGAATGAAATTTCACAGCTTCCAGAGGCCCAGAATTCAAAACTTACAATGCCAAAGTTTGACTCAGACAAATTCAGATGCCAAACACTGAGAAAGATGCAAACAAAGCAAAGACCAAAGAAAACCTGGAGCAGCTAGGCCACCAAAAACTTTGCTTTGTCTGGTAACCTTTGGTACCTCTCAGTATTTCATCAGCAGATCAACTCTGTGGATTTTCCTAGAACCCCTGGACTTGTCAGTCTAGCACAGCATAATCCAAATTGTCTGCTTCTCTCCCATTGGCACCTGAATTGCCTCTCCATCATAATTACCTTCTGATGATGCAGCCTCCCCTCCACATCAGTGCAATGCCACCATAATTCAGTGTCCAACCAAATTCTTTGGCAGCTTGTCTCAGCAGCATAAAGCCTTGAGTGTATGAGATGATCTTGGATGCATACAGGGCCTAAATACAAATAAAATAATAAATTCACATTGCAGGTGAAGTCCCACAAAGCTGAATGAGAAACTATGCTCTATTTAGTTCACATCTCACCAGGGCTGAGTACTGCAGCCACACTCCAGCTATTTCAGAAGCACAATATCTTGACTGTTGGAAAAACCCAGGAGCTCCTCACCAGGGTTTACAGCATCCAGGACCTGCTTTGATATGCAGCTTTGATAAGCCCTCTGGCAAATGCAGTGACTCACCTTGCGGATGTCTTCCAGGAAGGCCTTCTTGTTCCCACTGAACTGAGTCATTTTGGGCCCATCCAGCACCTTACTGGCCTGTGCTCTCTCATCCTTGAGGGAAGACAGGCACCGTGCAAACACAGCTTCACCTTGCAGTATGGTAGGAAAGGGCAGATAATTAGAACCTCAGCATGACTGTTAGGTCTGAGATACTTGTGGCAATGAGCCACCAACAGTGCAAGAGTCACTTGGGAAGAGAGGTGAACAAATTAAATACATCAAAAGCAACACTGAGGGACCAAACTCAGCACTGGTCAAATATTGACAGGTCCAGTTTTCAAATGATTAAGAAAGAAAAAGCCACAAGTCAACTGCATGAAAATTTATCCTCAGGAACCTTCATCAACTCTTAGTTTTAAGATTGACTTTAAAATCTTTTTCTATCTACAAAAGACAGAAAATGTTGCATTGCAGTCCAGGGACAGGCAAGGCTGAAGACTGATAATTCTGTCATGCTCTGAAGATAAAAGCTGTTGCATGAATGCCAACTCCTATTAACTAGGTGTGCTTTGAAATACATACATGCAAAATAAGAGCAGTCAGAATCAAGAATGAACCAGCAAGTTAACTTATCAGAGGAAATAAGTTATATAAACCTGGTAGGCCCCTAACAGTGGTAATGAGATACCCAAAAGAAAGTTTTATAACATCACTAAGCAGGTTACTAAATGTCATTCAGCAGGGATGAGGAGTTAGCTAAGCTCCTAAAGAGAAAGCCTGGATGCCAATCTCTTGATCTAACTCAGTTAATTCCTAATTATGCTGGTTTAAGTTGTAATTATTTTCCATTTAAGAATACTGTCCTCAGTTGGAAATATAAGTAGTTTTTCAGAGTCTGACAGAGAGAAATCCAGGTTATTATAGCCTTCACACTGAACTCTTCTTTCACCTTTAAGTGAGTCATGAGTTACCAAATAAAAAAATCTTGAAAGAGTCAAAATCAAAACTCCTCNCAAAACCCCCCCCCAAAAAAAAAAAAAAAAAAAAAAAAAAAAAAGGAATGTTTTCACAAGGTTGTGGATCCTCCCTGCAGCAGGGTTAACAGAGCATATAAAAATCAGAACTGGCTCCTTTCCATTTCTGTACAAACTTCCTTCTGTCCTGGGGAGAAGTGGTGCAGGGGAAAACCAGGAAAAGGCAGGAGCAGGATGACTTTGCTTTTCCAAGTCTGCAAGTCATGCTGGTGCAGTAAAACCACATGCACAGCTACTGCCCTCAGAATGGCCACGTTTGCACAAGGGCTGTTGCACACTTCCCTATCAACTCATCCTTACCTAACAATGCTGCCTGGCACTGCTCAGGGAGTGCCTCCTCCACCCTTGCTCTTTGCAAGAACCCCAAGACAGCAGAGTATTAACAGCACAAGAGAGAAGCAGTTTCAAGCCTAGAGCTGAGAGACTATAGCTGCAGCAGAATACTAAAATCACTGACAAAACATGTTTTGTCAGAATCTGTTCTTGGAATGCAGCCCAATGTCTCCAACAGCTATCACTGCACTCTCCTCCAGCCATACTTTTTCTTATCTTCTAATACAACAGGGCTTGACCAGCCAATGCAAAGGAGAAAAGAGGTAGACAAAGTATGAAGATTAAAGTCAATCTGAGAGCAGAGAATATGTTGAGTCATCTCATTTACTCAGTGGGCAAGTCCACAATGGACCTATGGTGAGAGAGCAGTCTCAGTGTGTTGCAGGTGTACTACAACCCTTGTGTCCCAACTCTATGCACATTAGTTAATGTGGGGTAGGTAACAAGACTGTTAGGTGAGTAGGTAAATTAGGGACATAATTCAAAGCAATTATTAAACACATTTCCATCATCATAGTTTGGCTTTGGATTGGCAGCTTTCTTAGCCACAAAACACAAACCAGCAGCAGCCCAGAGCTTATAAACACCACCAGCAGCTCTTGTGGTAGGAAAACAGCAGCCACCACCACAGGGCAGCAGCCTGCCACTGCCCTCAAAAACATGTCTGTACTCCTCAAGCCAGAACACAGACTCTTTAGTTACTCTGATGCTGGGTTAGCTCAGTTATGCTGAAAACACAGAAACAGAAGACCTGCCTTCAGAAGGCTAAGTACTTATCAAGCAGTAGCCAAGCAACAAGGTTTTGAGGGTGTTCTGCCCCAATCTTTTTTCTTTTTTAAACATTTTTAAGGCTATGGTGGGATTTGGAGTAGCAGATAAGGTGGATGATTACTGAAAGGAACGTTGCATCAATCCAGCATGACACCTCTAGCATGGCACTTGCACTCATCTGTCACCCAATCCAGCACTGTCACCAGCACTGTGAGGATACCCCAGCCAAAGAACTAACCACATTGAGAACTGAGGTGAAAACAAGCCCAAGGGAAAAGTTAACAGCTCTCAAGGACAGAAAAACTGCAGCAGCTGCAACTAGATGAGGTGTTACAGTGAGCCAAGCCCAATGTGGGCTCATTTCTGAGATTACCTATTAGCATCTCTTCACCATGATATGGCACACACAGGGAGGAAAGACAAAGCCAGATCAAAGAACCAGTTACCTATGAGTGTGACAGGGACTCCATATTCCAGGGCAGAAATGGCTGTCCACTTCCCTGTGCCTTTTTGTCCTGCACTGTCCTTGATCTTTGGGAGGAGGTACTTGCCATCAGTATCTCTGAACTTGAGAATATTGGCTGTGATTTCAATCAAGAAAGAGTCCAGCTCAGTCTTATTCCATTCCTCAAACACCTGCAGGAGGATAAAAAGTGTATATATACCTATGTATTATTACACACACCCTGATTTACCTACCCACTGTATATACACACACAGTGACTGACTGAGACAGGTATACAGATACACAGATGTATCCACACAGAAGGGGACCATCCTGTCTCAGTTACTGGTATGCTGCCACGTGTACCAGTGATTTCAGCACCACTGTGCTGGAGCCCTGCACTGGAAGGAGCACACTCCAGACTGGGAGCTGCAGAGCACCCATGTCCAACTGAGAGGCTTTTTTCAGGCAACGTAGTTCGTATCTCTGCACAGGAAGAGATTTCCTGGGATAAATCAGCTGTAGAATGGGAGACTTTAGACAACTTCTACATTCAGGTGCACATGAGTGCTGCTCCCTACCTCATTTGGAAGTTCAGGAATATTGGGCACTGCCCTTGGCTCAAGAAAGCAAGACATAAAGCTAGAGATCACCTTTGACATCTCATCATGCTGCATGCCCAGCACATCTTTCATCAGGTGATAGGCCTCACAGATCAGCTGCATGTCTCCATATTCAATCCCATTGTGCACCATCTTCACAAAGTGTCCAGCACCTTCATCTCCTACCTGTCAGGGAACATCAAAAAATGCCATCAGCCACAGTGCTGTCACCACTTCCAGTGTTAAATTACCTCCCTGTGGCCTCCTCCTGCTTGAGGGAAGGAAGAAACCCCAGTGCTAACTGAAAGCACTGTGGATCACAGATCCAGTTAGTATCCCCAGCACACGACCCAGCCACATAATTTTATCTTCTCATTTTATGAGGTAAGCTGCCAGAGATGGTAGATTTGAATTGAAAGCAGTCAGCTAGCAAATCAAGCACAACATCACTGGCTTCATTAAGGACAAACAGGCATGAGCTTCAGCAACCAAACTACCTCAGCATGGATTTAACCACAAGTTAAGGTCATTATCAAATAGATATTTACCCAGTCACAGCAAGGTTCCCCAGATCCCACTTTAGCAGCAATGCTTTGAAATATGGTCTTGATGTGGGGCCTGTGGGTAGAAATAAAATGCATCAGCAGATCAGCAGAGGACACCAAACATCACAAGCAAAGAATAAAAATCCATTGGTATGATGCATCCTTCTGTAACCTGCCAAAAGGCAGTCTGGGGTGAGGGCATGCTGCACCACACAGCAACGTCAGACAAAACAGATGTGTTTCCCAGAACTAGAAATGGGGACAAAACATGTCACACAGCACTGTGCAGACAAGCTTAATGTACCTAAAGGAGCCCAAATGTTATCTTCTCCATTTTAGAAATGTCAGGCTAGGATAGAGGCTCACACTCAGAGAGGATCAGTGGCAGAGCTGAAACAAAATGTCAATTCTGTTTTATAGCCAGGAGAAAAATCCAGCATGATCTGGAGGAGGAGAGGGAAGGAGGGAAGAAACTCCATGAATGCAAGTCAGGATATAATTATCTCCATTATTGTGGTAATTAGGAGCTTTTGTCATTGCCAGGCTCCCCAAGTGTAGTAAATTGCTTTGCCAACCGGATAGCCTTAAAGACTGCCAAGTTTGAAGCAACTTAAAGGAGCATGGGTGGCCCATGGGCTAGAGATGCTGTGAAAGAGGGTGGGGGACAAAGTTTGGCTAAAGTTCTATGTGGCACATAGAAGTTGTCTTTACTGAGCTGCCTATAGCAAAAACATGATCAGACAGCAGATTACTGCTGTGTTGTTTCTGGCTTTGTGCCACCAAATCTGAACAGGATGATATTGGTATGAAATGCTAACACAAAGTTACAGGGACTTAAAAGATCCTAAAGCTCAGGCAAAGCCCAGACACACCTTTTCTTTTTGCATCTACAGATAGAATGGGCAACCAGGGATAAAGTCCAATATGAACAATCATGTACAGTCCTACATTAATAGGAGTACAAACCAGCAGGACAGCACTGGCAGAAACTTGCAAAAAAAAAAAAATAATGCCTTCAGTACAAACAAGTACTGAAACTTCCCTTTGCAGTGTGTGTCCCTGCAGGGACATTTGCTGCTGCCTGTGTCATGGTTAACAGCTTCCTGAGCATGTAAGGCCCGAAAAAGTCGTAATCACAAAACAGTATTTGTTTAAAGCATAAGCAAAAGCCCTTCACCCTGGCACACATTTCTTTTGCCAGTGAATTTCCTGAAGAAAAACCTGCCTTTGTTTTGCTTGCCATGGAAGCTCAGCACTGCCCCAGGACCCCAGCTAGGTTGAGAAATCTTGAGCCTTGAGGAAGTGAGATGGCAACATATCTTGTTCTCTCCATACCCACGCCCTCCCTCCTTCCCCCTCTCAGCTCTCAATGTGAATAGAAGATTGTTGCAGACCTTTCTGAAAAAGAATAGACCAGCTCATGCTTACCAGGCCTCTTTGGCTCCTCCTGGCATGAGTGAAGGACCATATCTGGCACCCTCCTCTCCACCACTAACGCCGCTTCCAACAAACAAGATGCCTTTTTCCTGTAGTTCCTTACAACGCCTCTGGAACAAAGAAGAGAGCAGCATTATTGAATTTCTTTTATGCCAGAGCCTTACAAACAGGTTAGGAATTCAGAGCCAAAATCAGATTTTCAATTGTGCTTTGGATAGGCTAGAAGACAACCTCAGAGAAACCTTCCTCATACACCAAAGTGAGTGTTAGGAAACTTCCTGTTGCTTTGACATGGATCCCTGCAGAAGAGATGTGCTGAGAAAACAAAGTCTCTGTAAGCACTGGATAGAAGAGTGGCACTGAGGCTGGAAAAGACTCTGCATTAAGTGTCAGGTGATGCATGCTGTGTGCAAAGACCTGGGGGAGGCAGATTAGGCCCAAGGTGGAGTTATTGAGTTCATTGTGGAGTGAAGGTGCCTGCATGGACAACTATAAGGGAAACTAATTCCCTGAGTGGGAGAGCAGAACAGACTGAGATCCCTAAGGGGAGCTGCAAGCTCCCTGAGTATCAATCCTCATTTAGTATCTGGTTTTCACTCTGGCATAGTCAGCTCACTGCCAAAGCAGACTAACACCAATACCCCTTCTAAGATTCAGAAGCACTAATTTGAATGTAGTATTTTCATGCAAGCATCCCAGATATGCTAACATAACTGCTACAGTTACAGCCTGCTCAGAAGCAGGCTTTTTTTCTTTTTCCAAACCAAACAATTACTCTATTGTTTGCACTACCAAGACAGCCAAACCAGCAGTTTTGTCTTATTTTCCTGTGGTCATGTAGGATTGCAAGATAATGAATCTATACATGTCCTTAGATATTCAAATCTCCCTGAGAACTTTTAAAGATTGTAACAGATCATTTTCTAAAGGCCTTCCCTCCAATAAAAACATTCTTTCATCATCTGGGCAACTTCTTCAAACATATATTTACAGAGCAGTCCTTAACTACTGTAGAAATTGCTTTTTGATAGGCTGCATGATCTCATTTTGCAGAGATAATTCAGCTTAGCCTTCCCTGAGCAGAGAGGAGATGCCATCTTATTGATGAACTATTCTGATGACCAGAGGGGAAAGAATCCTGTGTATTTAATTCATCCACTCGAGGTAGAAATGAGGCTTACTGTGGTATCTCTGTACTCAGAATTCCCACCATCAATTATGATGTCTCCAGTCTCCAACAATGGTACCTGCCAAAAAGAAATCAGTGATTTGGTTTACTTCATGCACTGAAAACTTCATTTATGACAAATAATTGTGATGGTCCAGAGGAAACTTCTGCAAAAGACAGCAAGAAGTCACAGGTAGAATGTTGGCCTCACCAATTTTTTGATGAAATCATCCACTGCACTTCCAGCCTTCACCAGCAAGATAATGCGACGGGGCTTCTTTAACTTGGAGACCATCTCTTCCAGGCTGTGAGCACCTATCACTTTGGTTCCCTTGGCCTCATTGGCCAGAAAGTCATCCACTTTGGAAACTGTCCTGTTAAAAGCACAAACCTGGGCAGGAGGAACATGAAAGTATGTTAATAAAAGCTGCCAACAGGACAGTTATTTTAGCTCAAACTACAAATTACATAAGCAAGGTTCAACATCACATGCTCTGCCACTTCCATCATCCCTAAAGACACAGTGCAGCAGGTCTTCACAAGTGCCTTCAGAACCCATGCTTAATGGGCAAGCCCAGAGCAGACTTCAGGGAAAAAAGGTGCATAACTAACACATCAAGTGGCTGGCTGAGTACAGGCATGCACTGCACTTCTCTGGCAACGGAACAAAGGGCAGCCTTGGTTATAACTAAAAGGAGGAAACAACACCCATTAGCCCATCACAAGAAAATAAAGAAACCAAACCAACACCCAGAAGGTGTTCAGCTCCCAAGTGCTACTGAGTCAGCCTTCTTGAACATTATTTTCCTTCACTTACCACAAAGCCATGGTCATTCATATTCAAAATAAGGTTTTGCCCCATCACAGCCAATCCAATCAAAGCAATGTCGGCTCTGGAATGTGGAAGAACAAAAATGCCAGGTAAGTTTCATTAGCAGCCAACTTGCACTAGCACTATGCCCTCTGTCAGGCAGTTCTGACCTAGCTAGACGAGCCCACCACTTCTGACCAAAAGCTGCTGCACGCACTCTGGATTGATTCTGTAGGACAACAGAGCAAGAGATCTTTGTGTCTTCCAGTTAGTCCAGATGACAGAGCAGAGACCAACATACAGCATGTTTCGGGTCACACTGATTTCCTCTCAACTACACAGCTAGATGGTAAGAAAAGTAAGCTAGCAATAACACTGCACCAGGAGGCAAGGGAGGAAAGTGAGTGGCTCTGATCTGTCACTGATGAATCCAACTCCATCGCAGCTCCATGTTAACAGATGCTGCACCACATCTGGACATCACACAGGTTTTTTGCTTCTGCAACACAAACCGCCTCAGATTTGGGGCGAGCAAAGGAAAAGAGGACAGCAGTATGCTCTGCTAGGGGCTGCCTAATTCGGCGTGTGAGGGACATGCAGGCAAAGACCCAACCTGTCTACTTCTGTTCCTCGGGTCAGGAGCAAGTTTCCTGATTCATAGCCATGACTCTGAAGCTGACTACTCCCGGATTTTGCCAATACATTTCTGAGCCAAGTGGGTAATTCTCCTCATTGGTCCCTCAGCCACCGCACAAGCTCTAACGGAGATAAACCAACTCGAGGGCCTCATACCCTCTCCTTCCTTCTCCCTCCCGTCACAACGCGGAACCGGACATACAGGGAAGCGGGGACCGCACAGCATCGCCCGCTTCCCCAGCACCATCCCCGGCAGACGGCCGCGGCCGCAGGCTCCCACCTCCTGTTCGCTCCCCAGACACGCTCCTGGCTCTCCCCAACGCCCACCCCACTCCCCGCTAACGCTCCGCAAGGGCCTTCCCGCGCGCAGGGGGCATCCCCAGCTCCGACATCACCGCGGGTTTGTCTCGGCGCTGCCCTCCATCCCCAGAGGCAGCTGTGCCGAGGCTCCCGTCCACTGAGGGACACCCGCACTCACTGAGCCATGGCGGCGGCGCTGAGGGAGCTGCGGGGCGCTGGGGACAGCAGCGGGCAGCGACGGCGACTCCCGGGACTCGGCCTGCGGCGCGCGCCCGGCCGGCCCCCAGGAACGTGGGCAGGGCGGAAAGAGGCGGGGGGCGCCCATTGGCTCTTCCGGCTAGCCCTGCCCCCCCACCTATGGGCCGATGGTCCGGAGACCACGCCCCCTTAAAGGGACCGCGCCCTGGCGAAGGGAGCTGCAGAGCGCCAGACCAGAGCTGTCCCCACCGAGAACGATCTCCAGGGATTCCCCGACACATCCTTCCCACAGAGTTCAGAATCACAGAATGTTAGGTGTTGGAAGGAACCTTGAAATATCATTTAGTCCAATCTCCCTGCCAGAGCAGGACCATCGCAGGTCACACAGGAATGCATCCAGGCAGGTTTTGAATGTCACCAAAGGACACCACAGCCTCTCAGGGGAGCCTGTTCCAGGGCTCTGTCACCCTCACGGTGAAAGTTTTTCCTTATGTTCACTTGGAACCTCCTATGCTCTAGCTTGCAACTGTTGCTCTTTGCCCCATCATTGGACATCACCGAGCAGAGCCTGTCTCCATCCTCCTGACGCTGCCCTTTACATCTTTATAAACATGAATGAGGTCATCCCCCAGTTTCCCCTTCTCCAAGCTAGAGCCCCAGCTCCCTCGGTCTTACCTCAGAAAAGAGATGTTGCACTCCCTTCGGCATCTTTGCAACTCTGCACTAGGCTCACTCAAGCAGTTTCCTGAGGTCCTTGAACTGAGGGGCCCAGAACTGGACACAATTTTCCAAAAGTGGTCTTACCAGACCAGAGCAGAGAACCCCTCTCCACCTAGTGACCACAGCTCTTCTAATACACCCCAGGATGCCACTGGCCTTCTTGGCCACAAGGGCATACTGCTGGCACCTGTTCAGCCTCCTGTGCACCAGGACCCCCGGGTCCCTTTCCCTACGCTGCTCTCCATCAGGTCAAACTGCCGCAGCATGCCCAAGTGGCTCACTGCGGCCTCTGCTGTTCGACCTTGCTCGGTGCACAAACATCGCAGCTTCCTGCGCTCCCGAGGCGTTTAATGAGCCCGCTGAGGCTGCAGCTCTGCCCGGGCCGGCTCCGCTCACCACGGGTACTTCGGATTCAGCAAAAAAATTAAGACTCCGTCCACCGAGCACTGCTGCAGGGACACTTGGCTCGCGGTTGGGTCTCGGAGGCTGATCAGAAATACAGGAACACAAAACATTTGTAACTACTCAAAGGAGTAGGAAACTTTTTTACCTGCCATAGCCTACATCACAAGCCAGAAGTGAGTATTGCAAGAAGCAATTATTTGCCATAGCAAAATAGACTGACCAGCATGTTGACTACAAGCTTCACCCCCACATCCAGTCAGTTCCAATTTGGGTAGCTTCATCTGAGGTCACCCTGAGTATTTCTGTTGACCTGCTCATAGGCACTAAACACTTTAGAATATCAATTCCATTGGCAGTTTTTTTTTCACATACCTCCTCTGTTCTCATGAGAGAACAGCTTGTGCTAGATGCAGTGTCACCAGTATGAATAAGGAGCTCTACCTAAATACTTTGGTCTGGTTAAATACAGAGTGTTTCCATATTTAATTTCCTTTTCCTCCATCCTTAAGGCAATATTGTGTTTATCAGCATATTCTTTAATGATAGCAGCTGTTGGGAATATCAGAACTAGTCCAACAGTAAGGTAAAAGGGCTTTAATGATACTAGGAAAAAAAAAATTAACAAATCTGAAGGTGAGCCAGTTAATGCAAAAGTGCCATGATGCCACACTAGTCATGAGGAGAGTAATCCAGGCAGGACGAGTACAAATCATCTGCTTCACAGCATTGCACAGCAACTATTTCCACCTTTGCTGTGTTTTACAAGTTAGTGCTTGCACCACACTCAAGAGGCAGCAGTTCTACACAAAGAACACCGAAGTTAAGTCCCTTAACTGGCAAACTTAGCCTAAGAATTCAAGTTCCTAGATCCCAGGCTGGAGCTTAAAGCCAGACAGAAGCTGGCAAACTCCTCTGCTCTATTCATTAGCTGTGCCTCTAAATGTCTTCCAGAAGACTTCCACCCTTCACAGTGGAAATGTTGGAAGGACAAAGTAAGCAAACTGCCTGGGGTTTTAGAAGCAATATCCACTATTGTCAGATGGAAGCTTCTGGCTCTCACCCAGGTATTCAAAGCTGAACCCTTGCACACTGTGTTTAGCAATACCATTGTTCTAGCACTCTGCAGAAAGTCAGAATCCCTTTGGTTACACATGACTGGAATCATCGCAAGAGTTTAAGCCTCAGGACAATGTCCAGATTTTAGCCGTCTCTAGCCAGACCACAGTATGACCAGCAAACTGTGGCTCCCAGGATCTTGCTTGTATTGATTCTAGTGTGACCCCCCCAAATTGTGAGCAGCATTTATTTCTTGCGTTTTGAACTAGGCCAGTCCTCCCAGGGTAGTGTTTTCTTGCCCTTTGAGGTGCTCCTTAGGGAATGTAAAGTCTGCACTTGTTGTAGACGCTTGGAAAGCTCCTGATCACAGGCTTGCTGCAGAGCTTCAGCCTTCTGCTTGTCACACCTGAGAGCCGAGGCCAGGGCTTGTGTGTCTTCTTTCAAGACCAACTGTAGCAAGACAGATTTATTCTGAGAGTCTTTTCTACTGTTCCTCCACCATTCACCCCTCTGTCCCCACAAAGAGCAGCAGGAATGAGACACCTACTCAGTACTGGCAGTTTGGGACTGGAGATATTCCCAGCTTTCACCATCTATCTTGTGGGCTACTGGATTTTCAATATTCTACCAACACTTAAGAGCTGGAAGCTATATTCAGGTGTTCAAAGGAACACAACACAGTTTCTACAGCAAGGAAGAGCAAGAGTAGCAAGTTCATAGTTAGAAAGAACACACTTTCTAATGGTTATAGTTCAAGCAGAGTTTCCTTTCCAAGCCTTGTGTTTATTTACACTGTTTTCCAAAATAGGTTTTTATTTTGATTTAGGATGTATAAAAGAAATATAGTTAGATGCATCTCCATACAAAAAAACCCCTAATTTGTTGGTAAGACAGATGAAGTACTGTTGACTATGATTTGGCTGAGACCAAAACCACAACTATTTTGTGGTTTTTCAGAGACTACAGTACTTGGAATTGTGTCAACTGGCTACTACAGGAGCTCTGAGCAGGAGGTAGTGTTAATGAGGAGGAGAAAATGATTCTGTCTTACCACTTTGAGATTGAGATATTGACATCAGAGCCTCCAGAAGTAGGGACAGCTTCCCTCACAACCTCTCTCTCCAGAAGGAGAGGTTTGCCAGGATAAGGTTACATTATTCTCACTCACCTCTAGATCTTGACTGTCCAAGCAGAGCTCTGGAGCAGGTTTCTCTTTCAGAGCAGCAAGGATCTGGTCACTGAGAGCTGTTTTGGCAGAAGTGCCTGCATGGCTGGCACCTGTGTCAACCTCATCCATCTCCTTCTTTGGTACAATCTCAGATTCTGAAAATTAGCAGAGTCGTTATGGCCTGTGACAAACACAGGACAAGAAAAGTGGCCTGGACTACTCTGATGGTTTACAGATTAAAAAAAATATCCATTCTGTCTAGGTCCATCCTCTAACTGAAGAAATCATGTTAAGGATTACAGTATGGTTTAAGCTCTTCTCCCACTATTCTACTCTCAGGCATTCTAAGAAATGTGAGGCAGAAGTGGAGACGCTCCTGGTGTCACCCAGAGAACTCTTACACTACTCCAGCTATTACATTAAGACCTGCTACACAAGGCACTCGCTCCGGTCCTCCACTTTGCCCTATTTATTCCACTTAAGTACCTCATGCATCTCTGAAAAGCTTTCTCTGGCACCCTAGTGCTTCCTACCTGCTACTTTGCTTAAGATACACTCTTCAGTTTTCAAGGCCTCTAGGTAGAGTTGCAGGAGCTGCCTTGACTGGCGTTCTTCTTCCCGTCTGTCCAGCACCTGCTGCAGGGTGTCCTGCAATACTTGGATTTTGGGTTGACTTTGGGCAAGCTCTTCTGCCAGCTCTGAATATGGTACATCAATAAGCACCTTAAAGCAATGAGAGTGCTCCTGTTAAATGGAAAGCCTGAGTAACTCACTCCATTGCAGAGATGACAATAGAAACAGGAAACTTCCTGAGTGACAGAGCCTCCACCTTCATGAAACCCAGCATATTTCACAAGGTTTCTTGTCACAGCAAGTCAGCCTCATCATGAGAGGTTGTAGTGGCACTCCAACAGCTTGTATTCCTTACCAGAAGCTAAAAGACACCCAGGGAAGTGTGGAAGCACCTTCACTTCAGAAGCTGCATGTTGCAGGAGAACAAGAGGCAATTATCACTATGCCTCACCACGTACAAAGTGGTAAGCAGGCAAATAATCAGCCACGGAAATTGACAGCAGGTCTTCAGACCCCTTTGGAGCAGGTAAATCTGGCCTGCTGCTCAGCTTTGTCTTTGGACACACTATATAGCTGTCTGATTCAAGGAAGGAGCCTACCCCAGATACCATTTGGCCACATTTTGACTTTTTTTGCCCTCCCATTGACAGAACTGCAAAGACACACTGTGAGGGGCAGGCAGTGATGAAGAGCATCCTCCTCAGACACTTGTGTTTCCCCTCAAGAAGAATTTGACTCCAGCACCACAGCCAAACAGCAGCTGAACTAAGCTTGGGATCTTGTTCAGCTATTCTGTTCTGTGCCATCTCCTGAGATAAGTGGGTGATGGGCAGAGATAAGGAGAGGAATTGGAGATTTTCCCATTGTACCTGGAGGTCTTCTTCAGACATCAAGATGATATTAGACAGGTCATCCTTCAGTTGCCTGGCCAGCTGCTTCCACCTCTCTGCACCACAGTCCACTTCATCTGCAGTCTCCAAGTGCTGGGCTGTTCCACTGCCTGACACAAGAGTCACCAGTTTCAGGGGTCATTCCTCATGCACCTCAGACAGCCTCATTTCACCAGGTGTGTTCCAAACACCCCACCCCTCATCCACAGAGTACCTAAGCTTCTGCTGGACCATTTCTCATTCTTGGTCAGGGCCACAAACTTGGTATTAGGAGGCAAACACAAAAAGTAATCTTCATCATCCACGATGGTGCCATCTTCTGCCAGTACTAAGGTGATGGGCTCCCCGGTCTTGTCCAGAGCTAGAATGCCGCAAGCTGCAGAAGAGAGAAAGCACCTGATGGAATAATAAATGAAGTAATAGAAGTGACATACACACTGTCCTTTTGTCACAGCCATTGCAAGAAACAAGGAGTCCCTAGCAAGTGGGGACCTGTCTCCACACAGCTCTGTACATCGGCTCGTTTTCAGCACGCACTCAGCGTTTTCCCCCCGTAAATGAACATCTTTGATGCAAACTCCGACACATCGCACCTCGGTGAAATCGCTGCTAGACGCTTACGCCCACCTCCCTTCCCTTCCCGTTACGCAGCGTCACTCAGAGGCCCCTCTGGGTCTGTTCGGCGGCACAGACCCGCCACTTCCTAGAGAGGGCTAGCTGGAACCGGCGGCGCTCGGGAGCGCACCGGCAGCCGCTGGCGTCTCCGCTCCGAGACCGCAGCACGCGGCCGCCCCTCACCCTTGTCGCGCAGCTCCCGCAGGCAGGAGGCGGCGAGGCCATGCTGCTCCCGCCCGTCCCGCCGCCGCACCACGCACGGCTTCAGCTGCGCCGCCGCCATCGCCGCCGAACGGCCGCCCGCGGCGCGCGCGCAGAGCCCGCCGGGACGGGCCGCGGTGCTCGCCGGGACACGGAGTCCCGCGAGGGCTGTCCTGGGGCTGCGGGGCGTGAGTGCAGTCCCGCGGCTTGAGGGTAGGAGTGAGAACGGCCGGCGGTGCGGCGCACTTCGGTAACAGCTTCCGCTGCCTGCCGCGGGGCCGGGGCGTGCGCAGCCCTGCACCGTTCCGTGCTTGGGTAGCTCGCAGAGAATGCTCAGAGCTGAGCTGAACGGCAGAACGCGGATGTTCAGAAAACTCCGTGTGACAG